>VZRF01010371.1:678360-787373 GCA_013396875.1 Vireo altiloquus | reverse complement strand
CCTTGGGAAAG
This sequence comes from Vireo altiloquus, assembly GCA_013396875.1. Lineage (NCBI taxonomy): Eukaryota > Metazoa > Chordata > Aves > Passeriformes > Vireonidae > Vireo > Vireo altiloquus. Next base: position 787,362 of record VZRF01010371.1, on the reverse strand, counting down.
CCATTTCCAATCCGAACAAGAATCTTGTGCAGCAAGAACATCAAAGGGGCAGCTGCTAACTCCTGGAGAAGACTTGTGCTCTTAAAAGAAGTTGGTTGAAATGCAGAAGACCACCCCGAGGGTTTTATTGATTCTCCGTGCTGGTAGGCCCCAGGGGTGAGCCTGCTGGAAAGCTCTGTGGTGAGGGGAGCCGTGGATGGCCTGGTAGGCCTGGTACAGTGGTCGGGTTTTTTTCTTTTTTGTTTAATTCTTTTTGCCTCAGAGTGGGTGGGGAATTCGGGGTGAGTTCTTGTTGAGGTGAAGGGGGTCGCATCCCATGCAAAGCCTCAGCAAGAAAAAACCCATCCCTAACAAGAGAAGATTCAAGTTTTTTATCTCCAGTTTTGAGAGAAGTTCTTTCCTTCAAAGATTAGCTGTCCCTCATTCCAGCGTGCGAAAGATAAAGAGACTAATCTTTGTTTTGTTTTACTTAGTTATCTGGAGCTCAGCCACGTGGTGGTGGCACCCCCTCCCCCACCTGCTTTGTTCCCCCATTTATTCCTCAGGAGAGAGCTGAGCATGCGTTTCTCGGTCTCCTCTGTCCTTTCCCGTGTTGGAACTGACCAGTCCAGCCCGGGGCTCCCTGCAAACCCCTGTCCAGAATCCCCACACTGCAGCTGAACTGACTCCATATGGTTTGCAAAGATGGTGCTGGCTGTCTGCGTGATTGAGACTGCCATGCTATCCTTCTTCTTCCCCCTTGAAATTTTCCCAGGTCCGCCAAAACCCCACCCCCTCGTTGTGAAGTTCCAACATGGGCCCCCTCCCCCTTCTTCCCCTTTTCCCCAGCGTCGGTGGGTGTGCTTGCGGCCGCGAGACCCTCCCCTTCTCTCTCGGCCCTGGAGGGTGGGGGGGCGGCGAGTGGGGCTGCGCCTCCGAGGCCACGGCAGGCGGGGGCTGTGGCCCGCCCCGCAAAGCCACGTCCGTCCCGGCCACGGAGTGCGTGGCCGAGCCTCCGGCTGCCTAGAGCCAGGCAGAGTCCCACTTGCTGCTGTGCTGGGAGCCCGGCGGAGCATGCGGCGTAGCGCGAAACAGCAGCAGCAAATGACAACGCAGCAGCAGAAGCAGCCCGGCGAGCAGCTCGGCGAATCCCCTGGCAACCTGGACAGAGAGACAACGCGAAGAAACTGCAGAGATAGCAGTTTCTAGTAGAAAGCTCAACCTGTACCGCTATTATTGCTTTGCATTATGTTGCTGTTTTAAATTCTTCATGGTTTCCCTAAAACCCTTCCTTTTTTAAATTTGTAGAAGCTGGGGAGTTGTTTTGTTCCCCACCCCCTTTTACCCCCTTCCCAGCTAAATCCTGGCCAATCCCTTGAGCTCCTTCTATTGGTCTCTGAGGGACCCCAACTCCGCCCCTCCCCCAATCTCCATAAAACTCCAGACGCTCTGCCTTTCCCTTGCCTTTGTCCCCAGAGAGCTGAATAACCCCATGTGAATAAAGACTTTCCGAGCTCTCCTTGCAGAAGCCTCTTCTCCATCTCCTTTGCTGCTGTGTCATTGCGGAGAGCAAGATGCCTGAGCTAGCCATGAAGCTTCCCTGGCCGGTGAGGGCCCTGTGACCATGCTTTCAGAAGGAAGGCTTTGGGAGTACATGGACTCTACTCGGGCTGGGCAGAAACGCTCTCTGGCACTGGTTGCTCTTTGCGGCTTGAAACAAAAGCCTGCAAAACGCAACAGAGTACCATGTTGCTTGCTTTCCAGACCTTTGTCATCTAGAGATGCAACTTGGAATCACAGTACTTGTATTTATTTTTCTTCTCCTTGAGCTCTTACTCAATTTCTGTTTGCTGACCATGCTTGACTATGCACTAGAGGTCTCTGGCGTAACAAAACATATTCCAACAGACAAAATCACCTTGGAAATTACAGGCAATTGAGCTGTCTTCAAGGATCCAGAAACAATACATAACTGCCATTGGCAGAGCACATCACCTGAAATGAAGCAGCGTCTTGAACAGCAGCGCTAATAGAGCTATTTCATCTCAACAATGGACTGAGAATAGTGTAGTTATTTGCATCCAGTCAGTTTAAATTAAATTTAAAACGCTAAGTGAGCACATCTTTTGGACACAACATCCACTTATCAGTCTGTGCCATTTTAAGGACAGCAAGCCTTGCTATTCCATCAGTTAATAGTCTTGCACTATTCAATACTCATTGATGCCACTAGCTAATTTTACTCTCCATTTCTCTCTTGCTTATATGAAACTGCTATGCGTAGCAGGGCAGAGAACAAGTCAAACAATATTGAAACAGCATACATGGAATAATACTGCTAGATTAAATATGACTTATTAGGACAATCACAGTGATATGAAACCTGCTGCATTTCATATAAAAGAAATACTATAAAAAATAGAGTTTCTACAAAAATGAGGTTGACCCAGTTAAAGTAGCACTGAAGCCAGTGATAACACCCTTTACAGAGGCCAAGTCAGGGCAGCCACTGGTTGCTGCAAAAACAACATTTGTAGCTTTTCAGGTGATCTGCTGACGTGCAAACTCCCATCTCTCACAATGCTCAGTCGTGTGCTTGGATAGATCAGGCCGGAGCAGGGTCTGACAAGCCAAGCCAAAGCACTTTTACTGGTGAAAGTCTCTGTGCTTGTTCCCTGCAAATCACACTTCAGTTGGTGACCTGGTCCTTAATTGGTTAAAAGTGAACAAAGATGAAATTTATAAGGTCACGGCATCAGCTTGTTGGCAGTGCTGTACAAAAGCACTGGTCCATGAGGCTAAGACCTCCAGAAACTCTTATGGTTAATGTATACCCTGCTCTCTATCATCAAACCCTGTGTACCACATGGAAAGCAAAGAGGAAAACACCTCTCTTATCTCACTTTCTTAGCAGTCATATCTGTTGCCACAACAGATGCCAGCTGATGTGAGGTCTAATGTTTAGTGCAAGCAAACGAAAAATATCTTACTAACGCTTATCTCCCCAGGAAACACAAAGCCCCATGCCAGATTCAGTGTTTGCCACAAACAAATGCCCCTACACAATGCTAATATAATCTCCTTGTTCTGCCTTTCCACAGTTGCATTCTCCTTGTAAGCAGGCAGAGAGGATTCCTGATACGCTGGTAGAAAACCAGCACTGGAAGTTTAACTCCTTGTTTTCCCTCCTTTTTTTTTTCAAAAACCTACCCATGCCCCTTCCTTTCAAGTCTTGATGTTTCTACTCATTTCTATTACTCTGATCACTTTCTAAGTAGGAGGACAGACCAAAAAAGCCTGGGAGGAGAAAATCCAACAAACCCAAAAAACCTCCAATCCCTAGAGTTTTTTTTGGCTTTATTGCTTTTACCTAAAAGACTTCAAGAGGGCATTGATGCCACTGATACTGGCATCATTGATGCCATTGATACTTTTATCTCTATTAGTCCTTCCATGTTATCATCCAGGCAGTGGGAATACAGCAAGCATGTACAACTTCAAACTGTTAAGGAGCAAAACAGATTTTTTTTTCCTTTTAAAGCAAGTAACTTAAACTAACCTACTAATAAACAGTTAGATTATTTGCACTTTCGACTATTAAACAAGCTGTTTCACTGAGTTTGGTGAGTTGGAGTTTCAGTTTCTTTGTTCAGGAGTTATGGAGCAGCTCAGTATTTCATCCCTAGAAGTGACTGACACTGCTGTTGTCATCCCTCAGCCACCAAAGATTTTGATAAGCAGAGTACCCAGAAGACATAAAGATATTAATTCAAGAACTGAAAAAACCTATTTGACGAGGAGGGACACCAGGAAGTTAATCCACCTCATTTGACATTAAAAAGTCTAAACTAAAGTATTTTTAGTGTTTGAATAACATAGCTTTGCTATTTGCAGGCTCCTCACCAAGACAGTCTTATGTGCCAGCAGAGGCAGGGCAGTGCAACCAGGTAACTTACAAAGTAAATCTGATGTTCAGGATAAAATCCACATAGAAGCACAGACAAGCCTGTCAAGAGGGCTGTTAACCATGAATACAATTGATCACGAATTGCATAGGCTCCTATTGACCAAATTGCCCTCTTCAAATTCTATTATTTTTTTTCAGGGATGCTCTTGATGTTCTACCTAGGTCACTGCAGTCTCTTCTGACCTTGACATCTTTGCATACTGGCAGGCAGTTTCTTTATCTCAGCTGCAGGGATGCTAATCTTCATTAGTAGTTGATCACCAGCTGAGTGTCTGCTCCTGCCCTTGGGCTGAGCGCAGGCAAACAACAGACAGAAGTTAAGAGGATGTGGACTGATAGAAACAAAGTCTAAATATAAAATTGTTATTATGATCCCCACAAGCTGCATTTTTTCCCCTGCTCGCTTCTAGGTTCTGCATTACAGAGATTGCTGTTTGTATGTTGGTTAGAGAAGCAGGACTTCAGGGGTTGGATATGGGCATGTTCTGCATATGGCAGTGTCCTTACACTCACTGCCCTGTGAAGAAATGGTAAGAACTAAAGAACTATAAACAGGAAGGAGCTACAGCCCTGTATGCTCCATTTACAGTATAATCACTTTGAAAAAAAATCTTATTATAGGCTGAACTACAGCTGAGGGGATTTGGTTTTGTTGTTATGTTTTGTGTCTGCCATGTGGAAGGTCAGCAGAAACACCCTTTCCACCTGCTGGGTCTCTATACAGCCTCAACACAAAGAGCTTGGGAGCTCCAGCACCATCACATTCTCCAGCTCCATCAGTCGACATCTCACAGCAACACCACTTGTGCCAGCCTTTTGGACAAACGCTTTACCTGGGATTTAAATGCTGTATTTTCCCATAAGCAGGTCCTACTCCACATTCTTTCAAAAAGCTTCAACGCTCCCAATGTTAAAGCCAATCACCTTGTGGAAGATAAAATGAAGATACTCAAGACCATTGGGGAAATCAGTCTGACCAGCAATTTGCCAAATCAGGCAAGCCACCTGAGATTTGTTTAAGGATCAAGTGGATATCACAGCACACAAGCTGATCACACACGTACAAGTACAGTGCCTAGTAAGGATAGCTGGTCACATAAGCTGCACCTGCCTACTGCAGCGAAATTTCAGTATCCTTTGTTGTCTGGAAAGCATGGGATAAAATCCCTACACTAAATCCTTTGTGTACAGTAATGTCAGAACCTGTGAAGACTGCACTTCCTCCTTGTAACACAGTAGTGCTGAATGTCTGTGTCTCTTGACCTTCAGACACAGGGAGCTCCCTATATCCACTTCCATATTGGCTACCTACCTACCTTTTGCCTGTCCAGACTTGTAGTGGATTTATTTTAACAGGCCAGATGGATTCCCCATGGTGTCTCGATGAGTCAAAAGGAGGAGAGAGCTAATTTGGGATCATCTGAGATGCTGGCAGAGCCCCCATTTTACTGCCATGGCCACAAAACAGTATAAACAAGACAAAAAATGCCTACGCTTCTGTAAGGACAGCCTGGACCCCTCCTCACACAGCTCAGAATTTTGTGCAGCCTCGTGTTGTACCAGCTCTTAGTTTTGCAAGTGACATGCAGGGCTGTTAATATTTCTCCTCCAGAGTGCTCATTACACACTGAACAACATATCACATAACTGGGATCCTGTTCAAGGCATCAAATCTCTGAGCTTGCCTCAGTCTCATCATTACTCAAACTTTTTTCTTGTAACATTTTAAAGAATATATCTTAACTCCAGTTTACCTTTGGGGGTGGATGTGGGGAGATGAGGACATGACACATGACTGTATGTACATGATTTCAAATTGGGTATAGAAATTGTATTTTTCAATGAGTCTTCATAATACCGTGCATTTTCAATGCAGACCACCTCATGATGATTATAAAGAACTCCCAGACACTACAATAAGTCTCAGAAGTGTTTTGCATTTGTAATGAATCCTAAGGGAGGAAACAGGATTAATTCTGTAAAACACTGGGCAAATGACAATAGCCACATCCTCGATCTCAAAGGACAAAGTGTAGTTACAAGCACCCAGCTCATAAGTAATGTTCTTTATAGAACTATTTTTGGAGTTAGTTTTCCTTGCTCCAAAGAGCAAAATAGTGTTCTTAAAAATTAAATTTAAAAAAAAATGTTCTTTTGGAGGTCTTGGTTGCCTTTGGATGGATAGACACTCATTTATAATGGAATAAAAACACCTTAGTCAGAGCACTGTCTTTTATTTCTTTGTTCTTTGAGTAGCTCCTGCTGGACATAGGAACAGTTTTTTCCCAGTGCAGCAGCTCTGCCTGCACAGAGGGGAGGATCTGGAGAGAGCATGTGCATTTTGCTGTGCATTCAGTCTTAAAACTTTAAGACAGCCAAGTAAACAAGCAAATGCCAGTTCTCTTTAAGCAATGTAGATTACCGGTCTGTGCTATGAACAACTTCCCACTAATGTGAATAAAGATCCTCCTTCCCTCACTCCCAGCAAAGATGACAAGACTTTCACCTTCACTTGCTATATATAGATTTAAATTAGAAGTCTTAACTGAGCCTTTACCAACACTGAGCAAAGGAACAACTAAGATTCGAGGCCCCTGGTGACCTTTGATGACAGAAGGGGTTGTATTGATGACATTAAATATGACTGGTTTATGTTTCCATTTTTAGAGGTCATTCATCTCCCTCTTCTCCCAAATGAGGGGGATACTCCTTTTTTTCTCCAGGAACATCTGGTTACCCTCCACTTTTCTTCCTAAGTCTTTTCTTCCTAAGAACTTATTTTATTCTGTCCATATTTTCCCATCTTTTATGGGTTATCTTTTCCTGTATTTCATGGGTTATTTCAAGTCTGCTCACAGGAAAAACAGCTTTGAAACCATCTATTCTTCTAATTAATTGTTCTTTCCAATTTGCATTTATTTCCTAAAGACCCATCACATGTATAAAACAGGCAGGTTAGCTGCAGATAAGAAATGTTTGCATTTAGTTTTTATTTGCTCTCAGACTACATATGCTTCCCTTTTCAGAGTTAAACAAGGTGCCCAGGAATAATAAAAAAACCACCACCAACAAAAAACCCCTCTCTTGTTTTCTCTGCCCATTAGAGGGTGTTATATCACCCCTCACCTAGGCCAGCCACCACAGTTCAGTTCCCTGCAGACTTTGCTGACCACACAGTACTCTGCAGGGGCTCACATCTCACCACCATGACACAGCAAGCAAACAAATCCAGATGTTTCCATCCTGCATATTCTGATACTCTAAAAATATCACTGCAAGGTTTTGAATTTTAAAGCATGCTAACTGCTGGCCTTAATCATGTGTGTTATACCTACAGTGTAATTAAACTATCGTTTTAAGGAGAGTCTCCTAAACACAACTCTAAAATGCCCCTTTTATTTCAAAACCACTATAAAGAATGTAACATTTTCTGAAATTCATTGTATTCAAAACTAAAGATTCATTCTAGATGTATGTTAAGGTTTATGATTCATCCCATTATAGCTAGTACAGAGCCTCTTAAAGGAAGAATACAATGTTCAGGACTAAAACCTCCTTCCTCTATCCTTCTTGCGTTTTTTCAGAGCCAGCATTTATGCTTAGCTAAAGGACAAGAGCATCACTGCTCCTCCAGTTAAGTGCTCCCTGGGCCCATTTATCTCCAGCTAATAATCCAATTTGACTGGATGTACTTGACTCCAGTAGGAGTGCAATTTACAGAACAACTGCAGAACGTAGTTCTTAAGGGACTCATCCTATTACATGGAGACAGGCATTTTAAACAGAGAATACATTCTGCCAGAGTGAGGTACACTCATGCAGCCTGCTTCAGTGACATGGCAGTACTATGGCTTTATTTCACAACTCCCACTTGAAAAGCAAGCAGCACAAAACCTGTTTAATCATTCATGGATTCATTTTACAGAACACAGAGGCTGTACACAGTAATTTTGCTTTTGATTCTCATCCTACACCAAGTATAAAGAAAGAAATTGAAAAGGACAGAAGTAATAAAGAAACAAACAAAAAAAGAAAAATAGCCAATTACTGTAAAAGTATCACACTCTTTTTTCTACTTACTTTGATTCAATGGGTTACAGGTGTCTCACATCCAGAAAACATAGAAACATTCCACAACAATCACTTTCACATAATACTTTTCCTCCTATTCTTTCTTGAAAGGTTATGGAAAAGCTTAACTTATTAATGCATACCCCTCCCCACCACCGCAACAAACAAACAAACCAACAAACCAACAACCAAATCCACCAAAAACCAAAAAATCCCACCATCTCTGTTCTAGCCATTGTATTGGCACCTCATAATCCAGCTCATATTATGGCAATGCTTCTGGGGGAAGGATTTGCATAATTAAACATGTCACAGCACAAAAAGAAGACTTGTGCTTTTAAGCAGGACCTCAAAAGCCAAGTAAATTTCTTGCAAAACACACTATGATTTTAGTGGCTCTCTTTTTGAGACCCGAGTAGAAATGTTTTTTAATTGCAGTAAGAAGACCGAAAGAGAAGATCTCCAAGAAAAAAGGTAGAGAATGAAACTGAATGCATAGGAGCCTGAAAAAAAAATTCAGTTCTTAGAAGCTTCAGGTCTGTCCCCTAAAACTCACTGCATGGACCCTCACGGTGGCAGCCAGCACATCTGGGCAGGTGGGGCTCTCCCAAGGGGGCAGCTCCTGCCCTCGGGACATGGACACTTCAGAGAGCGGCCTACAGGGCTCATCTTCAGCTGTGGCCACGCTGCCCCTGGGCATCAACGGCTCTATCCAGTAACAAAACACACTTAGAAACAAACAGCCAAGGAGGATTAGTAGCTGCTTTGCCACAGTCCCAGCAGTGCCTGCCCCTGCTAAGCCCTTTTAGGGACACTCGCTCAGAGCAAAATCTCCCACAAAGTTTACTTCAGCTTACACATGAGCCTGGGTGTTGTTTACCTCACCTTCTCTCTCCTCAGGCAAGACCTGAACTTTTCACTGCAGTTCCTTCATGCACTCTAGCTACCAAATTCACCTGGCTACAGCTTGAGCTCTTGCTTTTTAGTAGCAAAACCTTCTCGAGCTGCTATTTGAGGACCCAGCTGTAGGTCATCTTCACAGAATCCTACAATCATTTAGGTTGGAAAAGATCCCTATATTGAGAACATTAATTGAGCCCGACCATTATCCATATTCTGAAATACGCTTCTGAGGTAGGGGAATCTAAGAAATGCTGCTTTGATTTAACACCACTGGCAGAGCTGTTGTGGCAGATCCAGGGAAAATGTCTTTTTAAGAATGCCAGAAGATGACTATTCCTGGCACATGCACAGAGTCCCTTGATGTCCCACTTGCACCTTCCAAACTGCTACCTGAATTATTGGTTTTGCCTCCTTGAATCAAAAGGTTTTTCTATTCTCTTGGAAAACGAGTATTGCCATGGTGTTGAAGCCCTTCGAAGCGAAACCTGAATTTATGTGACTTATTCCTGAGCATGAGGAAGGGATTTTGTGCCCTTTAACCAAGAGCCACAACAACAAAGACTATGTACAGTGCTCAGCAGCCCTGGGAGTGCTGGGGCATATCCATGGGTGCAAGCACTCCTCCAGCACATTTGAGAACCTGGTCAAAACAACCCTTGGGCTGTGTGCTGGAAAGAGCTGGAAGCAGCAGAGTGAGTTACCCTTACATTTACATTATTTGTGGGAGCTAATACAAAGAAACTTAGAATGAAGCATTGACTCATAAGGACAGTAATGCAAAACCTGCTCCCAAAAACAAACCCTGTTCATTTTTGCTGGCCTTTCCATGTCTTGACAAGAAATGAGAGAAACAGAGCATTTAGCTGATTCTTGTGCAAACAAAAAAGCTTTCATCCATCTCACATCTTTGCTGACAAGATGACAATGCATATCCTTTCTTAAAATTCACTTTGGAAGTACCCAGCAGTGATGCATGAAGATTTTTGCTTTTTATATATTTTTAGTATACTTGTAGTTTTGTAGTCTTTTAATACATAGTTATATAGCTTCTAGTACTTTTCCTGCCCTTTCTCTCACATTTTAGAGCAATAAGCTAACCCTTCCTAATACATTCCTGAAATTCTGTTTAGTCTTAATTTCAAGAAGAGGAATTAAAACAAGGACACACTTTTGCACTAGAATTTAGAAGACATAACAAGAAAAAGGACAAAGAAGCCCCTGGAACAACTCCAGGGGGCAGGGTGGGTTGCTGGGCCAACTTGTCTCTTACTGAATGTACCTGCTAGATATACTAATTAATTAACATTATAAAATTTGTAGTAAATCAGTTGTACATGTGTGCAGAGCCATATTTGTGCACCTGAAACTTGCATTAAAGATCTCCTTTTTAAATTATCACACTTAATATAATTGGGAAAGTTTTTGTCTTTGATTCTAGGCAACAGCAGTCACCATCTCATCTCAGACACATGCTAATTCCAACCCCCGAAAGCCACATGCCTGGGGCTGCCTGCTCCTTCCCTCTAGCACTGCCTCTCCCCTTGCTAGCAAGCTGGGCCCTGCAGATCTCAGGAAAGTAGAACTCTCTCCCGTGTTTCTGGACATCAGTTCTGAACCTAGACATAAACTTTGAAGCTGCCACATGGTCTGCAGAGCACTGAGGCACTGGAGCATAAGATCTACTTCTGCCCAATAAAAGAGTAACATTTCTACCAAAGTGAGCCCTTTAACAGAAAGTTCATTAGAGAGAAAGGTCACCTCTCTAATTTCCCTTATAAATCCAATAGGACCACAGACAAATCTATTTCTACATCTGAGGAATGGCATTATAACTTCACTTGAATGTCACAGCTGCACGCACTGTGTCGTAGTACAAACAATGCAGGTAAAAAAAGAAAAATTTCCTTCCATCCAAGGTGGTGATTTTCCCTCTATGGTAACAGGTAATTTTTTTTTTTTTTTTTGGTCGTCTGCCATTTTATCACATGCTTTTGCTCAAGCTTAGTCATAGGACTGTGGTGGTTTTATTTTGGAGATTCATGTGGGCAGAACAACCTCAGCAAAGTTAAAATAGATACATGGATTTGTTAGGGTGGGGAGTAGTGGCTGCCTCTGAATGTTTTCCTACTAGTGGCTTGTGCTGTCTTCTTGCCTGCCTTTTCTGCAGGACAGCAAGCCCCATGGAAGAGGAGAATGGTTTGTTTCCAGTCAAGAGCATACTGTGCACAAAACTCAGGATGACAAAATTGTCTGTTACTCTGGTGATAGCCTTAAATTTAGGGTTTTGCATTTTGTCTCCTTTGGAAGCTCATGCATGCATTAAAACAATCAGCTTTTATGTGTCTTTTAAAGTTTATAGGAGACAAAGTAGCTGCAGGAACGTTTGTGGACACAATCTTATCTGCAGCCTTGGTAACCCCTCGCTCCCTTGCTCAGGACCCATATTGGCAATCACAGAACAGGCTTAGAGTAAATGGCTGAATTTCTTTCCTCCAAAGGTTCTCACTTCCCTTCTGTGATAAACGCCGAACTCAATTAAGAATTTGGAAATATTTATTTATTAAAACTTGACAATCAGAGACCACTGTTAGCGATCTGCTAGACACAAAGCAAAGGGGCAGTACCGGATGCTTCACCGCAGGACAGCACAGCTTCACAGGCACATGTCCTACTGGTGTTGATACATTTTATACCCCGAGTCTGGCGAAGCCCCTCCCTGGATCCCGCCTCTCTGCTATGCTCATTGGTGCCTAGGGTATTGTGGTTGGCTCATTACTTATCCAATGACGCTTCTCCTTTTATCCCCTTATGCTAACAAAGTCCGCCCCTACATCCTCCAGGATTACATCCGTTTCCTAGGACATTCTATTATCAACTTGTTACATACAACAGAATTCGTTACAAAGGTGAACTCAGAACAGCATAACCATCTACACGAACATACAACAATTAACATACAACAAGGATTCCTTTAATAATGGAATTTAATTATAACTCATTCATATATAACAGTAGACTCATTCTTTCAAAAAATGAGTGCGAAAGCCATCCTTCACACAAAGGGCATTTATGACACTTCTCAACATACTTAAAGCTTATTTTTAGTTAGGAGACATTATCATATCAGTGATGCTATTAATGTCTGAGCTGTTCAAACCCTCATTATTGTTAGTATTTCCCAGTAGAGGAATGGAGCTAGCGAATCCCAACAATGCAGCCAGAGCCAAATGCAATCAATTACAGGCATGGAAGTGAAACTCATCTGTCCTGAGTCCTTATTCTTGCTCTTTGGGGGCTCTGCTTTGGCCTAAGAAGTCAGTAAAACAAGACATCTTGGTCTGAATGCATTGTGGCCTTTGAACATTCCACACAGACAGCTCCCAGGTGAAAGAGAGGGCTGCTGGTGCCCATTGCTGCCAAGAGCACCTTCCTTGTCCTCTCATCCCTGCTGAGTGTGGGAGGTGCTGTTTAGCACAGGCATCTTAAAAAGTGATGCTGCGGGCTAATTTACTGGAGAGCGAAGCCTCTTCATGCTGTTCACCCTCATTAGTTTTTATTTTAAACACATCTTGTTATCTTAGCCTGACAGTCTTCAAACTTCACCTTAACTGAACTGGCTGAACTTAATACTGACTTCTGTTCACTGTATTTTCTTTCTGCTCTTCTTATACATGGAGATAAACTTGCATCCCATTCTCATATATGCAGTTCTTCCTCACAGAGCTGTTGAGCATCCTTACAGGAGGCCATTAGATGCCTTACTTAATGTTAAAGAGAAATTATTTAGCAATTGTCCATTATGAGCTCACAGTCTCAAAACCTCTATAAAGGCAGGTAAAAGTTATTTACTTGTTTATAAGTATGGCAAACTGAAGTTGAAGAGTGACAATGTTGAAGGTGTTTCTGGTCCAGCCTGCTCTGATGGGGCTTTCTCTGGTACAGCTGTTGAAGGAGGATGATATGATATTTAAAGCACTTTACCACAAAAATATTCTATTCTATTCTATTCTATTCTATTCTATTCTATTCTATTCTATTCTATTCTATTCTATTCTATTCTATTCTATTCTATTCTTAAGCTGGGATAGCTCATCAAGTTACAGCCAGGCTTCAAACAGGATTATAGGCAGCATGTGGGAGATCTTGTCTTAGCTCGTCCTTGCTGTCAAACTGAGTCCAAAGCCTTCAGTGAGATGGTGTTCATCATTTGCAGAGGAAACTCACCCCTAAGCATTAGAGAGCTAGGAAACACCTAAACCCCTCCTCCCAAACACATGCTCTGCCCCTCAGTGTTCAAAGCTCCTGTATGTCTTTTTTCTAGTGTGTATCAAGGCTTTTAACTAGTAACAATGCAGAAGGTTGTCACAGAAATTGATCAGCCTTCTGGGAGACCTGCATAAGTGCTTTTGATGCAGTAGAAGGAAATTTACAATGGCTTATTGCTAATGTAAGAGAAGTGATGATGTTTTCTGCTAATTTGGTTACAACTAGCATGGTACTGTATTAATTTACTTCTTAGGTTAGGATGTTTGTAAACTTAGTAGTAAGGATATTTTAATAGAAGAATATTAGTAGGCCAGAGCATATTAGCATTTAATAAACAATAAAATGAATATTTCTGTATCTATCATGAGGGAATATGAAAAGATAAAGCTGACTCCCAGAATAAAATATACTTTTCAGCATCGACTGCCAGATATTAATAGCTAGATTAGTTTGATGGATTAAGGTAATGAAAGAGTATGTTATGATCTTGGGGATGGGTTGCCAAAAATAAGGTCCTGGGGAATCAGTATTTTTGGCCATTGTTCCCACACCAACCAAGTCCTGTGTCTGGATCTATGTGGTATAGATTTTTTTTCCTACTTCCCTAGTATAGTTGGTTAAATTTTTAACTTTTTTTTTTCTGATGTGCAAGCACACAAGGTTTACTATAACTTCAGTGAGGCTCTTAGCATCAGATATAGAGAAAGCAACATAACCTGGGAACTTAATTGTCATGCAGCTCTTCAAAATGGTATTTTCAGAGAGGATATATAAATGGAAAACGGAATGAAAATTCTGCAGCTAGAGAGGGGAGGCGGAGGTCACCAAGTTCAGGATGGAACCTGCAGGCTGTGTCCCCTGTGGGGGTAGTATGGGGCAGAGGGTCAGGGTGGGACCTCTTAGACCTCTTACCTACCTGCAAGACAGTTCTTCCAGCTCCTCCCATCCAGCCATTTTGCCTGCTGTGGTTATGACTTTCTAGTTTCTATTGAAGGAAGGTGGCTGCTGTTCATGTTCACCAGGGTGAACTTTCTGGTGGCAGGCATTTGTCTCGCCATCAGCCCAGATTTCTTTAATCAGTTTATTTGGTTTTAGTAAGAAAACCTGCTATTCTCTTCATGCTACACCTAATGTCATGGCTAGGGGGAAGTTATATACTATACTTTGTACAGAGCTGCTGCCCTCCCCTACCTGAGATGCACCATCTGAGTGTTCATCTGCTCCTCTACTGAACTAATTCACCTAAGTAACAGAAGAATAGCCCTGAACAGGTGGCAAACACAAACCCCTATTTGACAGTAGGACAGTGGAGGAGCCAAGATGCCCTGTAGAGGAGGTATAAGTGGGGACAGGTCCTTTTCAGTGGCAGCCCTAATGACATAATAAGAGCTTCATATCACTTTCTCTGCAGTGCTTGGCTGAAGTGGGGAGATATTTCTTCTCCGGACAGGGAAGATAGAGCTTCCAATGAGCTGAAGGAACCATCCCTTCAGTTTACTCAGTGGTAGAAATTTTCGAAGCCACATGAATCTGTGTGTGGCTGGCCCAAGGGCTACTTAGTAAACAACCAGCTGTCAGCACGTGTCATTGGGTTCAAAGCCAGGCAGAAATCACCCCATTTATGTATGTAGGCACTCAGAGAGCTGTAAAAACAGATTAATCTTTGTTTGTTACCTGTCTAGATACTATGTTTTCAGGCCCTCTTGGAAGACTGTCATGAATTAAAAAGAAAAAAAACCAAAGAGCCCACAGAGTTCAATTATCATGTTTCCCTTCCCTCTTGCTTGTGGGGAAGAAGTGAATGGGCTTTGTGAGAGAAGCCAAGGCATCTGTGCAACTGGCAAGTCAAGTACTCAGGGAATGCTCTGGCAAGCTTTGGTGGCCAGGTGACTCTGTTCTTCTGTTGACATTCCAGCAAACTGTCTCCAAATGAACCACCAACCATGATTACAGCCCTTCATAGGAGAGCAAACAGATTATTTGAATTTAAACTGTGGGTGTCTTTCAGGTCAGAAGCATTCTGGTACTTTTGTTCTATTTCTTGATTTGCATTTAAAACACACATTGCTTTGTGCTTTGCTTGGTATAGTATCAACTATCACAAGATAGTTCTCACCTATGTCTGACAGACTGCTCATTCACAGTAGAGAGTTCCCCAAGTTTGTAGACTCACCTGCTGCTGGGTGTACTGAGTCTGGCTGGGATGGAGCCTGTAGGGTGCTATGCTTTGGACTGGGGACTGAAGAAGTTGATAACTCAACAGTGGCTACTGCTAAACTGCCTGCACTGTGTCAAGGTCTTTTTTCTTTCTCATTCCACCCCCACAGCTGGGAGGGGGTAAGAAGCTGGGCGAGGCACAGCTGAGACATCTGACCCCACCTGGCCAAAGGGATATCCCATACATATTGTGTCATGGTCAGCAGCAAAGGCTCAGGGAAGAGGAGGAAGGGAATAACTGTGGTGACAAGTAACCATCATGCATGCTGAGGCCATGCTTTCCAAGAAGTGGCTAAATGTCTGCCTGCCAATAGGAAATAGTGAGTTAATTCCTTATTTTGCTTTGTTTTCACACACAGCTTTTGCTTTCCCTATAAAACTGGGCTGCAGATGACCCAGCACACCAGGTCAAGAAAAATCTGAGCTAAATTGGAAGGAACTACATGAATCAGAATCCATGAATAGTAAATAAATATTTTCTTCTTTTTAGGAAAATACTTTGGTGTGCCTTTAGACAAACACTAAATTGAACATGTAACAGATGGTAAACACTACAGCAGGGAGTGACTCAAAAAGGGCTCTGGGTAAGATTGACATTGACCATTGAAAATATTTAACTCCTCTGCATTGTGCCATGTAGTCATTGCTTTTGGCTTTTATCTCCTTTAAATAACTAGTCTTTGAGATGTCTTTAATTTGTCTTTATTCTTAAGTCAAACAATATTATCACTGAATTGAAGAATGAGGTTACTGGTTGAAATACAAGTGCAGTGTGAGACAAATATGGAAGATAACACTTTGCAAATAAATTAATACAGAATAATTGTCTTTGCATAGTTCAGAAGTGAAAAGTAGGCAGCAGCAGTGCGCACGTGCTGTGAACTGACACACACCACCACAAAAACTCAAGTTCCTAGATGAACTCTTGCAGCTGCAAAGAAAACAAACCAAACCAAAAATACCTCAAACCTTAGAGAGCACTAACTATTAAAAAACAGGCAGAAAGGGAGCTAATAAGCACTTTTTTTTCTTTTCTTTTTTTTTTTTTCCTTAACAGACCATGCTGCAGAAAGAGTGTTTTCTCCACAGACAGACATGCTTTTAGATAATCTGCCTTGGCATCCCATAGCCTGTCATACCCGACTGTGACGCTCCTTTGTTGCTGCCCATCTGAAGGCCTATTACATTCTGCCCCTGCCGAAGCTGCTCCTCTGAAAATCCTCGTCGATTCTGCTGTGCTTTCCTGTCCAGATACACGAAAAAAAAGCAACATACATACATACCATCATTCTGTGTAGATCATGAAATCATACAGAGACCATGAAAATCAATCTGAAATTGGCTCATGTCCCTTGTAATGCAATATGTCATTTGCACCATCCCATGTGCTGGACAATACTGGCTGGACTAATTGTTTTCCTGCAGATAGATGTAATGTTCTAGTCAAACCTACAACACTTTATACTTTCACTGTCCCCGTTATTCCAGAACCCCAACAGACTTCCCCAGCAGCTGGGACAGGTAAAATATTTATGCAGTGCTGTATAAAACACAAAATAGGGTTAATTTGTGTTGAGCCCTATATCTCTTAACAGCTGTAGTCCATGGGATCTGATGAATGAGACACTTACTTGTGCTGTACTACAAGTTGATATCCATCTAGAGCCACAGTACAAATTGGTACAATTTAACTCAGTGGAGTAAATAAAAGCTGAGTGTACCCAGAGCAACAATGGGTCAGGGAAGGGACTTGCTCATTTTTGCAGAGGGGACATTGGTTGTCTGCAGGGCAGAACATTTGCTTTGTTGCCATTTCCAGATCTCTCCCCTCCTAAGCACTAGACTTTGCCCATAGCACCTGTGTCTTAACTGTATGACAGTCCTTTATCTTCTGTCAAAACATACTGACCACTTTTGTTCAGTGTCTCTGGTCTCAAAAGCTCCTTGGATCAATGAACCTTTGTTGGAGCATAAAAGGAGCCTTTTTCTCCCTGAAAATAGTACTGAAGGCCAAAGGGGAAGCTAAGAAGGACAAAAGTTTGCACTCTGCTGCCTCTCAAGAAACTGTTTGTCCTGGATTCATCTTTCATTTATATTAGGTGGGGAAAACAAGCAATTTACAATGGAGATGGATCAGTCTTTTGCTATCATTTTCTTCATATGAATCAGCAGAGCCCCAGACTGAGGGAGGCTTTCCATCTACCAGACCCTACTCCCACATGGGTAGAATCTATATCCGTGCTGTGTCTGTCTGTCCTGTGATCAGGTTACAGGTTACACTGAAATATGGCATCAAGTTACAGTTCCCCTTTTCTTCCCTGCCCCACCACTAGATAAGAATACTAGATTGGGTACCTGCTGTGATTGAAAACCATCAACACGATCCTCTATGTGAGGGTCAGATCCTGCACTGTGCTGAGAACCCTGGCTCAAGTCCTAAAAAGCACTTAAACTCTCTGCTAGGCTCAGGGTGTTCAGAACATTGCAGGAGACGAACCCATGTCCATGTGAAAGCCCAGCAAAGCAGAAGGGGGAGAAACATCCACAGGACTAGAGGACTGACCAGTCGTTTTTCAGAATGAGTCTTCAAGTGGTGAAATACAGACTAGTAAAAGGGCTTATAGAGGCCCATCACAGGCTCTCTGATCCCACAGCTCTTACCAGAAAGCTCACTCTTTTGGGGGAGGCACACAGAGCCGCGGTGCCTCAGAAAGCAGGCCTCTCTCACTGCTGCGTAATTTCTTTTCCAGAATACTTACACAGGCGCCAAACTACTGCCAGGATCTCCAGGAAAGGATGTTTTTAGAACTACTCCTATTACCTAATTAAATCTCAGGTTCACTGTGCCTATCTCTATTTTAATTAAAGAAACAGGAAAGCATTCTACTGTTCTTTTCTCTTTCCTCCTAGAATTTTTAGCTATGCTGATGAGTACTTCCACAGAAAGTCAAAAAGTAATTAAACAGGAAAAAAACCAAGAACTGCAAAGAAGAAATGAAAGGAGAGACTAAAGGGTAGCCTGGATCTACTAATAAAAGTGTATTACATATATAGTTTGGATCATATAGTGGTATTTTTACCATCATAAGCCCCACACTTAGTATTTGATGGTCTTACAGATAACATGTACAAGATTTGTTTTTAGGTGGGTGGAAATGGCCTTAACTGAGAGTAAGAAAATAGGTGAAGCCAAGTCTACTCACCCTCCATGTCTCACACTATGTCAAGTTCTGTTTGGCCTGTCTGGCATAACTCTTACCTAAAACTGAGCCCACCAGATCTGTCAGCTTTTTGTGCCAACTTTACACCAGTGCTTGTGTTTGCCAAGCCACAGGATAACAAAGAGCTGTGAATCCATGAACCTTGCTAGGGCATGCAAGGAAGAGGGGATCAGTCTGATGGCACTGGGTATGTGAGACCCTGGCAATGGAAAGCTAAATGGCTTAGCTCAAGTGTGGCATTATCCTAATCACTGTAGATCCCTGCACGGACACTCTTATGCCATTTGATATTGGTCTCTCTATTCAATTTAGGGTGATTAAGAATCAGCCTGAAAGCCCTGAATTATGAGTGACACTGGGTAGCAGTGAGGGGGCTTGGCCTGCCTGAAGGGAAAGGGAAGCTACTCAGAAAGCAGCTTCTGACTGGCAACGTGCTGTAACACCAGCTTTCCTTAAGGCAGTGGCTATAACATGGTATTTCACAGGGATTGCAATAGATAGGGATCGGCTATCCAAGCAGTATGGGCTGGACAGATAGCCAGAGGAGAAGGGAGTTGTCATCTTCATCCATGCCAACCAAAACTGTTCCCACCCACAATTAAGAGTCCAGATGAAAATTAATTTTTCCATGTGGGACTTTGTTTTAGTTACATAAAACAAATAAGTCTATCTGGGGTCATAGTGATTTCATGTCTGGTTTATATTAAAGAATGTAACTGCATTTGAAATCAAATTTAATCCTAATTATATTCCATAAATATAAATCTATTTGTGCAGTGTATTAAGTTAATGTAACCTGATTTCGTATAAACAGTGCATAGAAGTTTGCATTTATTCACCTAAAATTCAAATCTCAGATCCAGTTTAACCAGCTCTGGGTTTAAGACAAAGTGAAGTTTGCTTTATTTTTGCTGAGCCTCATCTAGGCATCAGAAAATTCAAGGAAAGAAAAGACAAGCAGTCAGCACTCTTTTTCCTAACCTGCCTTTGACATTTCTGTGTAAGAAATACTCTTGGAAGGCAGAAACTCATGTCAATAATATGCCTGTGGTACAGGAGATTAACTGCGGAAGGATTTCCTTTTCTTCCTGTCCCTGCTTTACAGCCTCCCTAGCCAAAACAAATGGAATTTCAGAAAAAATAAACAACGTTTCCTAGACAGAAAATTCTTCACGGATAAGTGGTGCTCCCCAAGAAAAACGAAGCTTAAGAAATTAAATAATTTTTGGTTTGACGAAGAAAGGAAAGAGACTTCATGCCTTCTTTTTGCTCAGTAAAGGGTTCACTGCATGGGAGCTCCCAGACATCCATAACAGCCTTGTCTTCATTAGTCTTTCTGTCTGCTGTCTGATGTGAGACAGCAAATCTGATGACAAATGTACCCTTTTCCTGCTTCCCTTCTCTAACCTCCAGAGAGAAAAACCTCCCTATTACAAGGAAACTTGGGAAATATTTTTCCCTTCCTTTCCCAATAAATTTCCTTAAAGCCTAAAGACAGATGATATTACCAGCTTCCCAGCTCTGAGCAGCTGTGCTCTGGACTTTACCTGTGGAACCAGGATGGATCTCCTTTGTAGCAGCCATCATCCTTGGTGACCGCCAAACTGCCCAAAGCCATTAAGGTTCTCTGCACTGCTGCCATGTCCTTCCCTAGAAAGCCAGAGAGTGAAATTAATATAGGAAAGCCTTGCACAGTAAATAGCTTGGCACACTGAAAAGCAATTTTATCTGACGTATTAACTAACTCCCTCAGGTCCCTGAAGATGTGCATTAATAGAATTATTAATGTTATTTTATTATTGCTGAAATGAAAGTATTGATATGCAAGAGCTTATTAAAAGTCAACAAAGGGATAGAGTTAAAGCAAAACTTAATTTTTCAGACATTTCTAGGTTTCCAGGCCTTTGATTATTTTTATGCCTTCCCCCATGCCATTTTAAGTCCATAGAATCCCTTTGACAAGATTTTCTCCTAAGGAGAGATTACTTTGGTATACAAATAATGGTAATATAATCAGTAAAATGTGGCTGAAGGAGAATAGTGTGTTAAATAACAGTGCCGTGTCTCAGTTTGTTCAGAGTAAGTTTGATCGCTGTGCTAACAGAGATCACTGCAGTTCTGGGAGCTCCTGCACAGATAACTTCTATCAGTCCTTCCCAAATTAATCATCAAAGCACCTCTAATCCGTAGTACTTACTATTATGCTGTTCAATTTCATACCTTTAGTTTTTCCCATTCAGTCCACTATCTTTCCATGTTCTCCCTATGTTACCTTACTTCATCCCTCAGTTCAAAAAGTCGGGGCTTGTCTCATCTTTCGCCAAATAAAAGTTACATAACTCATTATCCAGTCCAGACATGCTACCTTTTGGAATACTTTCTAGCAAAAATAATTGCAGCAGGTATTTCCAGTTGCGTGAGGTGGTAAGTTATTGGAAATCTGCCTTTTGCTTCTCCCTTATGAAATCTTTCCATAAGCATTTCTATGACTTGCCTCCCCTTTTTCATTCCAGTTCTTCCTCTTTTCTAAACTAATGTATCTAGTTAACAGAGCTGACTATGGATCTTCACATGTGAAAACAAGCAATTCAGAAAATAGGAAATATCAGAGACACGACAATAACAGAATTCAGAAATACCTCTACTGGACCAATATTAATGAACATCACTGTAGATGAGCTGGAGTGTAGAGGGGAGTGAACATTCTGTGTTTATGTGGTGCATCACCCTGATTACAGGCAGATGCAGTCCAGGGCTCTGCAAAACAGTGGCTGAGG
Source organism: Vireo altiloquus (assembly GCA_013396875.1). NCBI lineage: Eukaryota > Metazoa > Chordata > Aves > Passeriformes > Vireonidae > Vireo > Vireo altiloquus. The sequence goes on along the minus strand of VZRF01010371.1, from coordinate 765,961 downwards.
TGAGGACAGCACCCTGAAGCTGGAAACATCTATCAGCTTCCAACTGCGGCTGTCATATAGACTACTAAAGTTTATAAAAATCCTATCTGCAGGGGACCATTTGCTCAGAATATAAATGGTCCATCAGAACTGATGTATTTTACTGTATTTAAGGCAAATTGCATCAGATGGGTTCCTTGCTCGGGAGGGCAGCTGCAGAGCCGACATCCCCCACGCACTCGTCCACAGGTGCATACGGAGGAGCACGAGGCAGGAACCCTCAGAGCTCCCCGGAGCAGCAGATGTACCATATGCTGTAACAGATGCCACAGACAATGTCCTTGGGATGCCTCCCATATAACAGAAGCGCAGTGACTGCCTGAGATGAAAAGGGATGTGGAGAAGGATTTAAAAGTGAATCAGCTGAATAATGATGGCAAGCGAAGAAAAAAAGCAAAAGGAACAAAAGACAGGCAGTGAAATATGATGATCNCCCCCCCCCAACGCTCTGAGCTCAGCTCTGCTTTATTTGTCAGTGACGAGTGGGAGATGCTGCAGGGGAAAAACTGAGTGAGTGGGAGCTGAATGACACGTGACAAAACAAAGCCACTGCCATGGCTCTGCTCTGCAGAGACTCCTTGCTTCATATGAGGAGTGCTGTGGGTGAGGGAAGACCTGAATCTAAGTGGTCTTGTGTCACTTGCCCTCTTCCAGCAAAGGATGCAAGGGCCTCAATGGTCAGCATTAAAAAAAAACACAGGGAAAGATTTTAAATTTCCAATGCAGTCACCTGACAGAAGGGATCATACACCTTCTCTGAAGCCAGGTTTAACTCCGGTATTGCAGCAAATTGTAGTCAGTGCCTTCCCTCAGCTCCAGTACTTTTTTATTGACAGCCATGTGGGCCGCCCACCTGGTCCACAGTTTCAGCCTCTCTGCAGGGACCCACACCGATGACACTCTTGCATCTCAGTGTCCTCTGCAGTATGCTTAGAATAGTGCAGCCTTGTAGAGGAACTTGGAACTGTTCTTAAAACAAAGAGGGAGGGGTCTCTCCTCACTTCTTGTGCAAAGCCTTTTGCTTTAGGGGAAACCTATCTGGAAGGACGTCTTCTCCAGGTCCAGAAAGGGGAAGGTTCAAACACAAAGATGGAGAACTGCTCTGCAGAGTATTCCTGAAATGCTTTTTTGTAAACGTGGAACAAATACCCAGTGGTGCAGCTGCCTCTTGCCTGCCTGGAAATATACCAAGGAGGGATCTGTAAAAGGCAGAGAACATATCTTGGGTGTGGATCAGGGAAAGCTGCTCAGCACAGTACATTTATGTAAGAAAGGGCCAAAAGAGAGGTGATACTTCCCCTGGATCAAGAAGCCACAGAGATGAAGGAAAATGCAACAGATGGACTGAGTGAGTTTGAAACAGCCAACAGCAGATCGTATCCTAAAACATTTTCATTAATCATTGCTAAGAATTTCAAAGCAAAAGCTCATTGAAAACAATTAGTGCCAGGAAAAAGCTATTTCTTTCCCTATAAACATACGATGACATCTCTCTTTCTAAAGAGGTTATGGTGTGAAGTGTAGGAGTGCTGCAATTATGAAATAGTGAAGAAGAGACTGACCTTTCTGCCCAGCTAATGCATCCCTGTTCAGACAATTCAGCCCTGAAGCAGCACAGATGCCAGAGATTGGAGTTACATTGAGACACAAAGAGCTTGCAGTGCCTCACTGCTGGAGACACACTGTTTCATCTCAGCACTGAAATGAGCAGCAGGAAGGATGAAAAGGGAGTGGGAAAGTGAGGAATCACAGATCAGCTTTGGAAGTCTTAAAATAACTGTGAAGAAAAGCCTTGTATATCTTCCTCCTAGGTTGCAAGTTGTGGTTTGACTTCCTGTCCTCTAGAAGTTACTACCTTTTTACCTTATATCTGTTGAGAAAAGGTGATGAGTGAAAGGAAGAGAAATTAGGAGACAGCCACTGTCATTAAGAGCATTTTGTCTTCAAAGCAAGTCCTTTTCCTCTTAAGGACCAATGTACCATATTTTCATATGCATGGTGGGAAGCCATTAGGAGTTGCAAAAGACTGCAAAGAACAACATCTGAAATGAGCCATTATCATCGCTTTACAAGAGAGATGGAGCTTCTCTCTCAACAACCTGCTAGGCTGAGGAGTGGGAAGGTGCTCCTTCAGGGAAGTGAAAATCCCTTCATTTAAGACATGTAAAGGTAGATTGCATGAAACACTAAAGACTAAACTGGAAGAAACAATCCTGCCCTTGTGCCCAAAGGTACAGACTTGTACTTTGCTTGTATTGTCAAGCAAATCTGGCACTCTGAGATCTTTACAGATCCCAGTAATTCCAGCTGTCAGTATGTCCTTTCCCTCTAACCCATTCACGAAGAGCTCCCTAGTCTTTCATTCCTCCGGCTGTCCTTCAGAGGAGCAATCTCTTCCACATATCCCAACTGCCTGTGAAAACAGACCCCACTTTTTTCTCTTTATGTGTACTCCTACACAAACTATTCTGGCCAGCTTTCTCAGTGGATTGTTTTCTTCTTTCCACTGTCTCATGGAAGATTTTTGACCCTTTCATATGTGCCTTTCACTACTCTGCAGCTGTCTTTGCTCTGAGCGCTCAGCCAAAGCATTGCATCACCTTGTCCAGGGAGATGCAGGATATACAGTGTGTTTGATTAGACCACCAGGATGGGATGCACCACCGCAGAAGTGGGCAAAACCAGCCCCATGAATGCACAAATGACTCAGCTCTTCAGCAAATAGAACAAGCAGTTTCCATTTCAAGCATGGGATGGAGACAGACTTCACCTGTACTACTGTAAAACCACGGGAGCACCCTGAATTTTTTTGCTGTTGCCATAGTGACCTCTCTTAAAAGACTGTCTCCTTAGAGAGAGAAGCTCAGCTAACATGGTATTAAGTAGTGAGCTTTGTTTCTCACTAGTCGTAAATGAACCCTCTTAAGCTTCACAGAGGCATATATACTCCTGGGAGTGCATTTCTTAGCTCCAATTTAAGCTTTGCTTATAACTTGAAAACTGCAATGAAATTTTGTCATCAGAAAATCAGTGTTTTCCATATTCTTATTGGGAGCTATTTACTTTGAAATAATTAGCAGAGAGAACAGTTGTTTTATTAGGTCTGTGGATTTCTGTCAGAATGATGGGGTTTTGGATAACACACGAGCTTGGAAAGGTTCCGTTATGCCCTCAGGGTAATATAAATCCCTCAGAGGAAATAATGCAGCACTGGAAGAACATGGTAATGAGGTAAGGCAAACAGAAACAAAATTACACTAGAGAATAAGCCTAGACAAAATGCACATCAAAGCAAGTAAAATGAAGACTGTAAACTGACTTTCAGTTTATTATTTTTACCTTCCCATAAATCCACTGTCTGGAAAATATCTGTTGTTCTTACTCCGTAGATTTCAGCAGCTTTTAAGAACTGAGATATTTGTTCCATCTGCTTGAAAGCCATTTTTGATTCAGAGATCTTTGCAATAGGCTCATTTCCCTTTGGATGCAAACTGTTTATTAACTTGCATAACAGCTGAGAGACAAAGACAGAAACAAAATGAGAAAGCAGGCACCAAACTAGAAGGCAATTTCTGCACGTGAAATGATGCTGCATAATGCTTTTGACCTGGCCAGTTTCTGTCAGGGACATAATTTCTTCAGTTAAAAACAGAGAAGTGAAATGATAATAATCAAAGTGTATTAGAAAAGCATTAAAGCTTTCATTAAGTGAGGCAATAGCCTAACCATATAAATCCTAATCTGCTAAAAACAACAAAGCAATCACTGGTAGAGGTTATATAATAACTGACAGAGAAGAAGCCTCATGCCCAAACCAAAAAATAAGCAATGTCAATTGAAATGTTGTTAGAGTCACTTTGGCAGAGATTCAATGATTAGCATAGTCTTACAGCCACTGCAAACAGCAGCATCTGCCTGTTGTTCAATAAACCAATGGAATACCATGTTTTAGTTACAGAATTATTCCCATGAAGACAGTTATGACACAATCCTATCCTTCAAATTTGCTATATCTCTTTGCCTTTTCTTGTCAACACTGATTATTTCTTAAAGAGTGAAGTATACATTTGGTTTTAAAATCTATCTCATTTAATTGCATAAGAAAAGATGCTGAAGGAATGAGTCATATTTATATATAAAACATGCATGACTCATAAGAATCATAAATATTGTACTGATCCTGGTGCACTAGGAGGATAATTTATCTCTTGAGATTAGGACTTTTGGTCAAAAGGAAATAAATCAGATACTAAGATACATTATTTCTGCACTGACCTTGAGCTCTGACCAGTTTATCTAAATGAAGACAGAAGACAGGGGCACCGTGCATATTAACACTTGAAAGTGTGCAATTGGACAAAACACTTACCGTTCCATCCATCAACCAGGTCTGAAAATGCTGCCTTCCAGGAGGAGGGTGCTCTATTTGTTCTCCACACTGTACAATAATCCAGTTCACCAGCCTAGACTCTAATTCTGGGTCGTATTTCTGTTCAATCTTTTCCTGAACTTCTCGGCTTAAGCCATAGCTTGGTCCTCTGTTAGCCATCTCTGGAAACAAGGTAGAACTTAGTGGGCAGAGTCCCAGTCTACACCTTTGAAGTATGCACAAGAAAATTTAAGAATAAAAGAGTGAGCAGCCAGCCCTAAATGTTAGACAGTTGAACAGATGTTCATCAACACTGAAAGTAACTGTATGGCACCGGTTATAGCTGTTCCACAGAACAGGGGAGGGGTCAGTGAGGGAATATCCTTTTCCAAAAGCACAAATCAGCTACAATATCTTTTTTAAAAGGAAGGAAAAAACAGCAATCCCCCCTGCCCAACCACAAAACCAGAAGAAAAGCAAGATTTAAAACACAGTAGGTTTTAAAGAGAGGCTTCTGCTATGTTTACGGAGAATACAATAGGGTTGTCAGACCAACGTTACAGCTGCCTGCAAATCCGAAAGCACTTTAAAATTGCCTACCTAATACTTGCTAATAAGAAGAAGGTTGTTCATGGGAGCTCAAGCAATCCGATTAAAGCTGTAGTCAGTCTTCTTCAGCAGAGATGCAAGGATGGATATCCAGAGATCAGCACACTGAAAATGCGAAGATTAATTTAAGAGACGAAGGCTGCCACAATGCCCTGCTGCTGCTGCAGCATCGTGGTTTGAAGAACAGTGTATTGATTTGATTTTCCTCACATATGAGGAGGGTCAGAGCAGGGGCGTTGCTAAGAGCCATTAAAGAGACCTGCCTCCTCAGTCACAGCCCAGGGATCCTGTTTATCTCGCCCATCTGTGGTCTGTTTTCAAGCATCTTTCCTCAGCCTTGCGCTGCTCACCCCACCGGCTCAGATCTACTCCACCTAGTCTGCATCAACCCAAACTGCATCAAGCATCCCAGTGACAGATAGGCAGAAATACAAACAGAGGCACTCTGTTAAATGAAGGTGACAGAAATTACCACACATCTAGTTTACTTTTAATCATAAGCCAGAAACAAATCCTTTTTCTCCCTGTTCTGCATCTCAATGATAACAGGCTGAGAGTGTAACAATTTCTCCTCTTCCCTATTCAAATGCTGATAAAAAGTTTGAACAAGGGAACAATATGATGACAAGGGAAGGAAGAGAAGGCAGGTAATAGAATATCATTATCACCTATCATCAGTATATATTAGGCTGTCAAATAATGGAATGGTGTCCTGAAAAAAACCTCAAACCACTAAAACCAAGGTGAAATCACTGAAAATTAGCAAACTTACTATAAAGCACAAGGATTTTACTTTCTGCTGGTATGAGTCAGCTAACCTCCAGTGATAGGAAGGGACCTACGCCCATGCACAGTTGTTTGAATTTTGATTATACCACTCATACAGTGTGGAAGAAGAGAAAAGAAGAGTTAAGATGAGACTTTTCCTGAAGTCTGCTTGAATCCTATATTAAATAAAATCACTTTTGCTTCTTTCTGAGTTACACAAGAATTTGTCAAATGTCTCATTTATGCTGTGTTATTCACCCTGGTATGAAATAGTTTCCTTTTGGCAAAGGATTCATGTTCAGCTTGATATGCAAGAATGTTGATAAACCTGAGGTGGACACGCAATCAATTTGGCCAACAAGTGCTTCTGCTGCATTCAGAAAGGGAAAAAAAAAAGGGGAAAAGAAATATAGTTCCTTGTATATCTGTTTCGTAATGGGCTCTTCATCCATTATTTTCTCATTTTAAGATTCTGAATTCTCAGACTTACACTGCTTCTGATGCTGCTGGGCTTGAACAGGCTCAAGTGATGAAAAATTTAATAGATGACCTAATTCATTGTTGTCCTCCACAGGCATTTCATTTAGTGCTTTCTCTTCTCTGTACTGGTAGTTTTAAACCCCTATGCAACACTTGATTACGTAACTCAGAGCATGCTACGTGACAGGGCCACCACTTGAGCACTTTCCGTCTCAGTGAGCACGGGGCTGAAGGCACAGTGGATGCGCAGGAGCCAAGGCTGCAAGCCCCGCCTGGAGATCAGAGAAGGAGCAGGCTGCAGCTGCAGCGGGAGGAGGCAGAATATGAATCTGACATCCTTTCCCTTCAAGCATCTGTCACGGGCTAGGCTTCACACTCTTTGGCCAGTCCCACAAAGAATAAGCTTTATTTTGCACTTTCAGATCTTTTTGTGCTCTTCTGTTTAGAAGGGAGCTACCTAGGGTGCCTTGGCTGTTTCTGGCCACACCAGGGTGCTCCGTGTTCACTGGCAACAAGATTTCATGAAAGTCACCTACCTTGGCATCAGCCTCTGACTGTTTCCTAACTTGGGGGCAGGGATGAGTAATTTTACTCTCCTAAACTGCAGAGCAGAGGTCTCCCCCTTCACAGATGTTGGCTATGCAACCTGTTCTCGAGGGACTGTTCCACACTGAGAAGGCTGAAAACTTGTCCATCAATATCAATTTTTAATAAGGCTTTGAAAAACTGCAAAACTGCAGAGGATTGGAAAAATGCCAGCTCCCCACCAATATTTTCCAAAGTACCACAAAACAAATCATAAGCCTGCTTTCTGTGCCATCAATCCTGGGGAAAACAATGGAATAATTTTTTTTAAGTGATATAAGAGATGCAATTTAGTAAAAGCTCTGTAATATATTAGAGTAGGCTACTCCATGACATGTTGATTAGGGAACTAAACCAATTCTAAAACAATATGACACATTAGAGAGATTAAAGCTGGCTAACTAGTAGGTCCTGTAATATGACTGTAACTGAAAAATCATTAATGATGGTGTATATTTTATTCAGTTTGTACAAGAATATGTCCCCAGGCCTGAACTATTTAATGTTATTAGAAGTCACCAAAAAGACCCCCAGGCTCCTAAGAAGATCCCAGCTCACAGGACTAAGCAAAAAAGATAAAGAAACTTCCTTGAAAGCAGTCTACTTGGAAGCAGACAAAAAAGTATCATATTGCAGGCAAAGTCCAGCCATCATTGAAAAAGTACTTTTAAAAATGCAGCACTCTGTCCTATGAAAAAGCAGGTGTTAAAAAACACACAGAGGATGATGAAGATAAGATGTTGAGTAAGACACTGTGATTGAAGGGCTTGGCTGAATAAAACATGGGAGGTGCACCAACAGCAGTGGAAATATCATACCCAGTTATGGCAACGACTCTATAAAAAGGGGTGGAAGAGTGAAGTAAATTCAAACAGTGATTCCAGTAACTGAAGGATTAAAAATCAGGGCTTTTACAGCAATCACTTCAGAAGGATTATTATTATTATACCAAAGCCAGAAGTTAAGAAATGGCAAGCACATGTGCCTAGAAGTTAAAGAAAAACTGGAGAAGGTCAAGTTCCTTATGTCAGACACAGGTAGATTAAAGCCTGATGGTTAGAAACGTGATGTGGAAGAAAGGGGCAGGTTTACAGCGCAAAGGTTCTACCATTAGAACACTTCACCTACTGCTTTTTATGGGTTTTGTCCTCTAATTTTTCTTGGCAACACAAGATTGGAATTTATGACTAAAAAATAGAGATGAAACTTGAATAACTGAAGTAGCATTTCAGGCCTGTAAGCACCATGACTCACCTTGCGCTCTCAGATAATCACAACATTGTCCTATAAATCTAAAAAAATCTTTGTAAGCCTTTAAACAAATGCTGCCAAAACCAGTAGCAAAACTGACTTTAACTAGCTCACTACTCGTGTAGATCCAGGGTAACTTGGTAGCTTTCAATGTCTTCCAATTAGAATACAGAAAGAAAAGTAAAACTTATCCTACCACAGAGCAATCCTTAACCTCGTCAGATTCATTGTCTGGCAATTCATTCCTTAGAAAGAGCCTTGTATTCCAGCTATTTCAAGCACAATCTTACAAAGTATGGTGGAGATATGAATCTCCATCAGATGAAGCCATCCAGCAATAAGTGGACTTCAGTCCAGGCTGAATTTCCCTGGTATGCCACTGTACAATAATGGACCTTTCATTATTAAGTTTAAAATAAATTAAACAAACGAACAAAAAAACCCCACCAACAAAAACAAAGAGCGAGTTTTATAAAACTTTTAAGTTTACAGCACCTCCCTTCATAAAGAAGCATCTGAAGAGCTGCTCAAAGATCCTCCCTGCATGCATGTCTATGAGCGATGTCAGGTTTTCTAGAGTTTCAGAGAGGATGCTCAGGTCCAGTACAAGCTCAGTTCAAGTACAGGGCCTTTTCCAGGGAGCTTCAAGGCAGGAAAAGTGCTCTGCAGAGCTTTGGTTTTATGCATGGCCTTGCTTTGTTGTAAGATACCTGGAGATACTCTACACAAGAGAACTAGTTGGGCTAGGGCAAAAAGGTAGTATTGGAATATTGCCCTCTTTTTAACTGCAAAAACGGGTGGCAGAGTTATCAGAACCAGGGGACAACATGAATTTTAGAAATTCTAACTTCCCCATTACTTTGAAATCTACAATCTAGAGATCTTTGAAGACAAAAAGTGCTAACTTAAGCAAGTATCTTCCCTTCCACCTGCAAAAAGGTTTCTCTGCCAGCTCTGAGGATGCTACACTCCAAGCAAGTGCATACTTTAAACACCTCAGATGTGGGTTTAAAAGAAAAGTAATTGAGGAAAGAAGGACATTCCTATTTTTGTGACAAATAGAATGCACCAATACTCCAGTCTGCAGAACAAGGCAGTTCCTATGGCTGCCATGAACAGGAGTGTTTCTGGAATTTGTAAATCACTGACCACCTTCCAAGTAGCTTGCCAGCAGAAACAGTTAACACTTAGCACTGGAAACCAATTCCTGTGGATAAAATTATCAACATTCCCACTATTTAAGATGACCTTGGAGGTAAATTGTGCATTTGAATTCTCAGGACCTCTTAAGTTTTGTGTTGGATAAACAGAGTCCTTAGAAAGAAACCCAAGAGGTTTCATATTGATTGCTTATCTGTCCTCATCTAAAACAGTACCTCCTGAGAACTACTTTGGTTTGAAAATTATATATTGCAATACACATTCACCAGCAGAACAGAAAGGAAGTGACATCTTTGTTTCACTGAAACATAGGTCAAAACAGACAGCAAAACTTACAAACAACCCCTCCCACCCCCCCCAAAAGATCAAATCCTCTAACCACATAAATGCTGCTTCTTATGGTTAGGGATTTAGCTTTGCTGTAAGGAACTTTTTCAAGAGCTACTGTCCTAAGGACTAGCACACTCTGGCACACTTTCTGCCAGCAAGCCGTAACCAATTAAACCCCAAACCCGAGTATTCTTGTAAGGACAAGATCTGATCCTGGGCAGCCTTCACGGACTGCTTTTCCCAGTCTAAAGTCTGGGCAGGCCACTTGGATCACTCCAACCCCTAGGCGTGCTGCTGTTCAGCAGACCTTTGCCACTGACATGAGCACCTGCTTCCACCCCAGCAGGCAGCAGTGACCTTCTCATGTTGCCACGTGGGAGGCAAGCGGACAGCATGGTGCAGATCAAAAGGCCCAAAAAGAACACAACTTTTCACGTGCTAGCCTAGAAACATTTCAAATATGTATTTTAATTTCAGAACCAAGTGACTGGAAGTTTTAGGAGCTATCATTTGCTTTTCATTCTAAATATAAATGCAGAGCTGCCTGAAGCTCCTTGCCAGACACAAATCAAGAGACTGTAGCAGGTTGTGAGCTGTGATTACTGCATCATATGGAGGATACCCATTTCTCTTTAATGGAAAAGAAGCACTGGACCACATAACATACATATGCAGGACTTGAAAGAGAAATACAAGGTCAAGCCTACAAGAAGACTGCAGCAAGTCCTGTTATTTAGATTTATGCATTACGTGACCAAGGCTGTCTGTTCTAAGCAAATATATATTGAAGAGAGATGAGGTGCTACAGTCACAAAGTAAATCTGAGCTATAAAAACTGACCAACAAGCAGTAAATCTATGAGCAGTGCATTTCTGTCCTTCATCTCTGCCTCTCTTTCCCAGCAGTAATCTCTTCCATTAGAAAACACCTGCCAGGAGCAAAGTGTCATGGACAGGGGCATTAAAACCTCATGCTCAGCAAGCTGGCTGAGTTCTCTCCACCTTTCCTGTCCCTGCTGGGCTTGAGAACAAACTCAGAAGGGTGAGAGTGCACATTCATGTTTGGTGTTTCTGTCTGCATTCCTTACACAGCTGATGAATTTTCACCAAGCCTTGGTGAAATTTTATGTTCATACACATCTTAATGAATTTGGTCATCAGCACAAAGCAGAGAGATTGCTCATCTCAAAGTCAGGTCAAACACAGAACACTCTTCTATTTCCCCAGAAGCCTTTTGTGTAATGTAACTTTTCAGCACTTAAAAAACTACAAAAATGTGGTCTCTTTGTTAACGGCACACCTATGTAACTTAGAAAACAAGCCGAAATCTCATTATTCCCCAGGACACCATTTTTCCTCCCACTTGTTTGGGTTTCTTTCCTGCCACAGAGAAAACAGAAATGACAAGCACAAACCTAATGTAGAAACTCTGACCACAGCACTGGTTCAGAAATGTTGCAACTCTGTATTGCAGCATGACTGGAACATTGAAGATACTTGAGCAGCTGCAGACAAATCACTGGTTGAATGTTTCTCTCTAAGCATGTTTTAATTTGATATGAAAAGTATGGTAGCATAAATCTTATAGCCCCACTGAATAACAGCATGTCCAAGACAGCATGTAACCAAAATTAACATAAAAATGAAACAGCAGGAGGTGGTTCTTCTAAGGCCTATTGAGCTAGGCTTTTTTTGTGAACACTACCTTGTGTGCATTTAGTGTTGATGCAAGAGAAAATAGCTTAGCTAAACTGAAACTACATGAAACACTTAACACAAATTAAGTTAAAAAAAACCCCAAACCAAAAAAACCCTAACCAGCTCGTAATACAAAGCCAAACAACAGGAGAGACAAAATAAGTAGAATATTTAACAAGATAAAAATACATGTATCTAAAATTGCATAAGTACAGCTCAATATAAGCAGAATAAAACTTGTTTATTAGGAAACAAGTTGAACAAGCTTTAGAAACTGATTATTTAATGCAAATCAAGCTTATTGTTGAGGAAATGTACATTATATACATATATACTTTGCATTTGTCAACAAATCAGAAGTCTATTTAAAAAAAACCCCAAACAACATAAGCATTCATTAAAAAGGATTTTAAAAATCTGCACCATGCAGAGCTTTCCAAGTGTGTAATATCCTATTTTAATATAGTATCTCTACAGAGGAATGAAATACTAGTTTTTAAATATGACTAATACTGAAAATAATTGCTATGTAGGCATCTACTGGCAAACAAAAAAGCAATGCCCCTGGCATTAACTCAAGAGGACAAAACAGTACCAATTTGGAATGACACCGTAATAAGTGAGTATTATTCCAGATTGCCGAAACTTCCTGGTAGGTCAACAGCTACTCAGAGGTAGGATGTAAATCTCCCTAGATATCACTATCCTTTCTTTCAGCCATCTGAACATGCTAAGTTGCCAATAGTCAAAACTCTGGTAATTTCCAGAGCGAACACAGGGAAAATGCTTATGCTTGCAAAGATAAATACCAATGGAACTACTACAGCAAAGTCAGAGAAAAAGGTCTGTCAGCTCTACCTTAGAGCCAGCTCTTTGTATTTATGCAAACCAGATTTACAAAAATAAAAAGCAAGCACAGAGAGGACACTAGCATTCCATGAATTTCAAAGCACTACCTGGAATACTGTCGTTATGAAGAAAGTATCATCTCTGCCATATGTAACAAATTCGGGTGTACCTGTACTGTAAATGCTACCACTGATCTCCATTTAGCCAGCAGAGAAGGAAAACAGAACTGCAAAACAAGTGGCAGAAAAATCCTCTCCCCTAGGATTAAGTTTTCAGTAATGCTGTGGTTTGAGCAACCGATGCTGCAGTTCTGTATTCTCGACAATTGCGCCAACCCTGTTACACTGACTTCTCCCACCTCATGTTATTACAGCAGAATAATGGGGGGGGAAACAACACAAAGCACCACCAGCAAACAAGGAAAAACACCCTCCGGAAACTTTTTACACAGCTGGGCCACTTCACATGTCCTTTCAGCTACCTTGCTCTAAGGCATTGCAACAGTCACCTTACCTGTAAAATATCAATTATTTAATAAAGACTAATGTGAGGCATGAATACAATGCAACTCTTTCAAGAGAAATATACAGCTACAGTTTACAGTTTGTGTGCAAGCACACAAAGCCTTTGCCTTGTCTGAAGTATTAAATTGAATGTTTACAGTTGTAACACCCTAATTAAAAAAAAAACAAAACCTCAAAACTTTTTAGTCACTGAAATAACTTTAATATGTGTGAAGAAAAAGTACATCTATCACAACTGGTAACTCTGGGCATTAATTAATTACTTTAGAATCACAGCAGTCCACTTATTTCAGCTTTTTCTTCCATTACGAGCTAAACCAATCTAAGATATGACAAAATTGGATTAAAAAAACCCTATCATGGCTTAGAGCAGAAAGTTTTGAAACAATTTTGATTTGACTGCACCTTTAAAACCTGCAAAATCTATTTTTTAGGTCTTATCAGATGCAAGTGATAAAAACACATATTGACAACTGCTTAACAGTACATAAACATGAACACCGCTCCAACTCCAGGAATGCAATTTGCATTAACTTTCTCAAAAGTTAAAAACACATTCCAGAGGTTTTAAAGCTAAGTGAATTGCATAGTGATACAAACAGAGTAACAGTCTACACCAGAAATACTTGGGAACAAGATTGCATGAAATGTTCTAACTCCTCAAGCAATTATCCCAATCTAGATTCTCCTGAGCTGGATAGAGACTATTTATAACAGCATGTTGTGACAGAACAAGAGGAGAATGGGTTCAAGCTGAGAGTAGGCTTAGATCAGACAGGGAAAAATTCTTTACTGTGAGGCACTGGAACAGGTTGCCCATAGGAGTTGTGGATGCCCCATCTCTAAAAGTGTTCAAGGCCATGTTGGAGCAACCGGGTCTAGTAAAACATATCCCTGTCCCGTCCAACCCAAACCATGATTCTATGACTAATTGAGTTAGGGAATTTGTACATTTGAATTAGAGAGCCATCTTTTTTTACTCTTGTATCAAAACTCAAATTTTTTATATCACAGCTTCTTGTTTCTTGCAGTATTGAAGCCTAAATAAAACTGAACTTCACAGGAACTCATCTGAAATTCAGCTTTTGTTGTTGCTGTTTATTTTTTAAAATTAAAATCCACTACCTCAGCAAAGCCCTATTCAGCACACTTCTACTGACATAGCTAAAACTGAAAATGACACTCTCTAGAAATACCTTACCCCCCAGTACCTTACCCCTTTAAAGATAACAAGTGATGCCATTTACTACTTAAAATAATAAACCCAGAAACAACTGTATGGTTTTGACTGATGTTACACATTAAGGCCAGCCTGAACTAATTCCAGCCTCTCCCCTAACTTCCTCTCTCTCAAGTATACAAATGGTAATGTATTTCTGTACAAAAACCAGGTAACAGTCATATTTGCAATTAAATCAATTTCCTAGTAAATTCTATGGATTTCTATTATAAAAATTATCCAACAATCAAGATCCTTTTACAGCTTCTCAGTCATGCAGCTTAAGAAGACACTGTTCCTGGTAATCTACAGCTCTCAAGTGATGGGAAAGAGACAGTGGTGCCCTGTGGCACTGTACTCCCCAATTTGAAGAAGTTACTATTAAAGTCACCTTATTGATCCAGTTTCAGTTTACACCAAGATCATATATTGTTCCCTTAACAGTAGGCCCACAAAAAAACAATAAAAAGGCAGACAGGAGAAGATGACACACACCTTCCTGATAAGCACTGATAAAGAGCTCTTAAGGCTTTGAGGCCCTGTGTCCTTAGAAGTCAAATTCTTTGCTATGTAGTATCCCAAGCACACCATCAGGGTATGCCTTGCACTTTTTAATTTTAACAGCACTTCAGAACAAAATAACCATTTCTCTGAAATCTGTTTATTGTGTTTCATGGTATTCACTATTGTAATAACTAACTTCAGTAAACACTCAAGTTGTACTTTGCCTTGCACAGATGGTTTCAGACATAATATACAATGATGTTACAGCAGGACAGTAATAGGTGTCAAAGATGTGAAAATAAAGTTTTAATATACAGGCCAGTAGTAACAAAAATTAACATTTCAGTACAAAATTGCAGGAAATTTGTGAAAAAAATGGGTAAAATGTTGAAAGAGGTTCTGAACACAATAGCAAATGCTTTTGCATTTGCTATTGTGCAAAAGTGCAAAAGCACTCCTTCCTGCTTTGGACTGTGTGCAAATGCAGCAATAATAAAATATCCGTATTTACAAAACAGAGGTAAAGGAAACAGCAGATAAAGCTCAGTTCCTACTGTGAAAGTCACAAGCCTGCCACCATCTGAGTAAGAACAAGGCTTCTGTTATCCAAGGAAAAGAGTCAGGTGTAGAGTTCATGCACTAACGCTACTCTTCAGCTTATGCTACTGTTGACAGCTTGTCAATTAAATCATCAACAGTATTCACAAGGAGTTTTGTATCCTCCTTGTCACTCATCCGATGCTGGCCGATTTTGCGGAGGATAACATCCACGTCCTTGCTCAAAACACGATCAGCAACTTGCATAGAGATCTGCCAAGGGACATCACCATCCTTCATGCCGTGGATAAGGCGTATAGGACATGTTACAGGAATAGGACTATTCAGCACACAGTGATTTTCTGCTTCTCTGATAAAGTCATAGGTCAAGGAGTAATATCCTTCCTCATTTTGCTTTGTTTGATACTTCCACTCACCCTTTTCTTCTATTTCTTTTTGTGCCTATAAAAAAAAGACAGCAAAGAACAGACAAAACAGATGTTAGAAGTACTTAAGAGCACCTCAGCCTATTTCTGTTCTAAAAGCAGTAAAACTCCCCCAGGCATAAAATTTCACCTTGTTCATTTTAAGATTAGAAGTGTATTCCTGCTCTCCTCACAGCATCTGAGAAGACAAATCCCCTACCACGTCACAAAAGCTGCTCTGCAAACCTCTCCTTTAAATGTAGTGAAAATTCACCAATGAAATTAGGTTTCTTGCCAGATTCTATCAGAAAAAAAAAGATGTATAGCCATCATGAACAGTAAATTTCCTTGGCTTCAATCAGTTCACTGATCCTCAAACAAGGAGAAATCCTAGGGAAAAGACATTTTCCAGTGATCAGTCTTTTCCGCCTTTGCCACAACAGGTCTCTTTAAATACTCTATTTCCAGATTCTTACTTTGGTCCTAAATAGTAATACTGACACTACAAAGTGCCTTAGAAAAAACCCAAACAAATTGGGAAAATATTTTAATTATTTTAAAGCACATATTACTTATTGCCATGTAACACCTGATTTACTTTCCTGAAGACTAGACATTATTATCATCAAGAAAGAATCTCAGAAGGGCAGTTCCCACTACCTAAATCTTATAGTCTTTATAAACACACCAATCCGAAGAATTTCCTTTCTATGCACACAACCTGTGTCATACTCATCTCATCCAGTGCCACCTCAACTACTTTAGTGGCTACTTCTCCATCCTTGAAAGCACAAGGATTCAATTCCAACACAAAGATAAGATATTCAATGCTGAAATCTAAAGGACTGCTAACAGCAGGGATCTGACTTCACATCCTCTAAATGAAAGTAATATAAGCACACTCTGGCTAGTGCTCACACTAGACTCATACTGTAAAGCTTACATTAATCAAACACAGAAAACTTACCTGAAAATTTGCAGGAAAAGCACAGTTTAAATAACATTAATTTCTTAAATTCTTGGTAAGATTTTTAGACTGCACAAAACCATCAACAATTACCTCAATGGGAAGTCTCTTAAAAGTTGTTACGACGTGATCTGCTGCTACAGCTACTCCAACCAGAGCAGCTACTTTATCTGGGCGTGCTATTGCAGCATGAAGCATCAGCCATCCACCCATGCTAGAGCCCACCAGAATCTGGAAAAGAAAGTGAAAAAAGAGAAGAAAATATAGTGTTTTACAGGAAATGGCTAATAGGTTTTTTCTTCTTGCCCAAAGTATCAGTTTTCACTTGGTTTAATGATTTAAACCTTGGGCATAATCCTGCTGTCCTTACCCAGGCACAACTGCTGTCACCTCCAGTGGAAATTTTGCCTGAGTAAGCACCACAAGATCTGGTATTTATTATTCTGTTTGGCATGGCTGGTTATTGCTGTCTGAGACTGAAACACTGTAAACAAAATGAGAGTTGAAACAATTCAGTATCACATGCATACTTTTATGTTTCCTTCTCAAGATAAATGCACATGGTAACGGCTAGTGCAGTAAAAGAAGTAAACAAAAGCAATTCATAATACAAAATTATTTTAAACACAATACTAGGTATATCTAGGTTGTAGGAGATTCCAAATTTCTTATAGTGATTTCTAAAGTACCTGAAGAAATCAAATGTTGCTTTCCCTGCTTTTTTTTAAAGCTATTTAATAATATGGAGTATTTTGTAATCTTCCTGCAAAACCTTTAATTAATGCATCAGCATGGGACGGTGACACAATTTCTCATTAAGAGGGCTGCACTGCACTGGAACAATTCCCTCTCCCCTGACAGGTGGCAGCTCCACCAGAGAAACCATGAGGCTTTCTCAGACTCTCTAGGACAACAGCCCTGCTCTGAGCAGGAGATTCTAATAAACAACCTCCAGGAGGCCCTGCCAACCCATGCTTCCATGATTTTGTGACCTACCTGCTTGCAAAAGAGCTCCTATGCATATGACCTCTCAAATGATTCAGCTTGAAAGTGAGCAGGTGTCAGTTGTTCAGCAAAAGCTGTTGACCAGAGCTATTATGGCATATTTTTGATCAATGCTCTACCCTGAGAGAAAAACACCATTCTATATTTAAAAATAGAATATAACCTGTGGTCCATCTGTAAGTTCATCCAGTATAGACAGAACATCTTTTCTCCACTTCCCAATTGTACACTCTTCAAATTTACCATCTGAACTTCCACATCCTGTATAGTCAAATCTGAAAAAATAACCATCAACATGAAGTCATAGTACTGTCTACAGCAACACAGACACTAACTAATACTACTGAACTAAATACTACTGTATAATCAAATCAGCAGGGGACAAAATACCACATTGAGTACTTTCTTACTTGGTCCTGTTTATCACTAGGACCAGAAATCACATAAAAGAGGTTTAAATATAACATACACCACTAAGTTATGCAGCATTCCTTTATAATTTGATATAACATCATAATTTACAAGAATAGACAAAAAAATTTCCCTTACTGACAAAAAAACCCCCTCAGATACTTCAACTTTAGAAGTATTTTTAAAATGTACAAACACTTTCAAACACTGAACCCAAATACGAAGACTTAGGACACACAGCATTCAATCTAGTCTATCAAAGGACAGCATCACCAAGTAGGGGCATGTTCTTCTAAATCCACAGAAGATACAAGGTAACTTAATCAGACTTGGCAGTAAGGACAGTGCTCATAGTGGTAACTTTAAAAACAGAACTCCAGGTCCTTCCTTTTTAATTTTTGTGCCTATAGCCTGATTGTAACATGGAGCACTGGCTAGACTACAGAAAATTAGAGAATTTTCTGAATTACTTTCAGAATACATTTTCCTTATTTACCTCAGTCTCTCTACTGACAGAAATCCTACATTTGGAAACTGAAGAAAGACTTCTTAGCTTGTATACAAGTTCCCTTAGCACAGGGAGCATCCCAATCCAAATGCCAAAGTTTAGTGTTAAAGATTTGTGTTAAAACCCCTTCCCCCAACCCATGAGACTAGTTTTACTTCCTCAAGAACAATACTCCTGTATGTACCTGATGAAGGCATGACCTAACGATTTGCAGAAATCTTCAAGGGCAGTTGCTTTCTGACCATTCATATTTGAATTGAAGCCTGGAAGGAAAATAACCCCTGGATTCCTGCCTTTTAGTTTCTGGTAAGCAATATTTGGTCGATCTGGTCGAGTAAGAAAGCTGACCGACGACTTCAGCCTGCAAACTAGTAAGAGGAGTTATTTAGTACAATCATCATGATTACCTTGGCAGAAACACAACTATTTTATAAACTCAGGGTTTGGCAAATGTGGACATATGTGAAAATAAAGTATTCTGGCTCAAAAGGGAAGGAGAAAGTATCTCCTATATTCTTTAATGACTGAAAAGTACTGATGAACCTGAGAAAGTTTATTGTGATTCATTCTCAAATCATTAAATGCCAACCATGTAGAGAGCTCACTCAGCAATTAGCAGTGGTTGACTGAAAATGAACACTAAGGCTTCCCAGACTTCATCAGTCCTCATATTTTACGCTATCTTGAATACATTTACTCATTTCACAAAAAAACCTTGCCACTTAATATCTGCTTAGTTTAACTTTTTTTTTTCAAAAAGCATCATTTTGACACTAGAGTACTCTGTGCAATGGAAGTTTACAAGTACATGAGGTGACAAAGAAAATACGAAATTCTTCAAGAAAATTAAAACTGAAGACTAAAACTGCATCTTTATCAAAACATTGGGTCCACACGATATATGGAGAAATAGGGGGAAGTTCATAATCAAGAATTGGGAAAGAGTCTTGTGACTAACTTTTTCATCATGATGAACCTAAAACAACAATAGCATTGTTTAAAACCAAATGAAAGGAGTAACATCAAACAAGCAAATAAGATTAACAGAGGAAATGCTAACTAATTAATAATTCTGCTGAATCTCAACAGCTGCTACAGGATTTAATCTAATTTTAGCAGTCAGTTGTACCTCTACTGAGGGTGAGAACAAGTAATTCACAGAGAGCTGTTAAGGAGACTTAATCCACTCTATTATCCAACTCAGCAAGGTGATTTGTTAAACTGAAAGCTTGGTCAAGTCTTAGAAGACTTTGACACTCTTAACTCTTAGATTAGAAGATGACTGGTTCAACAGTGGGGCACAGAAACTATGAATCGCAAAATAAAGTGTAAGGGATTCCTACGGGTATAATAACTGGATAAACAGTGCAAAAAACAAGCCCTTACAGTATCACACCACTTAACTATCCTGCAGCCTTGAGTTCTGTTTTGTCACTATCAGAGAAATGACATTCAAGGAGTTTTGGGGGGTTGGTTTGTTGTTAAACTTGGATGTGCACGAGTAAGTGTGGACACATAACAGATACAGGAGGCGGCTAGCATTCAGCACTTTCCTACAGTCCAACAGAAATTCTATCATTTGAAGTAGAGATTAAAACCATTAAATTGCTCCTTAAACAATAAGGTAGTTCTTTATCCTATGGAGGCATGAATTGTTTATAACGGTGAATGACTGCCACAGTAAAGGTATTCAGACGTATCCACACTGTGGCTTTTGATTTGTGTCTCTCACTAAGCCAGTCACTTTTTCAAGTGCCAGTAAGAGGAGATACACCAAGGAGTGCTAAATTTAATAGAAAAATAATTAGGAGGACTTTTCTCCCCCTTAAGCCTTCATAACCATCTCTGAAGGCACTGACCTTCCATGCTGCAGCACTCTGGAGATGTCCTCAAATTATTTTGACACTGGGCACGGTTCCAACTGCAGCTACAAAATATAACCACTACCTAAGCTATTTCACAAATTATTCTGACATTTAACAAGTTAATGGAAGTGTACCAGCAGCAATCCCAACCTGAATAATGCAAAGCCCTAAAGCAACCATCCCAGTCAGCCCAAAAGCAAAGCTCACTGCAGTCGCCCTCTCAAATTTCCCTTTAGACAGACAAAACTATCAGCAGCTACCCAGTAATTTCTCCTCCTGATTTTAGGAAAGACCTTGGTAAGATCAGGGAAGCATTTCTGAAGGGTGAAAGGCAGGTTTTAGTGTTAATTAAAGCAAGTTACAGACAGAAGGTGATAGCTACAGAAGACTGCAGGACCCTTGCCTGATGGTATCTATGGAATTCTCTTCATACCAGAATCACTGTGCACTTTTATGAACACCAGAAACTGTGATTGAGACCAGTGTTACATACACACAGTGTTACAGGACAAAGAAGTCCTCCAAAAAAACTTTAGAAATATTCCTGCACTGCGATCTTCCCATTGCCAGCAGCAGCAGATTAATGCTTCTGTGACAGGTAATGGACTCAATGCTGATCATATCTCGTTTCACGCAACCACCCCCACTCCAGCAGGAATTGCTGCTTGGCCTGGTCCCAGAGCACCTAAAGGCACACTCAAATAAACAGATACTCTGATAATGTTACTGTTATAAACACACAGAAAAGGACAAAAGCACAGCAACAAAATCTCACTGTATTCAAGCTTCTGTGCAGCTACAAAATGTGCACCCTTAGTGGCAAGTAAGTTTTACTTATTGAGCAACCTTAGATGAAATTCATCTGTCCAATTAAAGGCAATGAATAAACTCAACAAGTCAGACAAGCACAGGATCTGACACGGCAAGAAGGGGCACTGCGTGTTTGGGAAGAGACCGATCTCAGAAGTGGATGCCGGCAAAGCTTTTCAGGTACATGGCGAAGCAT
The DNA here is from genome assembly GCA_013396875.1 of Vireo altiloquus. Classification (NCBI taxonomy): domain Eukaryota; kingdom Metazoa; phylum Chordata; class Aves; order Passeriformes; family Vireonidae; genus Vireo; species Vireo altiloquus. The sequence goes on along the minus strand of VZRF01010371.1, from coordinate 744,852 downwards.
TAAAGGCAGGCACGTTTCACACCCGATCAAGCGAACTGGTGCACCGATTGCCAGCGCCTCAAAACGCACCAGGGGCAAGAGCTTAGAGCCAACAGAACACTCGTGGGAAAGCAGCTTCCCTGCCCTGTGCAAAAACACTGAGGCCCCCCTATGGGGCTGGCAGGGAGGAGAAGGCTGTTAGGAACCCCGTCGGGAGGGAACCGAGTTTAAGACCCCCATCCCCACCAGAGGGCCGCATCCCGGCCGTTCCCGATGGAAACGACGTTGAAGGGGAGGAAAGGGTGTCACCCGCAGCTGCCCCAGAGCCGCCCGGCTGCCGTCACAGCCGGCACCAACACATATCCTCTTCCCTCCGAGTGGCACCCCTTCTGCTCCGAGCTTCCCGGGGCCCGTCCCTTACCCAGGAGCGCCCGGGACGCCCTCAGCGGTGACACCGATCCCCGCAGGGCCGAGGTACGGCCGGCCCACACCAGCGCTGCCGCCATGGCCGCCGCCCGCGCACGCGCCGCCCGCCTCCCCCGAGTGAAGCGACGGCCGGGGCGGGGCGGGGTGCGATCTACGGTCAGTGCCCAGCCTGCCTGGGAAACTGCAAACGAAGTTTTGTCAATAAGAAATGCCAAAGCATTGAGCTTGCATTTCCCAGAGTGCGTTTCCACTGAGCCGGCAGTGCCTTGTAGCCAAGAAGGCCAAAGTTGCGCATTGGGAAGAGCATTGCCAGCAGGTCGAGGCAGGTGATCCAGCCCCTCTGCACAGCCCTGGTTGAGGCACCTCTGGTGTGCTGTGTCCAGGTCTGGGCTCCTCAGGACAGCAAAGACATGGAGCTCCTGAGCGGGTCCAGTGGAAGGCAACAAGGGCGATTGGAGCATCTCTTAGGAGGAAAGGCTGAGAAACTGGGCCTGTTCAGCCTTGAGAAGAGGTGGCTGAGAAGGGACATCATTAACAGGGTCACATCTCCTTGCCTTCTCTCAGCCTTAGGTATTACGAGCACAGGAGCCAAAACTACATCTTTATGCGCTGTACCTTTTATATACAGGTCAGGGCAGCCACAAAGAAAAGAAAATAATCATAGCATCTCCAAATCATTTAGACTGGAAAAGATCTCAAGTATCATCAAGTCCAAGCTTTGACCAAATACCACCCTGTCAACTAGACCATAGCACTACATGCCACAGCCAGTCGTTTCTCGAGTATCTCCAGGGATGCCCCTCCACCACCTCCCTGGGCAGCCCATTCCAATGCTTGATAACCCTTTCGGTGATGAAATTCTTCCTGATGTCCAAATGCCCCTGGTGCATGAAAATGAACACTAGAAAGGTCAGTGCCTGCCAAGGTAAGGATGTTTTCCCATCCAAGCACCAGGCAAGCAGCTGTAGGTCATGGGACGCAGCAGAGGAGGTTTTTAAGACAGCCTATGTGGTTTGCAATTGCCTGAGAGCCTTCAGGTATTTGACTCCCAGGCAGCTAAGTGTGAAGGACTTTTATGATCAATGGAGACTGATCAAAAAAGGAGGTGCTGTCCACCATACTCTGCTCATGTTGTCTTGATTCCACCACTACAGAACTCAACTCACTTCATGACTTTGATAGCAAACTTAACAAAAATAAGTCAATCATAAAACCACAGCGGTTTTCATTTCCACTGTGAGTTAATTCCATTCATGTCTAAGTCAAATATTGGGAAAACGGCAAAATCCTTAAAACTCAAGCAATATCTGGTTTACAGTTAAACAAAAAAATTGTCAATATCCAAAGTTGGTGATAAATTTTTCAAGCAGGTTCATAAAAAATGAAAAAGGTATTCTATTATGTACATGCAGTAAACGGACTACACTCCTAATTTCACTGCCCTCCGAAAGATTATTTTCCATAGCTCTTTTATGGGAAAATAATGGAATAGTTCAGTGTTACTGAGAAATAAAATATTGCTTGCAGGACATACAAATAGTTGTATACAACTATTTAAAAGACAAGCAGAAATGTCTCAGGATAATGCAGCAATAAAGTATCTGAAACAAGTGTATTTTTAAAAATGTTTATTGAAATGCCTTCATTGCATCATGCAGGATACAAAAATCATTATTAGAAAACCTTTATAACTATACTTAGGAGTAAAATCAAGATAGATCAGGGAAAAATAATAACTGTATAAACAAAAGCAGTTTATTCCTGATAGCATTTTAAATTATAGATTACAGGCTGTGATCTGCACATATGATAACAATGATCTTGCAACAACAGTCTCTTCTTTTATGATTCAAGTTGAAACTGATGTTTGTCATGCTAGAACAACCACATCACCTGTGTATACCACAAACCTGTTCATTACAGTTACAGTGTTTAAAAAGTATAACAAAAATATTCTGCCAGCATATTTCTATTCTGTTTTCAGTTTATTTGTTTAATCAAAAGCCATTAACTTTTCATCAAGGAAAAAAAAAGGCTAATGTGCTTTCTTCCAGAACACAAACCACAGAGCATGTACATTTCCATTACTGAAATAGAACCCCTTTAAAGTCATATTATGAGACTTTCTTGAAGTTCATTTCAATGAAATAATTTATATTTTTGCAATATTATTTAAGGACTTGGAGGTGATTGTAAAATGGGAGACCACTGCACCCTCAGTATTTTTGCTGTTTTAGGAATCTCAGTCCCTACTACTTCAAACTTTTTGGGGTTTTTATTCATACATTGCTTAGTGAAAACTCAGAACTCACCTCTCTCTCTTTATTCTGTTTGCCAGCATTATTCTGTGCAGATATACATTAAACAACAAAAAAACTTTCTGTGACTGAAAGCTTGGCTCCAAAGAATTCAGATAGGTAGAGATTTTGGTGCTGGCTTCAAGGCAGGCAATGTTTGAGAGATTTCAATAGAGCGTTCACTTGGCACAGAGTAAGATTAGAACTACACTGGGACCTTACTACATAAAAGAAAATTGCTGTAGAGTCCAGAATCAGCTTATTCTATTCAACAGTGAAGATTAAAAAAATCCCTCTTTATGAGGAAGTTAATACATGTGTTTCCATTTCTCATCCTTGTGGAAAAAAATGCATCTTTATAAAGCTATCCTTCTCTTTTATTTTTTTTTTGTTGAGCTCCATAGATGCGAACTTTAAACATACAGTTGTTGTCACTAAGTGCTTGAACACATAGAATATCCTAACAATTCAATTACGTTAAAAGTCATAAGAGTTTTGGCACTGTCCCCTTACAGAAAGTTAGGTACAATTAACAATATGAAAACATAAGGGAATCATATAACTCTTTGGCTCTGTTGTAACACTTAACTACTAAGGCAAGAACTGTGTGTACCTTAGGACTGCTTTTTGTTTGTATTTTTATAAAATACTTGACTAAAAGTTTTAAAAAGTCACCTAATCATTTATAAATGTCAAATGTTGCATATTAAAATATATGCTTATTACACCTTTTTGTTTCACGACTAGAAATTTTGCATACCAATGAGAGCACACACACTTGTAAACTGTTCAGTGTAAGTTTATGAAGACATTCTCTGTATAAGAGAATTTGTAGAAACTTATCATTCAATCAAGATGCTGTAATTAAAATTGCCTGATTATCCATTTTGGAGCACTATGATTCTCTCAACAGCTTTAGTTTATTCATTCCTATAAAGATCAACTAAAACAGGTAATCACCCCTCCTTTTCAATGCATTTGTAACCCCCTCTCAATCTGAGGTTTCGGGTGCACATCATAAGGAGGACAGTTCAGGGTATTCACTGGCTTTTCAGCTGTCACTAGGTATGGCTAACTTCATTAGATACGTTATTGCAGGATGCCCTACTGCTCCCCTTTTATTATAACATGAAGTGGGTGTAGCCTTCTGCGCCTGTAACAATGACATCCATCCAGATCCTCATGGCTTCTGGAGAAGGAGCAACCATGTAGTAGATGCGGTCATGGGTCTTAACACTGAAAGTCAGCAACGGGTTTGGACTCTAGAATAAAACACAAAGAAGATATCAAAAGAGTGAAATCAAAGCCATTTATTGGCTATTTTTTAGAAGTGGAATTGCTTACAGGGATATTTATGAATAGGGTTAAGAAGAAAGATAAAATCCTGTACCACTGCATCTTGTATTGCAGCAGAGATGCATTTGAAGTCTTTGTAGCCACCATAAACACCTTTTACAGCATTTTTCCAGTAGGCTATTATAAGTACTACAGGGCTCCAAGCTGCTATTTCATGCCCAAATAACTAACTCCCCCAGTCTGTCTAGTGGCTTTCACAAATTGTTCACAGCTCATTTAAATTACAGATGAGAGGCAGGGGGTGCCATGAGCACAGTTAACTCCCTCCCTGGGACAGAGGCATGCAGCCAGCCCTTGACTTGTACAAGCCACTGATTTTAGTGGTCTCACCACTGGACTAAGGAACTATTTGCCACAAATCCCACTTTGCAGGTAGACACACTTATCTCTGCTTCCATCAGTATTAAAAAACTCCCAAAATCATAATCACTGATTAGCTTCCTCTTCCTTTTCCTCCACTCCAGGATTTTTAAAAATATTTGTTGTGTTTCTTTTATTTTCCCCTAATAATGTTATCTCTCCCTTTAATTTTACAGCAGCTACCACACTTTGGATACTCTGTAATATGTGATTAAAACACCAATAACAAAGTTTACCTTATATGCATTCTTTAGATGATCATAATAGACTTCTTCAATAGCTTGAAAATATATTACACCTTTTAATTTAGTCTCATGTTTGTCTAAAATGGAAAAGAGAGAAAGATTTCAGAACTGAAATGAACAGTAAGAAGCAAAAGCTTAATTTGCATTTCCATCTATGTTCAGCTGCTAAGTGACTTAACAGTTCTGCTTCTGAAATCCCACTGAAACCTTCACCCTTTCTTACTAGTTTGTTGGTTTCGTTGAGAGATGCATTTTTGACTTTAATATGTTTTCTTTTTCACCTAGTTTCCAAGGATAAAAGCTTTTGTAATTTCCTCATCTATTTGCAAGTCACTCCCTACACTAAGTATTATGGAGGATATTAGCCCACAGAAGGACGAATGTGTCTCAGATACATTCACTCTTCCAATTCCATGATAACCAGCCAGACTTCATACAGTTCTCAGACTAAGACCTCCAGTTTGCCTTCAATGGAAAATTATAATGATAGTCAAATTTTCAATACAATCTGACAGCAAAACCTCTATATTAGAACATAATTTATGCATGTACTTTTTTAAAAAAATGCTTCTTCACATGTGAACTAAACAGTCACCACTATAATATTTCACAAGAAAAAGGAGAGAACAAGGCAGCATCCACTCTCCATTTTCCTGCAGTGGAGAGAGAAACTGTTAAGAGCCATCCCAACTGCATGAGGGACAAACTTCCTTTCAGTCCCAGCACTTTTGTATTAGGGAAATATAATGCTTTTTGTCCCCAAGTTATACTATCATCTCAACACTGAACAGTCATGCAGAACATCTTTATCAGTCCCATGAGGGATTCTGCTGCCATCCTATGGGTATCTGCAGGCAATTCCAAAAGCTTCATATGATGGCAAAATGAAATCCCAAAGAGCAAACGATACAGCTTTGGGGAACTTCCTGCCAGCCCTCAGTGGAGTAGTACTGAAGGACTGAGGTACAGGATTATGAGATTACAGCACACATTATACTGAGATAAACACTGCACTGTACAAAGCGTCCTCTCTGTGCAGTACAAGCAAGCAGGGGATCCACTCTCCTTTCAAGCCCCACCTGGGGCCTTGGTTACAAGACTATTTCAGGTACCCACAAGCTCCCATCACAAGATTCTTGGTAGAGTTCCCTGAATGCTTCAGTTCAGAAAGTGCAGATACTTCAGTTGCTGCACTAAGCTGTCAGACTGAACTAACAATTTCTTTGTTCAGTGCACTGGCAGAACTAAAGCAATGCCTCAGTACATTCACTTAAGAATTCAATTACTCTGAATTTACAGCACTGATATTTATTTTGGAAGTCTACTATGTATTTAAAGATCTAGATGGATCCTCATTCATACAAGCAGTGGCATTTTAGTGCAGCTAGTACAGACTTCTCATAAAACTATGCTTGTTGTCTGGAGTCCTTGAGACATTAGCAAAAGTTTTCTTTGGTAATTGAAATTACATTACGGCAACTGTACTGCACTCAAAAGCGAAACCATTAAATGTTAACATAACTACTAAAAAAAGACAAAAGAAGATCAGTACCAGATGGGAACACTACTGTTCAGGCCTTCCTAATCAATAAACCAGATGTTAAGACCAAAATAAAAAATGTTTGTCACATTCTTCATCGTATTACTGCAAACTAGTAAGAAATATTCAGTGCGTATGTAATGAATGAATGTAATTAATTCAAGAACATGTTTTAAAAAATATATAGAGCAATGCATAACCCTGTCATCAATTTTAAGTTACTTATGCGTTGCTGGAAAGCGTAATGTCATTAAAGTAAATGAAACTGTTTGGGTGGTTTTTGTACTCGGTGTTTTCTTCTGCTTCTTAGCAATGACCATCCTAAATATGCCTCTTTCTGGACTCTCTGAATGATAAATATTCAGAGCACAATGTTATTTTTGTGGCTTCCTCTGAAACTTCAAAGTCAAACCACATGTATATTTGCACAGCATTTGGAGAAATACATATGTTCCTAAATTCCCCACTTCTGGGTTTACCCTAAGATAACAACATAAGGTAATGTTTGTAATGGCTCCAGGTATCGTATAACACAACTTAGTGTACAGAAACTTCTTTGGAGTATTGAGTATTCTTCATCTGAAATTCCTTACACTTTCAAAATAAGGCAAACTCAAAAAGTCCATGTGTTTCATTTCGTGAAAGTCTTTTCTTCACATTAAGCAGCAGGACTGCAGAAGCATCCAATTCAATTTTAATGTAAGTATAATAAATTATATTCTTGTATGAAGGGTACAAGAAATTCAGTCATTGGGGGAAGAGTACAATATTTAAAAATAAAATATGTGGACCCATTAGTCTGTATACTTGTAACCTGATCATCTTCCATTTTTTCTCTTGCCCATCTGCATCTCTTTCTTTATTTTGTTTTGTATGCTCAATTCTGCCTTACCTGGCATGAGGATTGAACTCTGTAGCGAAGGGTTCACATGACCTCTAAGTGAATGGATGAAATGGAAACCTAAGTTTTATCTGGACTCCCTACTTGTTCATAACTCAGCTGAATTTGAAAAGAAAATAGAAGAAGAGATGAACCCTAGTAGCAATCCAGCAACCTACCTGCATAGTAAGTAAAAGTTCTCTTGTTTCTGTCAAAAACAAACCACCGTTTTTTCCACGTTTTAATTTTTCCTCCCATTTTAATCAGAAAGCCTCGGCAGGTCTTCTCTGTAAGAGAAATGTGGTAACAGGTCTCTATGTTGTGCCCAGCTGTTTCAATGTGACTTCGTAGGTTGAAGTCTTCCTTTCTAACGGGCAAATAGCGAGTCAAGGGACGGGCCTACAGGAAAGAAAAGACAATCATGTTATTTTTAAGAGAAGCCTTATCATCTACTCTTTTTGCTGCGAGGATATAACTGAAAACTGCCCATAGAGTCTAAGAATAAATGTAAGAAAAATAAAGAGCTTTTACGGCAGCTTTAATTTTCTTGGAAAATTCTTTAAACTTCTAACTTCCAACTTTAGTGTTGGCTAACTTTGTAAAAGCCAGATAGAGCACAGAAGTTTCTTGACATCAACAGCTGATAAGCTGGTAAAACAGGGGCCACAGCACATAAAAGCTGTCTTAGAATTAAGACATTAATTAAATGTAAGGGTGTGTTGCTACCTTAGATGAAGTCCAAGAACTTCATATATAGAATGTTAAGCAAACCCTTTATTTCTCTGATTCAAATACTCACTGCACACGTCACTCTAATTTCTCCTTCTACAGGTATTTTCATGCAGAGTCAGGAAACATTAATAATGGGAGTGAACTGTAATTACCAATTAGTTTCAGAGATTGCAGTGAACAAAACAGAATTATTTTCTGCTGAACAAATAAACTGTGGTATCTAGTTCACAGTATGGTACAAAGAGCTCAAGTGCATCCTTCTGCAAGAGGCAGCAAAGCAGTGCAGGAGACAGTGCCTCATTCTTGACTGCAGTTCAAGACTCTGCATCAGGCCTGCATAGTGTCAGTTGGGAGATCAAGGAGAAGATAGTAATTTGGAACCTCTGCCAACTGAGGGAATATTCTGGTCTTTTGTGCCTGAAGGGTCTATGCACAATCACCACCTCCTCATGCTAAACACAGAAGACAGGTCTCCCTGAGAAGGCTCCTGCTGCAGTTGAGGCAGAGAGAGGCTATGTTGGAACAGAAACCGATTTTAGGTGCTTTCAAGATCCGTGAAAGGAGCATCTCCCTCTCTGTCTCTCGCTCTGGACTCCAGAGAAGTCAATGGCCTGGAGAAACTAATCTGCCCCTGCTCCATTCCTAAAGTTAGCCTGTTAAATCCCACTGTGAGTCTCAAATCAAAGGGACTTTTCCCTCACTGCGTTCTTAAGAGCCTCTTGGTGCAATAGGAGCTGTGTTGCCCACAACAACTCTTAGCACCCTTATAAAAGTATGCAGTTCTGTATGATACAAGCTGGCACCAATTCTGTTAAGTGCAAAGGTGGAGTTTCTTCCTCTTGTTTACATTTTTAAGTGGGGAAAAAAAAAATTGTCTCACTGTATGAAGAAGAGAAAAAAGAAAAAAAATCAGCCATTTTTGACAGATATGTTTTTGTCTTCCTGCCAATTCAGTCATCAGCCTCTCTGCCAAGTCGGCCAATTATCAGTAACTGATAGGACATTCTATTACAACACATGCATGCTCTAATTTGGGATAAAGAGATCAGCGTCGCATCATTGTTTATGCCATACTTGAGTTATCAACAAAATTTTCTAGAAAAAAAGAAGGCAACCAAGCAAGTAAAATTTAGCATTCATAATTACATTTTATATAAAAACAAAGGAATGCGTATATTTAACTAGAAACAGCTGGTTAAACATCAGCAAAGGTAGCACAGATAAAACCAGAAAGATATTCCTATATGATATGGAATCTTCTGCACTCAAATACTTCTATTAAGATGGAGACATTTTCTTGCTCTGGTATACTAGCAATGACTGCCTAGTCTATTTGCTGTACCTTATAGATATTATTGGTTCTGGAGGAATAAGCAAATAGGTAAGACCCTAATCCTACAGAAAACTCAAGGTACCTTTAAGTCTGAGAAGAAGCAAAAATATGTAGGAGGTAACACTTTTTAAATTAAGTAATGTTTCTCATGTTGCATAGTCCCACTAACTTTAGAACTGCTAAAGATGGGGAGCTGAAAAAACATCCTCATCTGTCTTTTTCTTTTCAGTCAAATGTTTGGAAGCAATAATTCATATTTCAAGGTATTGTATGTTTTAAAAGAAAAAACAGAACAAAAAAACCCACCAACTCCACACCAATGCTTTATAAAATTAACACACTCTCAAATTTCTATTGTTCTGGCCAAAAAATTCTGCTCTGCCTGTATTCAGTAACAAACTTTATAGGAATAATATTGATACTTTATATATAAAATGCTAAATAGATACCTATGCTGTTATCTAACTTTAAATGAATACTTGGCTCCAAGTGCCCAAACATATTTTTAGCAAAAGAATTGCACCTCAGAAATACTAAATCCATTTGTTCAGCTGAAAGCAGTCCTTTTTACCATTGGCAGAAATACACTTAGTCCTTTCTGTATATGAAGGGGAAGCCTTGCACTTCAAAACCATTTGACATCCACATATCTGACCTGTGCTCTTTGTTTCTCACGTATTTTGACTTCCTTTTCAATTAATTTTTGCCTCTGGCTCGTTTCTTCCTCCAATCTTTTCTCCAGCTGCTCTCTGCGGCGTTTTTCTTCTTCCAGAGCTCGTTTCTTAGCTTCCATCTCCCGTTCCTAAATACCACAGCACACACACAGAACTTCAATTATATGTGAAACTATGGTTGGCAATGTCATTTCTAAGCTAGGGCTAAATACCTTTTTGTCCCTTAAATAGGCAGAAATATATATCCAGCACTGTGGACTGAAATTCAGAATCAGAATTGCAAATAGAAATGAAGGTTCTTCTTAAGCAGCTCCCCCAGCAGGTGTCAAACCAATGCTGACCAAGTTTCTGATGGGATTTTGCCATCAATTCTCCCTTTGATATACCAGATATTGCACATGGGCTCAAGGCTGTAGTATGAGGTGAAGCCGAGGGAGGTAATTTTTAAGTGTCTATCAGGTATAAGCTGGGTAGGGTTCTATGTTGCATTTGGGAGTACATTATCCAAACTAACATGCCTACTCTTAGTTACTCAAAATTACGCTTACCCTGGTCTCAAGAAGCCGATTCTTTTCAGCATGCGCTTGTTTGAGAAGTCTCTCCATCTCCTCTATTCTTGCAACGTTTGAAGTGCTAGCACTGTAAAAAACCCCATTATTTCTTATTTAAAAGAACAGTTGAAAAAAGAAAAAAAAATTCTTATTTAAAGAAATATTTTGCAGTCCAACATAGTTTAAGAATTGATTTGATACTGTTCTGATCCAATTCAGAAAAAGAGGTACGTTTGGTGAGTTGATGAATGACTACAGCTGTTCTGTTTCTTCTGTACTTTAAGCACCCACAAATTTTATGTGTTTCTAGAAAAAAAGTGTTTCTCTCACCTTATACATAGTAGAATATAACTTGCACATTTTAAAGAGGTCAAAACAAAGCATCATAAATTGTTTTCCTTTAAAGTCTGATATGGCTAGAAAACATTCTCAAACACCATCTAAAACAACCTGAATTAATTCTGCTTAAGAGAAATTTCGTTGAGGAAAAATAACTGCCTATCACCCAGATTTTATCAACAAAATCAGCTCACACTCTTCTTCTTTCTCCAAAGTTTGCCTTGTGATAAACAGAAAGATCTGTTGTAAAGGGTCCTTTTCAGGTTTTTGTATTGATTTGGGCTATTTGTTTGTTTGTGTTGCTTCTGTTTGCCTTCTGGCATTGGCTGCAAGAGTCAGAGGGAAGCACAAGAGCAAACAGCATCAGTGAAATTCAACAGCTGTTGGGGCTTCCGAGTCCTGGGCTGGAGACAGGACTTAGAAGATGGCCCAAGGTAGCTCAGACACACACCATCCTCCTTCAAAACGGTCAGAGCAGGAGGTCAGAGAAAGTTTTCACATCATTGGCACATTAGATCAATGCACGGAGTTAGTTCCCAGCCTGGCTCCAGCTATCAGAAACTTGCTGACTATCCCTTTAAAACAGAAATCCTCAAAACCCCAGTCCTAATGTTTTTCCTTTATAAAAACCAAAACCAACCAATGCAAAAAAGCCCAAACAAACCAGCCAGCAGAATGACTGCCACTGGTATTTTCTCAAACTCTAAACAGTGATAATGACTAAAAGGGGAAATCAGGGGGCTTCCCTGCCACAGCAAACAGATGCTAAGTAAAACACAATAGCCAAAAAAGCTGGCCTTGTATTCACAAGGGATTCATAGTGCTGCAACAAAGCTGTAATTAATTATCAACCTCTCTTTATGCTTCTGAAACTGCTGGGCTAGACTGTGAGCAGGAATGAAAGCTCTACCACAATGTCAGAAATAAAAAAGACTGTCACGAGAATATTGTCTGCACACAATTTTGAGACTCATTTGGACTTTTAACACAGATCACGGAAATTCCTTTCATCTGAGAAATGGTGTCTGAGCTGATAGCCTCTGAGGATGTGAAAAGCAAGCCCTTCAGTGTCATCTCTTCATTTTTACTAACCCAGAAAAGAGAGAAGAAAGGGCAAAAAGACTCTTGGATGAAGCCTAAGTGTTTCAGCTTAAGCGTCTAGTTGGTTAACACAGTGGACCTGTAGAACAACTGTACGGTATCAATGGCAGATATCCTTGAGAAACTTCCTACCAGAGGAAATTCCTTCCCTGTAGTGACCAGGAGAGGAAGCACTGACTGCTCTGTAGACTTTGGCTTTATCACTTACTTTTCTATATTTTTATTTTCCATCTTTCAATAAACAGATGAGATGTAGTTAAACCTGATTATGAGAAGCTACACAAATATGATGCCTGTTTAATGATCTTACATTTTCTCAACCTATCAGCAGCATTCACACTATCACAGTGTCAACATGTACATATTCTCTTTTTTCATTAAGACTCTATGACCATTGCAGGATCAGAAGGAAAAAGATTCACCTGGAAATGTTATCTGGTGAGCACGCTGATATGCTCGTCTCCATACTGTCAGAACTGTCTAAGCTTAATGTATCAAAGGCATGGTCCTTGTAACTACGATCTGGGTAATGGAAACTGTTCAAATACACATTGGATTCCGATGCTGTTCTGCTGTAGAATTCCGGAGACTTCTGCCTTTGGTTTTCACATATGCGCTGATGGTTATACCCTAAAAAGTACAGAGGAAACATTGATTTTACACAAAAAGTATGTGACTGGAGCATAACTTGTTAGCTGCACAAGCATTTTGAACATCACCTCAGTTTTTACTGCACTGTGAGCAAGATACTAAAATATTACAGTTAATTTTACAAGTTAGTCACACTGAAATTAAAGCTTTAAATACCTGTTTTATCTATGATGGGTTCAAATATATGCCTATTAGTGTAGATGACTTCTCAATATATGTTCTTGTATATGTATTATGAAAATCTAATTTCAACAAATGAAATTTACATTTTAAAATGAAAATTAGGCCTAATCTGGAAAGTAATGCAGTTAAATTCAGGGATTTAGAAGAAATTACACTGACTAATTAGAGAAAAAAGACAAAAGTCCTGATATTCAATATTCTTGAGTATTTGTCCGGTTGACTTTAATGAATGTGTCTTTTTGGGAAGACACATTCAAAACAAACTTTGTCTGTTTGGGAAACTGCCTTCTGGTAACTGCAATCGAACTTTTAGTTTCAGCTGAAATAATACAGGCTGCTTGTTATAGAGTCATAGTTACTAGTGTAGAGGTACTTTACTGGAGTTTTGAAACTGCAGTTCACCCTATAGAATTGAACCAGATCCTTATAGCTCAATGATTTTAGAAATAAATAAGGTTCCTGCAAAGGTTCTGTTGTTATTTTTCCACAAAAACATTTTTTTCTGAAAAGTCATCCTTCTTGAACACGGGAATTTTCTTTGGCTTTGTGTCCTTTGAAAATGTCTCTTCACAACTATTTTTATCGCATGTCTCCCTCACACTTGGAAAGTAATGCTGACTTAGAGAGAGGCTGTTGAGCTTGCCTGATGATGACAGAGTATAGTGACAGTTGTCACTTCAACTGCTGAAGTATTTTACAGTGCCCTTTTAAGGGTTGTTCAATCTATGTGATTACAAATGCAACTGCACTGCTCATCTATTCCTTCAATGAATGCAAGAAGTGAGACTTTCTCACAGTTCTGATACTCAGTCAGGTTTATCATATTCTCTGCACATTCCTGACCCAAATTCTGAGCTGCTGGCAGTGCTTGAGATTAGGAAGGACTGATAGACTACATGAAAACCTCAAATTCTTACAGGAAGGAAGCCACTGACATTCCACATATTTAAGATGAACAGACACAGGAAAAATGCAGACAAATGTACAAGCACAGCAAGGTTCAGATAAAATTTTTACTAGACACCATTAAGACACTGATGTTAGGAAAACATGCCTAAAGTGCAAATATTTTTCTGCCTTATTCTCATTCCCTGCCTGTACATGCACGGTTACTCTCCGGTATTTTTCACCATGCCTGAGCTGGGAGAATCCCAGTTCAGAGAGCCAACAACTGCAGTTATCTGAAAAGTGTCTGCAACTGAATAATTAAAGCATGTCATTAAAGAAACTGTGCCCTACAAGCATTTCCAAGGTAGTTTCCTCCTCACTTCCCCTACCATACAAAACTTTCTTTGAGATAGTTAAAGCTGGTTTCTACAGAACTAATAGGACTCAATTGCCATTTAAAAGAACACTAAATTTCAATAGAAGTTCAATTGCATCGATTAGTAAAAGAGACAAAAGGGACACAAAGACACCTCAGCAGTCATAACTAATATGAGCATCACACAACACAGGTGTTATTGATTCACATGTGCGGTTGGCTTTTTTCCCCTTATTTTGGCAAATGCTTCTGTTATTGCAGATGAGCAATTACCTTTCATACTCGAACCTTTGGAATGACTAATTGCTCCTGTGAAATGGTAATCAATGATTCATTAGGGAAGGAGAGAAAAAAATTAATTACTGAAAGAACATTATTCAAATTAATGTTTTTCAGTTGAGCCCTCTACAAACCCTTGCCTACTCAAAAATCTTAATTCCTTATTTTATATTTCACTGAAAAATAAACCCATCTAAAAGGCATAGAGCAGCAGAGCAGCTACAAATGCTCTATCCCTTATGATAAAGAACCCATTGTTGAGGAAAACATTTATCAGTTAAATTTATGCAATCATGCACACGTAACTAAACACTACAAGAAATCAACATTTGTTAGGTTGCAAAATGAGATGCATTCACAGAAACAAAGGATAATTCAGTGTTCTCCTTTTATCTTCATGCTGTAAGCAACAGGCAGCTCAAAGCTGATCAAAGGATCAGCTGTGTGCCAACACCACCAGGCTTCACAACCAACCTGCCTCCATTACAGCCACACCTACACATCGGGCAGGTATCTGTTGTTTAAGGGATTTTTAACTGCTCAGGTGCCTATTCACACAACATGCACTTAAAAATATTAGACCCCTTGTAAGATCCAGCACTTAACTAGAATTTTCCAACAAGCCAAGATTTGTATCAGTCAAATCTAAGCTGATACAGGAGTTAAAATGTTTGTTGTTGCACTGGTTTGCTCCACTGCTCTGCAGCAAACCCATAAACTTAATGTTAAGAGCCATACTGTTGAGAAAAATATTGCAAATATCCATAAAGTCATGTCACCAAAGAAAAATATTCCAAAGGAATTACTGCAGAATTACAAAAACCAGGTATACCATCACAAAATTATGGTGAGGGTAGACCTGAAGGTGAAAGCTGTTATTAAAAGTGGCACCGTCAAGTATGTAAAAAACTCACTAGTATTATATGAAAATGATCCCATTAGATTTTTCTTTTATTTTTCTTTTATTCCTATTCTTTCTTCTTTCTCTCCTTTTTTTATTTCTTTTTAAAGATTGACATTAACATGTCAAGATACATTTGTTGTGTGGAAATATGCCAAAGTAGGAAGCCCAAGTCTGTCTACCTTGTCATTGTCACCCATAGATCTGCAAAGATTTCTAAATTTTCTGCTCTACTTGTGTGGCTATGAGCAAAGAAGCAAAAAAATAGGCCTGTGCAAAGCCACAGCTCTGCAGATATTAGCATAAGACAGAAGTTTTGTTGTGACAGGCTATTTGACAGCAGGAAAAAAAATATTTTTGAAGTGCTATCATTATTTAACAATTATTTAAAAGTTTTTCAAGAGTCTGGGAACTACTTGACAGTGCTGATGCAACTGGTACTTTTGGAAAAACATCGCATGAGAGATACAGCCAGGGAAAGGGATGTTTACATATCTTTTCTGGTTTTTCCTGAGTTTGACAAGAGTGAAAAACAAACAAAAAAGGCAGACTGCTTTGAAAAGTTTCTAAATGGTTTAAATGAATATCCCTTGCTTGCAGTGTACTGTTTTTTCTTTTTTAATACAAATCTTAGAAAGGACACAAATAGTCATCTTGGTGGTATCTAACTTCTCTGTCCCAAGAGCTTTGTTCCCAGTGCTGTGTCTGTTCTTACACCTTAACTCTCAGCTAACTCCCTTTCTTCCCTACTGGAGTCCATTCTGCAATCAATGTGACTAATCAATTAGCACTGGCTAACCCTCCTTGCTCCTGCCTGTCCTTGTGCAAGCTTCTGGCACCCAGCACTCCCTGGGAGCTACAAGCCTCCATCTGCACAGGGCGAGGTCTCGCTATTGTACCAAATAGCACCTTCTTCATTTTTTTTGCATATGGTTTGGTTACAAAGGCATGTACGCAGCAGGTGAATTTAAAAATACAGTCTTTCAAAAATACCATCATGAGTGGCTGCTAAGAAATATCTTTTTCCACTAATGATTTAAAACAAACATGTCCTATAAAACATTTAAGATGCTCTTAACTCAGGCTCTGATTACTGACAGTGACTGTTTCTTTCAACAACAATTCTTGAACTCCCATGACTGACTAAACACTGATAATCCTGGAATACAGACTATTTAGTACTTAAAAATCTATGAAAATACTTACTACTGCATCCAGCCTAAAATTTATTCATAGCTATTACTTGTTCCTGCATAAAGAAAATGAGACTGAAATCCATATTCAAACCCAAGTGTCTGTTCTTAATTCCCTGATTTCACTTTTAACTTTGCTTTTTTTCAGCTCAGACTTTTACATTTACCTTCTTGGACAGAAATAAGAAAAACTGGAGAATGCATATTAGAGAAAACTCATTTGAGACCATGACTAGTTAAGTGATAACACTCAGATAATATCTTTAAACCAGCTGAGCTGCTACTGCCTCCAGCCAATGTTGAATATACTTGTTTTCAGATCTATATGCACACACCAGAACATCTGGTCTAGAACTTTGCTCAATGCTGTCAAGCCCAAAGAAGCACAGGAAGCTTCTAACAGCACATCTGGAGCACATCATTCTCTTTGGACAGCAGTTTGTGGGTCACTGGTTGATAGCCAGGGCTCCAGACAGAGTAGATGAGGTGGCATTTATCAAGTGAGACCCTGGCTCGCCACTGAGCCCAGTTCCAGTGCACTGGGTGCAGCTCTATGCCCAAGGTATCAGGAAGCCAAGATGCCCACGTCATTTGCAATAGATCACCTTGGCCACAGAAAACTGACGGAGTGAAAAACCTGTCAAGTGGGGAAAGAAACGCAGGAGCTGACTCACTACACATGGCAGGTAGAGAACACTTTTTATCTATTCATCACTGTTTTTAGGTGAACAACTAACTTTTGGAGCAGGAAGATTAGAGAGCTCCTATTTATCAGTATAATCAGATTCCATACATTTATGGCATTCCACTGATTTGTTAGTAAAACTTCTGAAAAATATTCACTTAGTCTGAAAAGTGAAGTCTGAGTGATGGAATAAAAAAAATCTCCATCTCAACCACTGACATAACATTTGGCTTGGTTTTCAAAGATGTATTTAAAGATGTCTGCTGAAATTAATCTTAGTTACTCAGTCTCAAGTCCCATTGATTTTAGTGGAAGAAGATTTCAGAATTTTAATGGACAATGACCATTTCAGTGGTCTTGTGTGGTGGTGCATTGAAGCATCATGTTCAAAACATGAACCAAATCTCACTGTTCCACAGAAATGCACTTTCTTTACTTTTGACTTTGAAGAAAGTTTGTTTTCCCTCTGTGTGCTGAGCATAGGTATGAAGTGTGAGGGGAAACCAGAAATGCCACCAAGTTAAACTCAATCCCTTCCCTGCTCAAACCATGACATTTATTGAGGCTTTAGCTGTGAAGCTGCATGAAAGGTGCTTGAAGACTGTTTTTCTAGCCCTTCTGTATAGCTGGATAGAAATACTCTGGGATCTGACTCCAGCCACCTGACTTGAATATTCCTGTCCTTGCTGATTTCTGCACTGCAGTGCAGAAAGAGCCCTGCAAACACTTTTGCGGTGTGTTACCCAGACAAATAAGCTTTCTCCAACCTAGAAACATGGCACTTCAGTGCAAAAGCAGTTATACTCTTCAAGTTCCTCCAACAGCTATAAATTCAAGGAGCTTGAGGTTGAACCCTTTAGTAACTACTAAATAAATAACTACTGAATAAACCCTTTAGTAACTACTAAGAGAATCCACAAACGATCCTTGTGTTCCTTCCTGTTAACAACTCTCTGAAAATCCTCTGACAGTTCAAATAAAGGACCTGTCAGCAGCATTGTTTCCCTTTGGTGAAGCTGATGTTTCAGAAAAGGACATCTAGAATTGTCCTCTTTCCCAGTACAAACTAATCCCTTAAGGCTCTCTTCATAATTTCCTATTTCCATTCAAACTGTTGATCTTTCAAAAAATAACAGCCAACTAGTATGATGAGCAGTATAGCACATGATTCCTCAACCACATACAGAAGGCGCTATGTCAACTGCCCCAATGAACACATCTCTCTCATTCTCCCCTGCCTCTCTTCTTTGTCACGCCACATTTCAATTTTGGTTTGTGAGGTTTCTCTCTTTCTCACTCTTAAGACAAGAAATCTGACCCTACTCTTTCCAATTTCAGTGTGACAAAAAATTAAACATTAAAAGTGATTTATTTTTAAAACCCTTGCCTGTGTTAGGTTTGGTAACACTTTGAAGTACTGTTTTAGGTCACACACTAACACTCTTTACCATCATTTTACAGGAAAATTTCAAATTTTAAATACTTGATCTCTTGTCAAAGTTTAGACAAAACATCCCTATTGATTTTCAGACTGAAATAACATCACAATGATGAGTCTGAACATAATTGCAAGCTATTCCAGCTTTGCACACACACTACATCAAAGATGCTTTCCAAGCTGAGCATGAAGCTTCTTTTGTATTGTACCTGAAATACATAAATATAAGTTAGCCACAACACTGCAGGTTTGTGTAAGGCCTGTTGCATAACTAAAGCTCAAAACCAACAGATCACAACTGGATCAGCTCTATAAAGGGGCTGTACTAAGTCACGATCCTTTCTCAACTTGCTTGTTCCATCCCTGGATTGAGTCATCTTGGTGCATATGACTGACCTCAGTCATTGCTTTGACCTTTAACAGCTGCAAGCTCTGACAAGTCCTGTAACAACGGGGTGAATCTAGCTCAGCTCAGGCTCAATTAGTGCAGTTCTACGCAAGGACCTCTTGCACTGATATCGATAATGGCGATGCAGATGCTGGAAAGAAAATAAACTGAGAGGTGGCCTGACTGCGGAGTGCCTCCTTTTGAAGATGCGACACTTAGGAATAATACATTTCATTAAAGCAGAAAATAAAGCGTATTGACTCAAGTCAACGAACAACAGACACAGAATACCATAGCCTACAAGACCATGTTTCAGAGGTGTAGCCTGCTTTTGGATCCAGAAATGCTGTGTCCCTATTAAAAAACACAGGCATCTATCTACAACAGAACAGCTCTCTCCCTTCCTATTTTGTAGCCCAGATATTTAAGACCACTTATAGTAACACAGTCACAGCTTCTCAAATTTCTCTCTCTCTGGGGAATTTATCCAGGCAAAAACATGTGCCTGTGAAAAACAATTTTTAAGATCATGACATAAAAAAAAAGGGAAGCATAAAAAAGAAAGAACATGTAATATATTGCTTCAAAATGACTCACAGAAATGACCCAATTAACACAATGTGTACTTTCAATATACTTTGTTTACTGGATTATATTTGATGACCATGTACTTCAAAACTACAAATGCACCCACATCATAATAGTAACATCTTATTTTGCCAGTATCAAAAAACTCAATTACATTTAGAGCTTGCTTTTGTCACCAAGAGATAAACTTCTATTTTACAGGCCTGTTTCAGGCTTATTTCTGAAGAACTGAACACTGATTTTAAACAGAAATGAAACAATGAAAAGGTCTTACCTTTGTGCATCCTTCTTGACTCTGACTCTTTGGTCATGGTTGCCAAGCAGTGAGGAAGTACGCTGCCACAGCTGTTGCTCTGTCCTAATGGTAAATGTCCCTGCAGGAAATTTTGTAAATATGTGCTTAAAACTGTATTTCAAGAGTTTTTTTATCAACAATGGCAAAATAACTTTGCTTTGTCATGGATATTAATGTCATGTCATATCAATCAGTCATGGATACTTCCATTGTGTACAGTCTCTATTAGACCAAAATATTTTCAAAGTAGTACCTCCACCTTCCTGCTTTTTGTTGATTTAATCATGTCACAAATAAAGAGCATTTTCACTTTATACATAACTTTATCTTTACCATTTAGAGGCCTTCAGTAGGAAAGAAAACAAGTTGTGTCTCTAGAATCCATTTAAAACAGCCTGAAAATACAATCCTTGAGACAGAAATCGTGCATTTATGATTAATGTACTACAGCACAGCATTTCCAGAGGTCAGAAGAATGGCTGGAAGTAAAGAAGGTTTCATATACATTCCCACTTGTTAATAAACCTGAAGTCCTTTCAAAGTCAACTTGATATGTGACTTTGGGGGGGTTACATAATGCTTAGGGTGTGACCCAGCCTTCTCTCTAACACAGCGCAGGATTTCCTGCAGAGGCTGGAAGGCTCTAAGTAGCAGCAGCCACGTACTTTGTTTGTGATGTTGCGTCCCAGCGTAGCACTGCTGAAGTGGGGAGACACAGATGGGGCCGTTTTCTTGCGGGGTAAAGTATCGCTCAGGTACGTGCACTCCCTGTGCTGCTTCTTGCGCTCCTCCAAATTTCTGAAATGCTTCATGGGGAATTCGTTACAGTTTTGACAAAATGAATTGATGCACTTGCTCAGTTATACTCTATATGGAAAATACTAAAGATGATAGTCTGGAAAGAACAAAATCTGACATACAGAGCGCCTCCAGATTCAGTGCTTTCCATCACAATAAAGTCATACTGATTTAATAAAATGCATTAAATTCATGTGCACATTTTATGTACGTGTCTCTATACCTTCTCTTTGGTGTTAAAAATTCAAGTCTAGTGTACAAATGGAACCCAATTACAAAGGAAAACTTTTCCCTAGAAGTTACTCTAATGAATTGGTGGCTTAAAATCAATACAGCTTCTGAAAGACATTGTTCAAATGCATATGAAAAAGTAATTTAGGAGTTCACACATACATTATTGCTGCAAGTACTCTGACAGTTACAGTGGCTCCCATATAGTAATATTTGCCTCTGTATTATAAGGTGAATTTTTGTTCAGTAATATTCTATAACACATCGTGTTGATTTTTAAATGAGCAGTGCCTTTAAGTGCAACACTCTGCAAGCACAATCAACTTACAGTCTATCACTCTAAAGTCCTCACACATATATATCAACTTTGTGGCCACCCTAACAAAAGCAAACAAAACAAAATAATCCCAAGTTACCAGCTTTGAATCTGTTACCTGTTGTTGCCTGCGGTGTTTCTTAGCTGGCAGAGGTGGAGGTGTATCAGATAAAGGAATAGGATCTACATGAGTAGCCATGACCTCAGGCCAATGGACTGATGGAAGTTGAGCAATAGAGCGAGGAGAAAGAGAGTGAGGAAACACAAATCCAGAACAGAGAGGTGATCTTAGCTTTATAGAAAAAAGAGAAATTACACAGTGTTTTCTTTTTGGAATTTCTCAAAAGATACGGCAATTACAAGCTGCAGTTTTAGCACTGTGTTTGTTGAAGTGTTTAGCAGGAAAGGAGGTGTGCTTTATTGCAACTCTCAAGGCATTCTGAGCTACCAGAAGCAGCACACAAATAGCAAGTTCTAAACCAGTTTCAGCCTTATTGCAATGCAAATGTCCGTGGCTTTACAATTATAAGGTTATTCTGTTCCATTAAAAGGGGATTTATTCCAAATTTGCTCTAGTCATTACAAAGGCAAAAATATTCAAAAGAGTGAGGAAAAGAAAGTAAGCTAGAAGACAGACTGGACAGACTCTGTGGAATAGCTAAGATAGGTAGAAGCTATTCATCTCCCATAACTATTCAAGATATACTGCTACCACCTTTTGGGGGGGGTTAAAAAGAAGCTACAAAACATACAAAATGAACACCTGAACGCCACTAATCAAGTTGTCATAAGCTTTTTCACAGACTGTTTCCAGAACGTGCATAACGTTATCGTGTTTGGCAGGCAAAGATTATGTCTTAGTGCTGCTTGGGTCATAAGAATTCAGGTTTTTTGGCCTTCTGAGTCCCATCTATCTCATCAAAGATACTTTACAGCTGGAGCAGTCCTTCAGCTGTACTATTAAATCTGTTATCTGACTTGGTAACTGGCAGAGGGTAGTTTGCTTTAGGGTCAGTTTCTTACATGTTGAATTACGAAAACATAAAAAATGAAGAAAATAAAAAGGCAGCCATGAAAGAACAATGCAAACAAAGGGAAATGTCTCTCAAACAAACCTCTTTATTTTGTGGCTGGCTCGTCAGCACAGCCGTGGAAGGCTCAGTGGCAACTGCTTCAACATCTGAGGGGGTCTGAGTGGAAGGGGATATATTCGTGGAATTGCCATACAGCTCACTAATTTCACTTACACTGATATAGCCCTAAAAGGAGGAATTCAGAAGTTAAAAGGAGCAAAAGCCAAAAGACGTGCAAGAGTATTAATGTATCCAGTACAATGAAAGTTAGTTTAGAGTGATTCAGCCAAATATTTGTTATCATTGAAATACTTAATCATAAATAAAATAAAATTAGCATTAAGATTTTCAAATGTTAAATATTTGGATTCTGAAAACTGTTTTTAATTTAATTCCAAAAACATTTGTGTAATCAAAATGGAAATGTACATTAAATGTCCAAAAGATTTTACTGAAATGCAAACACCCTTTAAAAATTATGTAGCTCTTTCTCAGGAAGCAGATTGGGCAAAAACGAAGAATAAATCTTATCTTTATATTTTTTTTGTCTCTGATTAAATAAAATAACCTGATTTGTTTCTTGCCTAACTATTAAGCTATTTTGAGTAAATCAAATTACTAACAGAACTGGGAAGAACTTCTGTAAGGACAAGCCATTCCCACAAATTAAACTAACAAATCTCCCACACTTCTAGATTTTATATGTTGCCAGAAGACCCAGTTAAGACGCTGTTAGTGTTAGCCCTGCAGCTACTACAATTTGCTTCTTTTTTTTTTTTTTTTTTAGTTAAGCAGTCATACAGAAGGTGGTGGACTGCGGGATGGCATGAACATCAGTGTGCTTTTACCTGCAGAGAAGATTTATGCAATGGCAAAATATAGTTATTGCATGTATTTCAGTGTTAACTGCACAAATGTTTTTTAAAAAGTAAAATATGGATTCTAATCCATTGTGCACAGGATACCAGGCTGTACAAAGTTAAATGTCATAATCCATAGAAAACAAGGCTTTGCAAAAGGAGGAATAAATCACTGTTGAAGCAATGTCATAAAGATGACCTAGAAATATGTTTATTTTTTAGACCAGGATGTTAAGCTGCTTTCACACTGACAGTGTGTGGCAAGGGCTGTGTTTCTATCACTGCACCAACATAGTGACATACCAGTGTGTATACTTCAGCAATTCCGTAAGAGATGCCACAGACTGCTATAGTATTTCTTCTTTTTAGAAATGCCTAAATTTAGCAATGATTGTAGAAGACAATTTGAAAAGAAATACCAAGGTTACTATCTATTAGCATAATTTTCAATGTATGATATCAGTTATTTCAAACAGATAAGACAATTCTGGAAAATTATGTATCATACATACAGAGTGAACAAAGCACTCTAAAAATGGGAGGCAACTTAATCTTAACTCTCATATTATTTGAAGACCCATTAATTGAGGAAACTGGCTAAGATACTAAAGTTTATCTCTCAAAACATGTGACAACATTACAGTAAAATAATCCAATATGAATTAACATAAAACTTGCTTAACATCTTGTAATGGCAGTTTATCAGTAACCAAAACTCAGCAATTCTACAATGCAATATTGGGTCATTTTAAAGATATAAGCACTTTCACCACTATATGAAAAGCATTCAGTTCTGACTCACAATGCCAGTGAGGATTTACCATGGGGATTAAAAAACCAAGTAAAGAACAAATGACTGTGCTGTGCGCTTGCTCAGGCCCCTATAACATTCAATTAAATAAATGGTTTCAAATCAGATTAGTCATCCATGTCATTTTGTCAATGCTGAACTTTTAAACAGCATTGATTTTCTTCGCTTATTTAAATACTGGGATAAGCATCCTCCCTCTTTATGTGAGGAAGTGTTACTCTCTTGCTGTGCAGGCAGTGAGTCAGCTCACAATGGATGGAGAGGGTTACAAATGTGTGCTTTGGTGAAGAGGGCTGGCAAACATCGAACCACAGACTTGACTGATGCATGAGTAACCCTATGGTGAAATGAACTGCTGTGCCAGCAGTCTCTATAGGCCTGTCTGCAATTTGGTACCTGATTTTTAAAGGTGCCAGGACAGTCAGAGAAGAATTAAACCAAGACAAAAATAACATCTGGTAAAGGCATTTCTTTTGTAAGAGAGAGTCAGTGTAAACACTGAGGATGAAAGAGATAACCCTTGCTGTTCCTCCTCCTCTTTGCTTGGAGTAAGTCCTAACTGACTTCACTGCAGTGATGGGAATGACACTACTGAATAATCCATTTTTTTAAAAAGAGTGTAGCCCTGTTTAATGTAGTTGCAGTTTGAAGTATGTAAGTAAATAAGCCATTATGTGTATGTGAAAAAAACCCAACCAGATAGCAACCGCTCTCTAGTGAGAGAATGGTTAGATCCATCTTAAAAGGAAAATACTGAAGCTTAGACTTGCCAGATGTCCTGCTGGGACATCAGATGTGTCCAGGTCAGAATCTAGGACACTGAAAGTCTAAGCAAGCGAGGAAGGGTGCTCAATCCCAGGGGCATGTGAAACTGCACACCAGGAACGTGGAGATCAGATAAGCAAGATCCCAGTTCCCAGGTGCTGAAAGGATATGTGGTTGCTTTAGATTTCCAAGAGCCCAACTTCCCAGTGTGACACCCACATCATTAGATGTGGCAGACCTTGCTGAGGGCTTCAAAACAAGCAGATCCAGCAAGTCCAGGCAGAACTCTTAAGCAGAAGTTAATGAAGCAGCCATAGATACCTGTCAGTATATTTTAAATGCTAAATTTCCTGCTTACTCTAACTATTCAAAAAAGTGAAATAAATAGCTCAATACGTATCTTAGAACCACAACAGCTTGAAGTCTTCAAATCAATGCTTTTTAAAAAGAACAAAATGTACATTTGTCATGCTTAAGCAAAGAGTCTTAGAATAAGGGAGAGGAGGCAATGATAAAATCTACAGTGCAAAAATAAGACCAAAGTATATTTGTACTTAAACAGTTATTCCCAGATCTCATTCTTCTTCACTTCAATGAGGTTTAATTGTCTATTTTGAGAAAATCAGACATATACACACACTCCACACACATAAAAAAAATAATTTCTCCACAGCAAGAGATTAAAGAAATACCAGTTACATTTGGAAGACTGTCAAGAGAAGCTATTTTTGCTCACTAATGAATTTAGACTTCTATGAATAAGTTTAAAAAATTGTATGAAATTACTTTACAAAGACTTGATGACTAGGACTTCACTAAATACTATAGTGCTTTTGTATGATGGAAGCAGAGAAACTCTTTACCTCTTTTAGACTATTGGGACTGACAGGAAATCCTTTTCCTCCGGAAAGTGTGGAATATTTCTTTTCCAGATTACAGAGATTTTCTTTTTCCTGTTAAAACCAAACATTTTATATTAAATAGCCAAGTAGTGAAAATAAATGTTAGCCATTTCCTTAACTGTGTGAAGAAACATGATGGGATAGAAGGCTGAAACTGCACAGCAGAGCTTCAGTTTCATCCACTGAGAATAGAACTAAACAAAAAATGGAGGCACAGAACAACCAGCAAATGAAAAGAACCAGCCAAACCACCTAAGTGCTCCTTCAGCGTTTTGAAATGATGATTCTGATTAGTGAACTAAACATGATTTCTCTCACAATTAAAAGCAGGTCATAAAATGGATGCAAAGGGTTCACACCAGCTTCTTATTAACCAGATGTTAGCTGATGTGAAATAGCTCATCTCGTGGCTATGCAGGGGCTATTACAAGCCAAACAGCTGAGAACTCTGTGCACAGTTTGGGTAGCCACACAGGGAGCACAGGCTTCCACCTTCAGCACATGGGTGGGTGCCTCTGCTTGAGTCCTTGGGAAAGGGGGCACCTCTAAAACACTCTTGATTATCAAATGCCAGTAGTGTTTTCTCTTAAGAAATCTACTGATTAAGTGCAAAAGATTTCCCTTTTTTTTTTAAAGGTGAATGTCTGTCACATGATTACCAACTTGCTAGCTTCTGCACAACTGATGCTCTTCTTGTGCTCTACATTCTTTAATTCTATGAAATGCTCTTTTATTGCATGCTAAAAATGTCTGAAAGACAAAATATACTTACCCTTTGCAGCATCATTATTAAGTTGTTTTTCTCTTTTACAAAATGATCTTGTTCTCTTTGTGCTTGTTGGACAATATGATTGGCTTGCTTTTTGAGAGCAGAAATCTTTTCCTAATATAAGAAGAAAATCACAATTTACATTATTTATTTTCAAATCTCAAGACAACCTGCAGCAAGGATCCTATTAATGAAAGTTCACTTATTCATATGCATGACTAAGCAGGAGGAAAATAAGTTTCTACAAGACAGCTCACTGCTCTGAAGGAGGTAATTAAATAAGAATTAGACAGTAAAGAGAAAACTTATTCAAGAGACAAAAGAATAATTACACATACTCTTTGAAAATATAGTAACGTGCATCCATATACTGAACAGAACTGGTTGAGAGATCCAACCACTGATTTCTGAAAAAAAAAGTGGTATTTAACTGATTGAGATAGGACCTTTATAACTAATTTTTAAAATTATTGTATTTTCTTAATTTGGTGTTCTACTATTATTTTAACAAAACCCTTTAACAGCATAATCAATAACAACCCTAAAATAACTGTAGTTTTGTCCAGGAAGTACAAATCTCCTTTCTTAAAAAGGTTTAAAAAAAAACTTTGGTATGTTTTTGGAGCAAATTAAAGGGTTTGATTTTCACATGAAATATGGAAATGGGGCGTAAAAGGTTATTAATTTCTTTCTTCTTGGAGAAGTGCATTGTTTGATTTGTGTGGGATGTCACTGGGCCATTGTCTTTGCTCTGCTTCAGAAACTCTTTCAAAGAGGAATGTTTTGCATTATTTCTTGCAGATGGGAGGTTGTAGATCCATTTCCTTGCCTTTATGCTCAACAAAGAACAAATTAATTGAGTGTTGGTGATCTTACCTTTCTACTGACAATGCTGCGCTGATACTCAGCTACTTCATGCAGGAGCTGTTGTGTCAGATTTTCCTTCTCTTCATCTAACCTGCTTTCATGTTCAAGCTGCTGAAATTCTAAATCTTCAAAGTGTTTGCTTTCTATGTCCAGAATATCAGCATCCTTAAGGAAAAAAAAAAGGTAATATAAAAAAAAGTAATCATGCTTTCACTGACACCACAGTAGAGGTACTTACAAACAAACACAAAAATCAACCTAAAATTATATTTATATACTTCCTACAATGTCTCACCATGATCTCAATACTTTTAATGACCTACTCTCATAATAAGAGAGTAAATAGGGCTAATTATTATTTTGATATTGCTTTCTCTGTCACTCCTACTTTGTCTCTTGCTAAGAAGCACCTGCACAGTGAGGGAGCTGTTTTGCAGCACTCAGAGCAAGTGGAGCCTCCCAAGCTGGCTGGGCTCTGCTGTAGCCTGGCTGGGACACCGCCAAAGCCTGAACCCATCTGGTGAGGTTGCCAAACTCAGAGGGCATCTGCTTTCCAACCAAAAAGGACAAATTATTACACAAGTACCCCCAGAGGACTGCACGAGGAATTAATTGCTGAAAATTGCTCTTGGTGTAATTAAAGACTCTAGTCATCCACCCTAGCCAGAAGGTGCACTACTTCAGAAAAACTATCAGCCCACTTTTCTGCATTCCCCTGAACTGATATAATGTTTTGTCAGAAAAAGAAGTAGTTGAATGCTGCAGAAACGAACCAAGAAATAAGAATACACCTGCCTTCCACCTAGGGATGATGAGGTAAAACTCACGGTGCTTTTCAGCACAAGAAATGAATGATAATCTTTCTCCTGCAACGTGTGAATTCAGTTATGAATTCCTGCTAACGAGTTTCAGAGTCCTGAAGAAAAGGGTGTTTTTAATAATTGCAGCATTAGGAAATGGTAAGGCTGTCTAAAATAAACACATTGTACGTAATTTGCTATGCAAGAAAACCTGCATCCTGGAAGGAATGTAAACTTGTTCCTTTTCTTATTTCAACCTAAGGCAAAGGTTGGTGGCCAAGAAAAGCCACTAGTAAGGTAGGTCTCTATAAAAGGAATTCAAAACCAGGTTCCAGTGTACCAGGGAAAGACATAGGATGCAGAAATCCGAGTTATTACATGGAGTACAAACATCTTTCCCTTACTCTCCAAAGATGTGCTCTTGTAGGAGGTAGTGAAGAGATCAAAAGCAAAGGTGTGGGCTAAAATTTACAGGAAAGTAGCTACCTACAATGCAGAAATGCTCCATTTGAACTGGCCAGATATCTTCAGCATCCCCAAAAATCCCAAAAGGGCTTTGCCTGGGCTATGGAAGTCAGTAAATTCAGCCTATTGTACACCACAATAATTGCTACTGAGGCAGTAGAACAGACTTCAGAGAGCAACCGATATTGAAAAAGCTAACTGGGGGCATTTAAAACACACTTCCTGCTCAACAAGGAGGGTGTATATGTGTTTCAGACACAGGGAAGCCAAGAATTTCCCAGCTGCCCACCCCAACCCATACTCCAGACCCACCCTGCAGCCAGCTGCTACAGTGAAATTGGCTGCACACTCCCCTGGGTGTGTAACACCAAGTTACTGAAGCCTCAGGGAACAAGGGAATTTGTCTCCTTTATGCCTTCCTCCTTGTCAGTAAAGTAGCACAAGAGAACGTGTTGCAGATTCAGGTATTTCACAGAATGGTTTGGGTTGGAAGGGACCTTAAAGATCATCTCATTCTGAACCCCTGCCACGGGCAGGGAACCTTACACTAGACCAGGTTGTTCAAAGTCCCATCCAACCTGGCTTTTAACTCTTCCAGGGATGAGGAGTCTACAAGTTTTCTGGGCCACCTGTCGCAGTGCCTTACCAACCTCTGAGTAAAGAATTTCTTCCTAACATCTAATATAAACCTTCCCTCTTTCAGTTTAACAGCCCTTGTGTTATCACTACCTGCCCTTTTAAAAGGTCCCTCTTCAGCTTTCTTGAAGACCCTTCTAGGTACTGGAAGGTGCTGTAAGGGCTCCCTGGAGCCTTCTCTTCTCCAGGCTGACCCCAGATCTCTCAGCCATTCCTCACAAAAGTGCTGCAGCCCCCTGGTCATCTTAGTGGCCTCCTCTGAACTCACTCCAAGAGGTCCATGTCTTTCTTTTGTTGGGAGCCCCAGTTATTTTTGGGGAAGGTATTTTCTCTATTTTGGGTACAATACTTACAATCATTTCATGACTGCTCTCACACTTGAGATCAGTTTGAGAGCACCTGGGCAGTAATTCAGTGATAACTTCTACTGCATTGACCACAGTAGCCACAGCTAACTTCCCCTAAAACTGGCCTGGAATAATATGTAATAGAACTAACTGGACACTTAACTACACCCCACATTTCAAGTTTTGACCCACTTTCAAATCCCACTTTTCAAACTCATTATTAGTACAACTTGCAAGGAAAAAAAATTTGTTACAAATTTAACCAAACAGATTTCTAGAAGCCTCTGGGTGGTCAATAGTGAAAAGAGATTTGCTACCATCCCACAGCAACAAGACTGCAGCATCTCATGAATTAATACATTCAAGCATGTAACTGCAGAGGAAAAGCTTCCTTTCTTTTTAATATGTATGAGACATTACATAATAATGCCTTTTTTTAAAGATCTTAAAGTGCCTCAAAACCAGCACACTTCTGTAGCAAATGAGAATTGTTGTTTCCAAAGCTGGGCTTTTTTATTTTTTGCTCCTTGAAAAAACAGAACAGAATTCTGCAAATAAAACAAAATCTAAAGAGTATTTCCTATAAAGCAGAAAAGCCTTTTTTCCAACAGTGCTATTACGGCCTTTTTTCCTGATATAAACACCCAAGACAGAAAAACAGAATTAACTTTTAGACGGTTTTTGGGCTTGCCATACTGATGCTTTCAAAATTATTTGTCCCTAACTATATGTGCTGTATAACCCACTTAAGGTTAATGAATACTAAGATTTTTCCACAGAAAATAATGGTGCCTTCATTGACAATATTGTAGCTTTTTCGCTTTCAAATAACACAAACTAAAATCAAGTTACAATAAGACTTTATGCTAAGTTTTTATATACCAGTGTGACACTGTTGAAAATATAGAACAAAATAAAGCTATTTTAGTAAGTGGTAAAATCTTCAAAATTAATTTTTCAAAGTGGAGTTCAGGCTAACAGCTAAGTTATCTACTGAAAAAAAGAAGTTATCCATGGCTTCACCGAGATGGTAATTTACTGGCCAATTCCTGTCTTTGCTCACAAGGTAAAGAATGATGTTCCACCATCCATCTAAACATCCTAACAGCTTCCACATTACCCAGCAGGCCTAAAGGGCTAATTACAAGCAAGTGACCCAAAGCTGTAAAAACATTCCACACCAAATGATTTCTAATTTGCACTCTACTTTTTTGCCATCATGCACATAAACTATTACAAGCATTCCACAAAAAATCCCATAACCCTTGTGACTATTAACAATTCTAAGTTGCAAATAAGTTCAGACACTGGATACTTGAAAGAGAAAATGTTACACTTAACTAAAAAAAAAGAAGAAAATTAAAAATCAGAAAAAAAAAATTGCAGTCTTGAAACTTGCTACTGACCCTCTTCAGCTGCTGCTGTAACTGTTCCCTCATGGACTCAGGGCAATTATCAAGCTGCGTCTTCTGCTCGGAGTAAAGCTCCTGAAGCCTTTCTAGTTTTTCCCTCTCAGCATCAAGTTTTAATTTTTCCTGAAGCATGAACCAGAAAATAAAGACAATTATCTTCAAACCCAAGCAGTTATTAGTGATTATGACAGTGTGTGGCACAACCATACTGAACAGTTGAAGCATGCAGGTCAGAGACAGAAACCTCGTTAGTTGAAATGCAACGGTGAGATGCAAAAGGATCAAAACAAAACATTCATCATTTTAGTAGCGTGATTAATTCTCTCCCTCACCGCTGTGCTTTGGACCTGTGCCTGGATGATGGTGTTAAAGTCCCCTGCCCAAACACTTGTCTCACCTAATGTAAAAAAAAAGTAAAATAAGGAAACTGTAGTCATGTTAGTGAGGTAACTGATGAAGATGAGAGAGAAAGAGTAGCTTTTAGCAAGCAAAGCGGATGGAAAATGACTGCAGTTTGGAAGTGAGGGAGAAACGGACCTTCCCAGGAGAATCAATTTCATGCCTGCGTAGCTCTGTACAGATAAGTACATTTAGCAAGCAATGAAAAGGCAGAATGAGACAGAGCATTATAAAGATAGAACTCTGGGCCAGGAAACCCTGTTGCAGCAGAAACACCATGTGATCCAGCAAATTTGCTTCAGGATACAGGAACTGTAACCTGTTCATGGGGATCACAGAGCTTCCCTGGTCTCCTTCAACTAGTTCAGTTTTCCTTTTGTTCCACTCAAGCAGCAGTACTCAGCATACTGCTTCTCATCCCCTAAAGCCTTTGGCCTTTTAATCTTTGTAATCAAATACTCCATGATTTACTGTGCAACACTGCTCCTAAGACTGGTTGCACATCACTTACAGCTTGCCTGTAGACTGTTATTTATCTGAGGACCAAAGTTTGGGAACCAGTAAATCAGAGCACAGAGCATTTTTTCAAAGTCTTTCACTTACA
The DNA here is from genome assembly GCA_013396875.1 of Vireo altiloquus. Taxonomy (NCBI): domain Eukaryota; kingdom Metazoa; phylum Chordata; class Aves; order Passeriformes; family Vireonidae; genus Vireo; species Vireo altiloquus. The sequence continues at coordinate 713,119 of VZRF01010371.1, read as the reverse complement.
TCTACACTGGCCAACACGGCAGATGCATTTTCTCCAATTCAGCGATTAATAATTGGAAAAAAAAATATTATACCTGATATATCAGGCATAAATAATCAAGTAAGTCCCTGAAGTCAGGCTCTCTGCTATCTTCTAGCATCACACCTGTACAGCTTTCTTTTCCTACTTGTTGTTTTGTAGTAATGCATCTCCTTTCAGATGGTCTCTAGATCTGCTTAATACTCAAAAATTAACAGTATTCTGGCTACTCCAAGAACAGTTGAATTCTGTCACAGCATCTACTCATTTCCACTCTTTCCACTCCCAACTATTACTTAATTTTGAAATAAAATGTGTGGCACAGCAGGTGCTGTGTGATCAGACATTGAATCACCCTTTGCCATAGAGAAGGAATGCCTTTTAGTATACACTACTTGCCAATTCAAAATGTGGGAAAACATCCTCTTTGCTATGCCTAACAAGTTTCTCAAACCCTTATGCATTGCAGAGGCATAGTAATAAACATGTATTAGCTGCCTGCTTTCTTTATGATTTTATCTCTAAATCTGAGTGGGATCAGGGGCTGGGATTCAGTTTTCTCAGTATCTACAAACAACAGGAAGAATTTTTATTCAAGTCCGATGTCAACCAGATTCCCAGCTCCATTATGTTCATTTACACGTGCGGCATCTCAGTTCATACAATGAGATGAACAATATGCTGAACAAAAATACATTTTATTAAGCTTGTGAAAATGAGCAACAGAGCCAGCATATTCTATGACCTGAACTTCCTGTCCTAGCTTCCTCCAACAGCAGCAGCAGGGTTCAAGAATATAGAGGATGCAGCACATGCAAGCTGCACAATGAGGGAGAAGCATGCAACTCCTGTGAGGTCATCTCTAGACCACTGTCCCCAGGAAGGTCCATTTGCTGAATCATCCTTACTTCCAACACAAGGAAAGCTATGAATAAACTGGTGGTTCCCCTCCTCACAAACTGCTGTCCATTTAACATTCAAACCACGGTCTGCCACCTTGTTTCACACTTGGCTTTTCAGCCCACCTAGCCATCCAAAGCAGCAAGGACTTCTCTGACCTTGGCTGCTGTGCCTCTGAAGCTAAGAATATCTCTCTAAATGTCTGCACTGGTACAAGCATGCTCATTCACCAACGAGCAAGTCACACCTCGAATGTGAGGAGACATCATTAGCAAGGATAAAACTCTCTGAGACTCCTGCCAGGGATACTGTTACATGCCTCAAGAAATTAGAAATGTATTACTTTGAGACTGAAAGTGATACTCATCTGGTCTATTTATAACATAGGAAGTACTAACATCCCACCAAACTGGCTCCCTGCAAAATGTGCAGTCTTAACAGGAAATACCACTTTCAGCAATGATAGGCATATGTTTTGCAGCTGTGGAGTTAAGTTTGCTGACGTCTCAGGCTGTGCATTGGTGAAGTCCATTTAATTCACAAAAAGTAATTTGGATGAAAATGAAAAATGAGAAGCGAGTGAGAAATTTTTCATACGGTGTTTTCTTTAAGTGAATCAAGGCAAGTTCTTCTAGAAGGGGAAAGATTTATAACTTCACAAGCCAAGTGCAAGATGCAGCCAAGGCAGGTCTGTGGTTGACTCCACAAGCTGTTTGCTCCAGAGCAGCGGGCTACATGGCTGTGAACAGAACCCACGCTCCTGCTGCTCATCCTCATTTAACCGCAGGAGCTGGGACTTGGTTAATACTTCTCTGCAGACAGCCCCAGCGCTGATGCCAGAGGCACATCAACTGCAGGCTGGCTCAATTCTTGCTATCCAATTTCCAGAGAAAACTCAGCTACTTCTAGCTACTAGAGTAGTAGCAACTAGAGTATATAATCTAGTCTTAGCCTACTGCCCAACTTGGCCTATGGTCTGTCTCCACATGTATGTTATGAATGAATTTGGGGTCAGCCCGAATACAAAATAGGACTAACTTGGGGTTTGATGATGCTGGGGCAATGCTTGAATCCATTTCGGAGGACTTCTGGAAATTGTGAAGGATAGCACTAGAAAGAACTGACATGTGACACTGTCCCCCAAGGCACAGACAGGGGATGTCAGCAGAGAACACATGGTATGAACTCCGACCATAAGTGATCAACATGGGTCAGAAAAGGAAATCAGTATTTAGATCTGGTAGAACTGACACACAGCACATCTCATAGATGATGATGACAGAGAGGAGAGAAAAGGATGGTATTAAAGGCAATCATAGTCCCTGCAGGAATGGGAACAACAGGAAGAAAGAGAAACAAATTGCTTCAGTGCTGTCTCCAGTGGTTAAAGATGCCCTATTCCTGATCAATACTGCTACTTTAAGCCCTAGTGGTTTTCCACACCCTTTCTGGAGAGAACTGCTGCTTTTCAATTAGTCTTTCATCCCAGCAGGCTATTGCAGGCAGGCAGGCTAGCTAACATTGCAGAGCAACATGTGGCTGCATGAACGTGTGCCCTCTGAACCAACCTTCCTGCACAAACTCATAGAAACTCTGAAGAAATGAAAGTACATTGGATGAAATAGGGACAGCTTCTCAAAAACCCAGCTGAAAACTGGACAAAAAATCCCTAAACAAGTAAGCACCCTATCATTTTTACCAGCACACTGTGAAATGAATTGTATGGCTAGGTGATTTGGGCTCACTCACGAACCTTCCAAATCTCCCTGCCTTCCAAAATAACACAAAAAAACCCCAAAAAACAAACAAAAAAATTCTCTCCAAAACCCAAGGTAGGTGTTAGCTTCAGAGAGAAACTGTAAATAAGCCTACAAGGCAAACAGAAGAAAAAAACTCAAGCTGAATGAATCGCTTCTAATACCCTCTTACATTTCCCATGTTTTAGTCTGAAGTACTCCAGGATCTTCCTCAGTCCAATTCACCTAAAAATCATCATGCTTTAAGGTAGCAACATCTCATCACCCACCCACTAAACTTCACACATGCATGTTCACTCCCTCTCAGTATGGAATCAGCTAGTCTCACAACTCTCACAGGTTTCTGAGAAATGTAACTGCATGTAGCTGACTAGGAAACTCCACTGAAGTAAAACAGGGTCCCCTGTGCCAACTGTACATGCTCCTTTTCTCTATTTTCAGATGACCCTTTCTTGCATTCCTTGATCTCTTTAAGGACAGATGCATTAAACTTGCCACAATTTAATTCTTTGTCACTAAATCCCTGTGGGTTTCATGACAAAAGCTATTAAGAGGAGAAAATAAAAAGTATGTCAGGCATATGAAAAGGAGCATAGTAAGACAGAAGAAGGTTCTTCACAATAGTTCTTTCTTCTGTATGAGTGGTAACTGATTTATTATATAACAGTCTGTATTCAGTGATGGCATCTATACAAGAGATCTCAGTCTTCTTTCAGAGTCTTGCTTGTATTTTAAATGAGAGCAAGGGATTCCTCTGCTTCAAGTAAGACAATCCCAATAGGTGCACACATTAACCCACTCCTAAGAAAAGTCAAGTTTTTTTAATTTCTAAGCTCATTCTCTGACCACTGCAATGTGTTGTCCTAGTGAACACATGGGGAGGCAAAAGAAAGCCCTTGATTCTAGAGCACTGTTCCTTCCTAAGTGCAAATGAGGAAATAATCATCCAAACCACAAGAAAAAAAAATTCAAGTTAGGAAATACAAATTCTTCTAGTCTTCAGCATCTAGATGACAGTAAGAGGATTCCCATTAGGGGTATAACCCATTCCAATATTTTTCTCGTGAACATTTTAAAAGAAAGCTTGTGAAATCACATTTTTCTCCTTGAGTCTTTGTGATCATCTTTGTGTTCATTACTGTTCTCTCTACAGGATATCCTTATGTGGGTATATCCAGTGGATACCAGTATTCCTCAAAACACTTTTATCTTGTGTATTGTGTCTTGAGGAGGTAAATAATATTATGGATATGGTAGCTCATCCTTTTAAAATACTTGCTTACATCTTGCTGAACTGGAATCAGACCCATAAATATGTAAGAGGCTATGCTATACGACATAAATTTGTCAGATTTATCAGGATAAAATCCAGCAGCAGGAATTTTGTATCCAGAAGAGAAAGGATTGAGGAGAAAGTCAACTAGTATATTTAGCTTTGATTGCTGGTGGCTCATCAGACAGCTGCTCTTTCCTTGACTATTCTTGCAAGTCTTTGCAGTACTAATTCAGCAAAGAGGCCGAGCTTCAAATATTTTGGCATGTCTGGGATATTCTGTTAATTACTGAAAAAATATTTGCACAAAAGCACATGGAAAAAATTAAATATATTCCAAAAAAGATGAGTTATCCCCTGCCAGCTGCTCCTGATTTCTGCTCTTGAAGAGGAACAGGAAACCTGGGTTGATAAAGGAGTTCCAGAGTACGTATTTCTACTGTGACATAAGGCAAAGGTCCTCTAGAAAAAAGGAATAATCTCCCTTTTTTAAGAGTCTCAACTTTTGCATAAATACTTGTTTTGAAATGGTCTGCCAAAACTCCCATTTAGCTGTGATTACCTCCCACAGCACATCTGCTGAATTCATTACTAATTTTTAGTTATTCCTGTTTATTCATGCTTATTGATCTATTCTTTCTTTCCCTGGCTATGCTGTTACTTTCAGCCTCATGACTTGGAGACATGGGGTGTGGGGAATCATTAACCATTTTTCTCCACATATAGTGGGCGGCATGTTTTAAAATGGCACAGATTAAGGAGTTACTGTGAGAAAACAAAGTGCGTTGCAGAGCTGGATGACATCCAATCAGGCAAATACAATTTTCTCCAATTTCCTTATAGACAAATGTCAATCCCGATCTAAGTCTCATGAATGAAGGTTCATTGGAAGGAAGTTGTAAATGTAAACAGCACCATAGACCTGAGGTGCTGTTCCACTGGAGAACAACAGCATCATTATTGTACACCAACAGCACAAAATGACTGCCATGGTAATTTCAGGGAGCTAGGCCCTGGTGGTAGGGAAAATGGAAAAGCTTTACCTGCTTGTTCGTTTTGGGTACTGCTCTCTGTAGAGCAGGTTGTGCTCAAAGTAATTTTGTCAAGATGCATAACTAAGCTCTTTCCCAGAGAGTTCCAAGCTGTATCTGTCAAATTGTGTTAGTAAGGACTTAGGAGGGCTCTCCCTGCATAAATGGAACTTGTGATTAATAGCTTAAATGCTGATATTCACATATATAGGTTGTTTTCTTTTTCTGTAGATGAAACCAAATAGAAAGAAAGAAAGAAGGAAGGAAAGAAGGCAGGAAATAAAGAAGGAAAGAAGAAAGGAAAGAAGAGCCAAGAAGGCAAAGTTGGACTTTATCCATATCCTAGTATGGTTTCCAGCACAGCTGATAACACAGGGCATGTGTAACAGCTCTGAAAGTAGCTACCCCAGACAGGACAACTGAGTCCTGACAGCACTCGGACCTTGGCAGACAGGCACCACATCAGAACTATGCTGAGTCCTGCAGAGGTGCTGAAAGCTTCTGTCATCTTTTTGAAATGGCAATCACCCATAGCTCTGATTTTCAAAACCTAAGTAAATCAACACAAGTTTCTTCATTCCTTACAATGTGTGTGGTGGTGTAACCCCAAAGGCAAGGGAAATGCTTTTAACTCACTACACCATCTTCCCCACCGGTTCTCCTTGTTCTGCCCCACATCTCATGTTCCAAGAGGGCTGAGCACAGGACTCAGATGAGACCAGCGTGCAGCTTAACATATAATGTACACACCCACTCACAAAATACATCCCTGGTTTACAAGCAAGGGGCTGAGACACAGAGACATTGCACCACAACGAAGAGCACACTGATAGTCCAAAACTGAACTCACTCCTGCTTTCCGACTTCCAGTATGTTTTCTAGTAAATTCTTTTGCCTTGCAGGGACTAAAAAGTGTGGCTTTAATACTCTGAAAAAGTTGGCAAAACTTTGTGTCCTCACCTTAAGGCAATATGCATGGGACATTTAAAATAATAAAAAAATCAAATAATGAGGTAGAAGGTAGTACAAGAGCTTCTATATACAGTCCATTTCAAGTACATAACATGGCCCAATAATTAGGTTGTGCTTTATTATCTCTCTTTTTAAGAACTTCAAAAGTTTTTCAAACAGGTGCATGGGTAAGGATGAGACTCAAGGAGGAAGGAGTTTCCGGTCAAACAGGTGCCAAGATCAGTGGCAAATTCCATGAGATGCTCAAGTTGCTCCAGAGACAAATGCCATCATATACAGCACTAATGCCCCACCATCATTTCACAAGTGAAATGAACTCTTCCCTCTCACCTCCAAACAACCAACACCACGTGGTGTATTCAGGTATCATTCCCTTACTCTGACAGAAACATAACCACTGTTTGAGATAAGGGACCCCAACAGCTTCTTGCCTTGAAGCCACACCAAAACCAACACCCCAGGTATCGGTAGGGGTGAAATATTCAGGCAACTAATAGAAACTGTGACCAACCTGTGGACACTGGGACACTTGTTTTAGCAAGAAACAACACAAAAAGTACCATCAGCAGAGTGAAAACTCCTGGCTAAGCCTTAATTCTGTCCTAAGTTTCAAATTATTTCAGCAAAAGGGACCACCTACCACCTCCAGCTGAGCCCCTTTTTTGTGGGTTGGGGTTGATCCTGTATTACTACAGAGCCAAGATGTTGACTATCTTGCATCAGATCTGCATGGCTGAACACAGACACAATAATCAAGCTTTTAAAAACGCTACTGTTTCAAGCCAGCCAGAACTTTTATTTGTTGACAGGATCAACACCACCTGTTTTGCTGGCTGACACCACTTTCCCCAGAACACTTCAGCTGTCACTTTATATTTTACTCCTTTCATAGAGGCTCATCTCCCATTTCTATTTTCAACTTTCACTTTTATGCAATGCTTTCAGACATATTCCAAAAAATAAAAAGAACTGTGAGTTTATTCCTACAAAGATAATTTCAGTATTAACTGAGCCATGGCTTCATGTTTAGAGCATACACTCACAGCTGGGTTTGTTTTTTAGTTTAAAACAAAGAGGAACACAAAAGAAAAGACAACTAAAATTTTGTAACTGATCTGACTAGTGCCATACCCTCATACTGAAAAAAATGCTTTGAGTGAATTTGCCTTTTAAACAACAAGTGCTTTTTACAGGCTGCTTTCCATGTTTCATTTCAACTGAAAATTTAAACTAGACCTGTCATTTGAATTTGCTGACTGCAAGATACACACTATCAGTCCATCAGGTGACTGCAAGGAAATTTAAATTTCCTCCAGATTTTACATGAACTTCCATTAGTTAAATTGAACTTTGAGGCTACTAGAGAACAAATACAAAAGGCAAAAGATCTCTTCAATTTCTGAACATGTTTTTTATTACCACTTATCAACCAAAACTTCCAGCAGCATCCTTTTAAAGGGTATCTGGCTGCACACCCTATCTGCTTCTATCCACTTCTAACTCATCTTTCTTCTAAACAGCAGGTATGAAACCTGTCCTGTAGGCAACTTAAAATGTGACCACAGGCAACACTGAAAGCTGAAGGATCAGTGAGGGGTACCACAAGCACAAGGAAAAGTGCAGACAGGGAAGTCCAAACTCAAACTGGATGTTCATGGTCTCCCCACAGAGCGGAGATGTGGGAGCACCATTCTCCTTTTCAGACACAGGCTTGATAAGTACAGCCACGAAACAGCAGCCAGGCTCCTGATAGGGCATGCAGAAATCAAAGATAGAAAGCTCAGAACAAAACAATGCAAGTTGTAAGGTGTGAATTAAATGGGAACTGCAAAAGGGCTAAAAATGTGCAGCTTGTCTAAGCAAAAGCAAATAATGCAGAAAACTTCCAGATATTTCTGGAAAGCTTATGAAAAGAGGAGAGACCAGCTAGAGCAATTCCACAAGTGAAAGGTCTAAATTATGAGGTAGAGGATGAAATCTAGAAAGAAAACAACACTGTCTGGAACCCCTGGAAAAACTTCCTGACCTTGAGGTATAATTGGCTGTGGCACATCCCCAGTGGAGAAGGGAACTGCATGCCTGGAGAGGCCAGCAAAGAGGCTGCTGGAGGGAAGCAGCACTCCCTGGCTTGAGGGGGACAACTTCATCTTGCAGGCCCTTTCCATTTCTGCACTTAAAATCGTATTACACTGATATCCTATTTTGAAAATACCTATTTGCTTGTGTAGTTGAAAGCAATCAAGTATGTGACTGTATATCAAAACTAATTAATTTCTGAGACTTAATTACAGAGGGAATATTCTACAGTACTAAATTTGGCAGTCAGCAAACAAAACAACATAATTGCCTTAAAATTACATACTTGAGGGATATCTTATATATTCTGTATGATATTAGATAAAAACTGCAAGCTTTTTCACTTTGTTCCTTTGCTGAGAAAATAATTTCTTCTTTTTTCCACCAAATTATCTAACTTATAATGGAGGGTACTGGAACAATTCAATTAATACTGTACTTTTAAACAACAGATAACCCAAGTACAAGCCCTGTACAGCATTTTTATTAAAATTATCTTCACAGTAGGTCAGGTCTTTTTACTTTAGCATACTATATTTTGCTTGTAAATCATACCTTGGAAAACAATACTGTTAAAAGGAAATTATGGTGAAGCATTAATTTTTTTTTTCCATATTTATCAAGCAAATTTACTTACAGGCAGTACTTCATCAAATAAGCTCTATTAATANTATATTTTTTATATATAAATATATTTTTAAGATCAAGAGGAACAGAGCACACAGCAGGCTACAATAACTGAATTACCTTTGTCTTTTCACCAATAACATTTCTCTCCAGTTCAGCTATTTTTCTGTTTAGATGATCCAATATTTCCTTCTCTTTCAGCAGCTCTGTTGTTTCAGATTTCTGTTCCCCATCCAAAAGGGCACATTCCATATCCAGCTAGGAACACAGAACATCTTTCAAAAGAAGTCCAGATTCAGAAGAAATCTTGATACACATTAATTTCAGGGCGGAGGGGAATGAGTTGGCTCACAAGAGAGAAACATATTTTAAAAGGGGAGGGGGAAAAAATAACCCCGTAAGTTTTTCTACCACAAAAGTTAAAAAGAGGTCACAAATTTGAGAAAAAGTAAAATTGCAACATAAAATACTGCAAAATAAAGTCCAAACCAACTTTAGCTTGAAGATTCTTTTTTCCAAAACTTTTTGTTTTCTATCTCTTCTCTGTGCTTCCTCCAGTTATGATACTGTCTCTGTGCCCAGGCTCTGTAGGAAACCCTTCTGGAACAACTGTTTCTTTCCTGTTGCTGATAATTGGAGCAGGCACAACCCAAATGCCTGGCCAGCTTAGCTTGCAACTGTGAGATTCCAGAAGTCAAGAGGGTGCCAGCATACCCTTGCTACTGTAAAGCCAAGGAGGTTTGAAAGGAAGTTGTCTCACTTCCTTTCTCTTTAAACAGTCACAGGAGATACCACCATAAAACTCCCAAGTGACACAAGGTATCTGGATCAACTGAGTGACCATTAAACAAGCAAGATTGTTCCAATTCCACTTCAGAGTGTAATGGTTACAGTTGGGAAAGGCTAATCCAACTATCATAAGCATCCCCCAGCTGGAGAAAAATACTCTTCATAATAAGAGACTGCCAGGTTTGTGAATCTGGCGAAAAAGCACAGAATATGAAGGCAAGACATATCCACGAGTTCCCTACATACTTGCTGAACCCATCAGAATTTCGCTATCTAGAAAACATTGAAAACCAAAAACATATTGCGTACCTCTCTTGAGGACTCATCCATCTGGTCATTTAAATCTTTGATCTTCTGCTCAAGTTCTTCCAAGTTATTCAGAATTACTATGCGCTCCTCCTCCAGTCGACCAAGCTCCTGCCTTCTCTGCTCTTCACTCGTGCATTCTGGTATCTGCAGTTGCACATCACTCTCCATTACAAAAAGAGGCAAACACTGTCTTTTCTGCCTCCTTTCATATAGTTTTAATTTTAGACAAGTATGGCACTGTTGGTTTTGAACCCATTACATATTTCCTATCTACTATATTGCTATTTCTATATTTAGGATGTGTACAAGAGAAACAAACATGATACTTTACTTCCAGGCATTGGAAGTAAATACTATACTTAACAGTAAATACTATTCATTCCAAAGGAATTACTAAAACTTAACCTTTGAGAATACTTTACATGCTCTGTTACTTAAGTTGTAAAAATCCAATTTTTCCCTTATAAAAATAACACAGACAGATGAAGATGCTTTTTATGTCAATTTGAGCTGTTCATTTAATAGAGGCCAGGAGGTAGGATAGGACATTTTTGTAAACCAGCCATTAAGATGCGTAGCTTCTGTAAAATAAGGACAAAAGCTGATTCCATCTCCCCAGCTTGCCCTGAGGAAGTAGCGCCCTTAATGTTCCTCTTTTCATTGCCATTTCCTTACTTAGATACAAGATTAAACAAGAATTAAACAAGATTGTGAAGAAAATACCTGTGATCTTACACCATCAAACACTAGACCAAACAGTACTGCGTTTGAAATTCACGTTCACCTGACCCCAGGGGTTTGCAATCCACTTCCTCTGGGAAGGCTGCTGGCTCACTATCCCCAACCGGGATTAGAGGTGGGCTGCGTGCAGGGCTTTGCAGTCACCTCTGGACCACACAGCCTTGCTCAAAAGAGGCTCAGCTCAGCTACTGAATGGCTACTCTGAGAGCAGGCATTTTATCCTGAACAAATCTGAGCTCAATATTTTAAAACGAGCTGCACTTCATTAACACAGTTGCTTGCTGCTGCTTTTCTCAGGGCTTAACAGAACCCCCTTTACAATGAATGAATGAATGGCATTCCTTGATTTAGCAATAGTAATCCTAGCAGGAAAGCCTCCTTTTGTCCAGTCTCCTGTGCGGATAATGCTGACAATAACATCTTTAATTTCAACTTCCTAATAAGGATTTGAAATAGGATCTCTGACTTTCATGAAGAAAGCAACAATTGGGAAAGAAATACAAGACCATGGCAACTTGTAAGTGAAATGTGTTAGTACCTTTTCAACATGGAAGAACCAAGTAAAGCCATAATAGCATGTTTCTGGTCAACACTATTTCACACCAGAAGAAGACTCAACAGATTTCCAGAGAGATAACCCCTTGGAAGTGAAAATGTTTTTCTATCACACATCTGTCTTCTTCCACACACATGGTTTTACTGACTCTCAAGTTGTGAGTGTAGCAGGGGTTAAATACAATTCACCTTAGGCATATAACCATGCTGAAGATCATACAGCATATAAATAACAGTAAATGGAAGAGACAAAGTATTTTGGAGGTGTGAACTTGTTAAACAGAAACCTGTTTTATGGCTTTGCTTGGTCTCATGTTCCTGATTCCAGCTTTTGAATCCAGTTATTTAACACACTGCCTGCCACTGGGATTTGCTGCAGTGCTGCTCTGCCACAGCCCAGAGGCTGCTGCTGCACTAACAAGGAAATGGTTAGGGATGCTGTGAGCTCCTTTATTAAAGGACAGTTTTCTCTGGGTAATGAAACAGCAGAAACACACAGGAAAGGAGGTGCAGCTGATTAAATGCAACAGTTGGGTCAGAGGGGCAAGAGGCTTGCTGCCACCACATCATTCCCAAGAGACAACAGCTGATCTGGCAAGTGCCTCAAGTCCAATCCTGGGAAAGGAGACAGGACAGTAAATTTGGCTCGGGGAACTTCTCTTCAACTCCCATGTGAGTGTGAGAAAACATACTCCACTTACAAGAGCGTCGGGTTGGGAGAAAACAGCAGAGCATCCCTTCCCCTCCTACATGTCAGCAGGATGCTAAGCAGGCTTCTGGAAACCTTCTTTATTTAAGTAGTTGTAGTTGTTCAAGCAATTGAACAATTACCTTGGAAAATCTTAAAACTCTTCCTGAACTGTACATCCCACTAAAAAAAAAAACCACCACCAACTTCCCTTATCATTAGCTTCCACAAGATATGAAATAATCATTTGCTGGCTGCTCCATTTTGCTGGCTCTATTTTCTACATTTGATGGCTTATAAAATTTTATGAGTTCTGATATTAATTCTCATACCTAAGCCAGCCTAATCGTGGCACCTGCCAGGACAGCCAGTTCCTAGAGGAGGATTTCAAGCAGCAAAGCCTGGATTACACTGTCTCCTCCTACAGAGCATTACCTTTGGCGTGATGCTTAGGTAGGATGACTCGGTGGCATCCTTCAGGAAGCTGGGAGCAGCAAAAGGCGGGGGCTTGGTGCTTTCATTGAAGTGCTCATCAGCTCTCAGCCCTCGCGAGGGCAGGAAAGCAGCAGTGCCACGGCTGTGGCTGCTCAGCTCCGAGAAATCTGAATCGCTTGCAGATGACTTCAAGTGGCTTCTGAACCTTGTTTCCAGATTCATCTGGGAGTCTTCGAACACGGAATCCTCATCAGAGAGCTGAAGTTTTTCGAGTTCTTTGTTAATTTTTTGAACATCAGCAACTGTAGTAGCTGCAGCAGGGTCACTGTCAGATTTGGAGTATTCCGCACACAGATTGAGGATTGTCTCAAGCCGCTGTCGTTCCTAGTTCAAAAAAAGATAATAGCACTGAGTGTCAAATGTGAGCTAAAATAAAGATGAAGTTAAAGTTTGCTGTGCTTTTTTGTTTTGTTTGGGTTGGGGTTTTGTTTGTTTGCTCTGGGTTTGTTTTTTTTTGTTTTAGACTGAAGGATTCAAGTCCATGCAAAGTCCATCCACCACTTAAACAGATATACAAAAATAAATTACAGTGAAAGATGAAGAATCAAAATTAATGTGGAAGAAGATTTTAAGAATATTAAAACTTTCTACATTGGAAAGACAAGTGTTAGAAGAACTTATTTAACTCGCTATTCATTTCTGAGAAATGTGCTTAAAAATTTTTTATTGAGGTTTTTGTGTCCACACCCATTTGTATGTACACATGTCCAGTGATCTCACTACGCAAATCATTAATTGTTCCACTTCACGCTTACACTATATTCCTACCAAGCTGTAAAGTATTGTGCAGATTTTCCATGAGCTTGCCCACTGCTGACTTTTTTAGATTTTGTTAACTGTGATTCCCCCTTTTGAGAGAATTAGTCCACATTTTGAAAAACACAGTTTTAGGAGTATTAACAGAAAAAAGAGGCATCACATCTAAAATACAACAGTTGTCAAATGCACAGAAGTGGAAGAAATCTTTATTTACCAGTTTAATCAAATTCCCTATGGATTCATACCAACATTTCAAACTTGAGACTACAAGTAGCTCTGCCATTTTGACTTGATGTGCTTCAAGTTGTTATAAACATTTAATTTCTGAAGGATTTCTAGATTTCTACGATACCTTTTATCAACTGTTAGTAAGCTGTATTTGTTTTATTTTACTCTGTGCATAGCTTCTTGTAACTTCTATTTCAGATGAATTTTTTTTACCTTTTCATTTTTAAGAGATTAAGCATTTATGTAATTTCACGATACTTTTGTTAAAAAAAAAAAAAAAAATTTGCTTACCATAAGTCTGTTGAAAATTTTGCTGGAAAAAAGACCACTGTGAGAGTTTCATGCTTGGGATTAACACCTGCACTAATGATCTAATTTCTGATTTCTAGGAAATCTTTTTACAGTAGTATTTAAAAAGAAAGCCAAAAAACCAACATCCTCAACTTCCCTCCCCAAGAACCACTACAGACACATTCACTTTCCAAGCTCTACCTGGCATTACGTTTGCAAAGAGAATTTGCACAGCAGCTCATTCTGCCAGCCCTAACACTTCCTATGCCCAACAGCAAGTGATACCAAGAATCAAGCAAAATAGGGCAGGCAACGCACTCAGCTTTCCCTGCAGCAAGCCATTGAATTGTATGAAAAGGTAATGCTGGTTACACACACCCAGCTTTTTATATGGCTACCAAGAGATTACCTGGTTGTACGCATTGCACCTGCACATCACCCGCAATTAAGACCTCAGTTTCTGAGCTGGAGAACCCATCTGAACCCACCCCTTACCAAGCACTACCCAAACAAGAGAGCGCTGTGAGAGAGCAATTTTGCCTTTGGATAGCTTATTCCCAGGTTCCCACTGCAGGTTTCCTCGGAATCCTCTTGTCACAAGATGAGCCACTGAAATAACAGAGCCCGGGGCAGCAACTGCAAACTCCTATTTTCCATGAAATAGGTCCAGCAGATTCTCAGACATCCTTCAGCCCCAAATGGTCGACATAATTATAACTCTCCAAAGCCTTGTTCCCTCCAGGCAACCACTACCAGACCCTAAGCCTCTTCCCTTACCCTTCCAGCGCCGCTATCCTCCCTCTTACTAGGTCTTTTGGCCCTGCAACCCAATTCCTAAAGCCTTGTGCAAGTGCTGGCTGGGACAGCCGGTAATTATGCAGCTCTCTCTGTTGTGACAGCATCGGGCCTGTCGTAATGGTTATAGATGGCAAACATGGACATCAGGACATGAGGTCCCATCCCTCCTGCAACAACAGGCTGTATCGGGTTACCCCAGGCCAAGCTTCCATCCCTTGGGTAATAATAGGAAATGGCAAATTTCAAAGCACGGCCGCTGCTCATTCCAGCCTAAGTGCTCAGGTGAGGGACTCTGGCTGCCAACCAAAAAGGATTCTTTTTTTCCCCCCTCAAGTTTCAGATGATCAGGAAAAGCTTAAAAATTGCAGGAAAACCAGTCTTCAAGAAATTCCTGATGAGCTTTCAGACACATTACATAAATACTGATATCTCTCACTTCTATTTTGACATGTGCTGAGAGGCTTATGGACAGGAAGCTCTGTGGTTATTTTATACACTCTATTCTCATCATTTCATCTCAGCCAGCTCATTCCAGCTCCAGCACACCTGCATGTAACTGTTTCCCATTAGAAGCAAGAAGCAAGCTAGGAAAGCACCCTTGAAATGAAAACCACAAAATGAGTAGCTCATGGAAAATCCAGTCAATAACTTTGCAAGAAATACCCCACAAGTTATTTGTGAACTGAACACAGCAGAGGAAAAAAGAAAAAGGTATGTCAAAAGCAGGAAATGGGTTTAAAATTGGCTCTGGTGTCAGGAAGGGATGCTGAATCAAGTCTTGTAACCCTGTCAGTGTGTTTCCTCATAAAATTTCCTTTCAAACAGATTAAAACATCTCTGTGTATTTTCTGTAGTTCTCTTCCCCACTACAAAGAGAGGTAACAGGTCTTGTGCAGTTTCTGCCTGAGCAGCTTCACTACTCCTGGCTTTGAGAAAGCTACACATCACCTACAACTGGCTGTAAATTTAAGTGCTGAAGAACAAGGGTGGCGGGATAAGGAGATAATAACCTTCTTCTGCTATTGATTATCAGTGCCATTAAGAGACATCCCTGGAACACTGTAAAAAAAAATTTCCAAAATAGCAGAGATAAATATCCCACTTTTTTTAACAGCAGCAACAGCCATGTGGTGATTCCTAGATTTGTTCATCTATGTATCATGTTTATGAATTTTACAAATATGCAGAGGTGATGCTATATCTGGATATCAAGGCAAGCCTTGGTTAATCAGCTGTGACAAACAGGAAGCTTTTCAGGCAAGTTCCATTAGGATCTGGATAATCTCATATTTCATTACAAATACATGAGCAGTCTACCCCTTGTGACGAAGCCACCCCTTGTGGCTAGTCCGTGCAGCCAGGTTCCTTTTGCTTGAAGAGGCTGTTGCGCTTTTCAGCTGCCAAAGAACAGTGCTTTCCTACTGTTGCTCAGACAGACAAATCACCACCTTCTCAGCAAAAGCTGGGAGCAGCAGCTAGTCAAAAAGGAAGGTTGAGAAAAGAAGCAGAGACTGGGGAACAGAGCTGCAAAAATCACCCAAACTTTCTTTCTTAAAAGTACATTCACTACCTCATGGATGAGAGGCAGGAGAAAACTTTCTCTTTCTTTCCTCCATTTCTAAGGAGTTTATTTCAAAGATAAACTTGAACTGGGAGTGAGAACAGTTTGCCAACTGTTCTCTCCCTTCCCTCCAGTTTGCACCAGTTTCTCAGTCCAGACTAGTTTATTTTCTCATTGCCAGTCCTTGTTTTGCTATGGTTAGCGCTTCAGCTCCAGGGTTACCACCAGCAGCATAGCTTTCAGAAGCAGTGCCTGTATTTCATGTCCCTCTGTCAGAGGCAGCTCTGACAGCAGAAACACCTGCACAGAGAAGCAGTGTGGAGAGGCCCAGGTGTGCCTCGTCCTTTCCTTCCCAGAGCAGGCACAGGAGAAGAGAACTGGTAAAAGCAGGAGAGAGCAGTGGCACAGAGTAGAGACAGCCTGCAGAGAGGAGCTGAGCAGGTGACTTTCTGAGAGTTAGCTGCTGTACCTGACGCACGTGTTCTGCTCCTGAGGGAATGCCACTGGCTGCCAAAATAACAGCATTGTTTAGCCCTTTTGTCCCTGTAGCATCTGTGCAGATGCTTCTTTTTGAGCCACACAGAGGGCAGGAGCCTGAAGACCAGAGTTACAGAGCAGTACTTAGCTGCTGTAAATTAAGGTCTCCTGTAATTTATTTCTTCCTGGACCAGAGTGTTAATTTGCATAACATATATAGCTGCAAAAATTAAGTGTATGTAATCTAGATTTTGGCTCAATAAAGACCCCACAGAAAGGATTTACAATGCAGTTGAAATTGAACCTGAAAAGTTAGGGAGTCATCAATATTAGTTATATTCTGCAGAGAGTTTTTATCCTATTATAGGGCACTTTTTCAATTACAAAGTGAAATTATGTTAAGTAGCTATTCTGTAACACTATATAGACTGTCAAATATTGGTGGGAAAAATTGCCTTGAAGCTAGCCTTTGTCTACTTGGCTGGGGCTCCTTTAAGAGCTAATCACTTACAGTTTTATATACAGCTTGGGTACTTTATGATTAAAGGGTCTATAAAAAGGCACAGTGCAAATATAGATATATAAAGCATGTATATGAAGTTTTCCACAAGTCATATGAAGATTTACGTAAGCTCTATTAACCATTTAAAGCAGTAGCATCTCAAAAACTCAAAATAGTTTCATTTCATTTTCCCTTCACATAAGCACATCTTAATAAATTGCAAGGCATCAGTGCAGACCAGGCACAGGGATATTCTGTATTATTCCCTACTTTTGAATAAACTAATGAAATTCAGTGCTCTTCTGACTGTGACAAAGTGGACTATGGAATAAGACCCTTGAATTTTATTACTGCTTATTCAGGCATCGATAAATTGAAATCTCTCAGTACAAATCCTGGATCTAGGAAAACTTCATTAAGAAGTGTATGTTTACAGATCCCTACAGACAGCTGGGCTATAGAAGGCATCACAAACCTACTGCACATGTTATTTTTAGGTACCTACCACCATCTAGAGGAAATACACTGTACTGCCACAAAAAACTGTAGTGTCATTTAAACAAGCAGTTATCGAAGAAAACAGATTGCCCTTTACATCTACCCAACTCTGTTGCCTGTGCTGTTCTACTCCCAACCACACCATGGTCTGAAGAGAAAGGCCCCATTTTAGTTCCAGCAGCTACCGAAATTGGGCTTTCATCTCACATAGGAAAAAAAGAGTGAGATTTCCTCTTTAAATAATAATTAAAAAAAAAAAAAAGAAGCTAACAGAATTGCATTGAACATTATTAGATCACAGCAGTAACCTTTTTCCTTGTTTATAAGGCTCCTGGGCTAGTGTCAGCAATAGCTACTCTGACTTCTACTTGTGTCCAGCTTGTATAAACATCCTCATGCCAGGATGCAATGTCCGGTCAGCTGGGCTGGAGAGGAAGCAGACGCAGGTTGTGACCCTGCAGCCTGTGCCAGGAGCAGCCTGTGCTGCCCCACCTGCTCCCACAGCCCATGGGCCCCCAGCACTACCACCAGAGGGATGGCAGGAATGAGAATGCCACTTCATCCTGCACTTTGAGTCACAAAGGAACAGGCTGGCAAAGCAGAAGTGGCACTAATCTTCAGCTAGTTTATGTGAACCCAGCCACAGACAGCAGATCTGAAGAAACAGATCAGGAGAAACACTAAATCCTACAGAAGTACGTATGTGTCTTTTCTATTTGGTGCACAGGAACAAATTAAAACTTGGACTTTTAAATAATTTTTAAAAAACCAACCTGCAATTTTTACTATTTGTATTTTCTTTTTTCATCTCTGGTTATTTCTTGGGGAAAGCTCATTTGTTTTCATATGCATGCTGCAGCAGCAGCTCTAAATGCAAACTTCTAGAGGAGCTTGTGACACTGAAAAGCAAACTGAACACAAGTAAAACTCATAGAATAATTTATATGGAAAAGTAAACAAGTGAAAGTAAACAGAAGAGTTCAAGGGCAGACACTAGATCAAATTGCAATGAGTGCATAGATTTCATGACCAAAACAAATCCGGAAGTGAACATCAGCTATCAAATAGAAGACGCTCAAGCCACTCCGTGACAGCAGAATAGCTACAGGGGCAGTGCTAGTGTAAAGAAAGATACTCTCCACTTCTTATCTGGGCCACAGAGCACTTTAGTCCTCTAAAAAAAGGTGTTATTTTTCTGATGGAGTTACTTGAGCAGTCCTACACTGTTCTTCTACCTACTGTGCTTCAAAAACCCAGTATGGAAAATCCCAACACTTGTGCACAGAGGGACTACATTTCCCCTGGCATTTACCTACCAGCTACTCAATCTGAGTTTTTACACAGCACTGAAAGTTCAGAGCACACAGTTTTGATATCCATGAATGCTTCTTTATTTGGGGTTTTTTATTCACACCCTCCCCATCCCGTAAAAAAGACAGACCTGAGCAGACATGACTCCTTTGCCCATGTCAGTACACAAGGGCAAACAAAATTGTTCTATGGAAGCTCTGGCTAGGTATATCAAGACCCTGTCTGGACAGATCCTTGACTATCCTTTGGACAGGGATCCACACAGAAGGACAAAATAAAATAACACCAGAACAGGACAGGCCCTAATATACAAAGAACTGATGTGTGGATTTTTTTCTATGTATGTATCTTTCTACTTCTCAGAGATCTAGAAACCTGTTTATGGCAATTTTCAAACTCTCAAACCATCAGAAGGAAGCACTGTCCTGATATTTCACTCTTCTACCAGATAGCTCTAGCAAATGGAGAATGAAGGTATGGAGCAGTATCTTGAGTATAAGATCAACTCAATCAGAAGGAAATTCCTTCATGTTCAAATTATATGCAACACACAAAACACCGTATGTTTTTCCAAAACTTTGGAAAAACAGTAAGCAAATTCTCTTTTTAAAGAATTGGGATTTGAAGGAAGTATTGTTCAGCAAGAGGAAATATTGAGGGGTGGGAATGTAGCTATTTCATCCAATTATAAAACCAGAACAATTATCAGCATCACTGAATACTGAAACAACCCAATATCTTTCATCCCTCACCACAAATAAATAATAAAAAAAAGCTGTTCTCTTTGAAATACAAACACGTTGCTTTTATGACTGATTATCTCAGGTTTTACAGCATGACTGCCTGCAAAACCTTCTGATAAGAAGCCAAGAAGCAATCACCACTCTGCACACGCAACACACTAGGACTAGGGAGAATATTACTGAAAGGAGCAGAGGAATGGCAAGACAAAGGCAGCAAGAAGAGGGAGAAACAACATTTCTGCTGGTGTTTCCCACAACTTTTTCCTAAGCCACCCGGTCATTTTCACTCACTCACAGCTGGTCCTTCTTGCCCTGGGAAGCCCAGTCCCTGTTCCCAAGAAGCTGCAGCTTCAAGGGGAGCCAGCAGAGGTTTTGGGGAGCGAAGCAGGGCAGGGGTGCACATGCCCTGACACTCATTGAGTGGGGAGGGGACAGTGCCTGCCCCCCTCTCACACCTGAGCCTCAACACTACAGACTTCGAGCAGGCAAAGATGAACTTTTTCACATCTTGCAAACAACAGAGTTTAACTTATAAACTACAGTGATCTGTGGATTGGGGGGGATAGGCAGACTCCTGTCTGCATAACAGGCTCCTCACCAACTTGAATCAAGGACATAGGTGAGATGGGGGTGTGGGGAGACATCTCACTGGGTTACAATTCTTTAGCCTAAACCTGCTCACTCATATGATTCCAGATGGGAACGGTGCCCCTGCACAGGCAGCAGGTCATTGCCAGTGGTCATTGAAAGGCATTCCCTTCTCCCACATTCCCACTACCTCTGAATCCATCTTCCCCACAGCTTTTCACCCCCAGTCTGCCCAGGAAGTCAACTCTCCTGCAGGCTTGCTGTCTGTATGCAAACTAGACAGGTTTAAGAGTATCCTATTGCCATTTTGTTCAAATTCATAAGATGTGAATTAAGGCACACAAATGTAAAGTTAATGTCTCAAATTGAAGACTCAGGAACAGCAACTGGCCCATCTAATGACCTCTGTTTCTATGTGGATGATAAAATATGAATGCATGTTAATAGGGTCAGAGAGTCCCAAAGCCACTGTGAAAACCCTCTGAAAGAACTGCCAAGTGTTCTTCCAGAGACAGTTTCAATAAAAAGCTGTTTCAAACATATCTGTGGGTTCTGAAGATCTTTTTACTTTTCCCACCCACAAGTTGTTTCAATAATACATAAATTACATTTTACTACCTATATAACCGCAAGCTGAGGCAGTATGCACTTCTTTTCATAGACTGAGACAAAGAGAAAAACTAGCCCCCTCTGCTACTCTCCATCTTGGGAGAGGGAGACGCAAGGAGGCCTCTATTTTAATGAACATGCTCAGAAGAAAAAAATGAAAACTAGGCAGAAAAACCTCTGCTGATGGTTGTTTAGCCCACACCAATGTGTACCTGACTCTACAGCACACAAGACTGAGCAGTTTAGAGCAGAATCTCTTTTTCTTTGACCACTTACCACAAAACAGGGTCATCATCTAAACAAAAATTACTGGATCCCTGCAGTGTAATTTGTGGGTTTTATGTACACAGACATTTTAACAGAGCCCACAGGATAACTGAACACAATTTACATGGGTTCCAACATTTTTTCAGGATGGCCTAATGGTACCGTCCATCCAAGCAGCACACTATGTAAGGGTTAGCTTTATGGACTGATAATAAACAAGGCATCTGGAGCAGGCCGCTTCTGCATTTCAAAACAGAGCAGCTTATTCTTTGCTGTACCTTCCTGATGGCTAGACCTGGGATGGATACTTTGCAAATACTAAATGTCACAGGCAACTAAGAGGAAGAGAAAAAATTACCAGCCGTTCCATCTCCTGCTCCCGAAGTCGCTCTTCCCTCTGCCTCCTGTGATAGTCCATGAGGTCCTCCCTTCCTGAAATTGAGCTAATGCTGTTCTTCCGCTCTCGCATGGACGTTTGCAGAGAATTTGGTGTCTGTCTGTAACTTTCTAGATCTGGGTCATCAAGTTCCATGGAACTGGTGGAAAGGTTTCTTCGGACAGAGAACAGCCTGTCAAAATCCACTGGGGAGAAAGAACTACTGGGACTTGTTCCTGAGAGTCCAAGTCTATCAAAATCATCGGGGAGATATGGGGAAGAAGGTGCTAAAAGCATTTTTTTAGCAATTCGAGGGCTTGCAGGAACACTAAGAGTTGAACTGACATAGGGATTACTCCCAGAGCCAGAGTTTGCATGCAGTGAAACCCCTGAGCTGCAAGAAGAAAAATTCAGGTAATTATCAGCATCGAAAGCATTCTGAGGTAGATCTTTTTCTCCAAGTTTTTTCCTTTTACTATTACCCAGAGAGCTTCTGGGGGGCAAACTTAATGGCACCAACTGGTTTTCTGTTGATTTATAAAGTCTGGGTAAGGAACGGCTGTACATTCCCATATGACTTAGAGATCCACCAGAGTATTTCCTAGGCCGTGAACCCAGAGTTTCCATCATCACATCCTTGTACTTAACTGGCTTTATGTGAAGGGCCAGACTGTTTTCAGCAGTCATTCTCCTGCCTTGCTTTGGGCTGGAAGGCATGCTGGCTGCCCCAGAATTGCTACCAGGTGAAAGCACCAGCTCATTCCCCGAGCTTCCATTCCACATAGTCAGGAGAGAGCCTGAGATCTTCTTTGACTCCAGCATTCCTGGTAAGTAGATGTTGTCATAAGATTTATTTCTCTGACTGTACTTTGAGTAGTTAAACTTATCCATGTGTCCAAGGGATTTTTCATTTTCTCTGCTGGCATGAATATCAAAATCTGTCCTTCCTGAACTATACCCACTGAGGGATGGAGACATGCCTGATAGGGAACCCAGATGCTTTACAGAGATGCTTTTATCTGGAAGATATGGGCTTTCACAGGGGAACTGCTTGCCTCCTTGAATTTTGTTAATAGCATGTGTATTTTTAACACTGGAGGAAGGATTAGGTTTAATTGGCATAGGTTGTGATAGGGTTAAATAAGAGCCAGCATAGTCCCCATTTGTTTTAAATTTAAGAGTTGATGAATATTTCTTTGTGTTGAGGTTTTCCATAATATCCTGGAGACTGTTTTCAAGGGAATTTGCCACAGAACCCTTTCCCAAACTAACATTTTGTAATTCCATCTGTTTTTGTGAGTGGCTATAGTCTGCCATAATCTTACTGGAATCTGTAAAGAAGACAAAACAAGAAAAAAAAGTTAGCAAGTAAGTAGCCTCTTGCATGTGCATGCCTGCAAAATAACATGAACACTTTTTGCAATAATTACTGTGCTTGTAATAAATGTATCTCAGATCACTAAGCAAAGGAGGAGAGGCACAATTTTCCCATCTGTTTCTGCAAAAGATGGGAGACTGAAAAAGAAGGGGTAGAGGCAGAAAACCATACCAAAATCAGCAACACAGTTGGAAAGAGGCTAAACTCTTTCTTTGCTGTCCTATCCATTGCAGGAGCCTGTGGTTCAACCTTTATAATCCTGAGCCTCTTAAGATATCCATGAGTAAGGAAGAATTATGGTCCCGATGTTTCACAGCTGGGGAACTGAGGTACAGGGAGAATATGCAAAGCAGACTGCAGAGAACCCAACTCAGGTCTCACAGGGCCAAATACGTAAGATACTGCTCTGGATCACCTCTTCCTTTAATCTGTGCAGCTAGTGCATCTGAGCCCTGATATATTAATGAGCTCAATTTAAAGCTCAGTAGGAGTCTGTCACCTTTCTGCTTACTTTGTGGATGGTCCTGCAGAGCTTAATGGGAAAGTAGAAAATCAAGGCACATTTTTCAAGGTGTTTCAGCTCATTGCTCTGAAAATGCAAAGCTGTAACTACATCTGCCAAGAGCACTTTGGTTAAAAGATAACCTTAAGGAAGTAGAATGCTAGGCTGCATGACTTCATTCAGAACAACAAAACCACATGACTATTAAAAATACTGATGGGGTGAAAGTTACAGATCCTAACAACATCCTACGATGCTTGTTCAGAAGTCTAATTTATACTCAGGAAGATAGCACAGACCAAAAAAGCTTTTGCTGTGGTGGATGTTATTGTTCAACAACGTGTCAAGCTCTAGCCTACAGTTCTGAGCTCCACTTTGCCAAGTGCCAGATCCTGCAGGAGATAAACAGGACCCCCAGCAGGCTTACACTTAGACCTCAGCTGATGGAGAAATGACACCATTAACATTTACAGCAGCTCCTGGGATGTGCTAGTCTACACTTTGAACTAATAAAGCACTTCTGATTGTCTGATCCTGCAGTGCCAGCAAGCGTTGTTTCTGAAAATAAGGGATTTCCTCTTGGCTCAGTAACATTTCACCTGTGACTTCAGCTTCCTCATGAGAAACTGAATTTCAGCTTGTCACTCAGTAGGAAAACCTAATGTGTAAAGTGCCCTTAAAGTCCTCGGAGGCAATACTTCAGTCCTCTCCCAAGTAGTGCTTCAGGCAATTGTATGAACCAAGTGACAGAATTTGAGTTTACTGTCTGCCACCAGAGCTCATATGACCTGGTTTTATTGAGAATCACTAGGTTCACATCTTGTGGAAGGTGGTAGCGCATTCTTCACAAGGGTCCTGGTCTCCGGGACCTTCCTTGCTAAGAAGGCAAAATGCCATGGAATCCACTACTGTGCAGGGCATCACCAGTCCTCTGCTGAACAGGCTTCCTCTGTGCAATCCAGGGTGTGCAACAACAGGTTCTCCTCGATTAAAGAGGGGAAAAACTGTAAGTTTAGGAACGAAAGTAACTATCATCACTAATGGAATTGAATAGGCAGAAGATAAAAGGAGCCAGCAATAGGGGACACAAACACAAAAATCAAAGTAAAATAAAACACCTTCTTGACCATAGTGGACCTGGCTAAGCAGTTGTTAATTACAAGCTCTAGTAGTGGTCAAAAGCATTAACTTGCACCTTCAACACTAAACCTCAAGTCTACCTGTACACAGAATTAAATACTTTTTGCTGGCTGTAATTACAGGATTTGTATTATAATTTTAACACAGTTATGATGATGATACAACTATCTAAGTTGCCTTTGAACCAGTGAGTTCACAGAGTTCTCCATCACACCATCACCACTTTGAGCAGTGAAACTGCAGTTTCTTATATTGTGATATTTTACTTGACAGTTTTTAGCTATCTTCATAAATTTTGATAACAGCAATGATGAAGTTCAAACGAACAGAAGGATAAATGTGACCCAAATTCAAAAGAACTATTGTCAGGATAAGACAACATCATCTGGAAAAATCAAGCATTCATCATATTAGTGGGGTTTTAAGGAAGAAAAATAAGATGTAGAAGTTATTTAAGAGCCCAGATGTAAAGCACAATGTATATGCCTTTTAAACTTAACCTTCCATTGCGGAACAGACCCTAATTTCCATCTCAGTCTCTCTTTCTCCTCCCTTCTTCCAAATCTCTCTTAAAACTGAAATCTAATCTCATATGAGAATTGTACTGTCCAAACCTTAACCAACACAGCTAAGTTCAAATATTTTTGCAAAAAATTAACTGGCTCCTCTATAAATAGTTTGGCAGACACACTAATGGGACATTAATAATTGTTCATTGCTCCCTTGCAACAGCAGTAGGGCACACTTAATCCTACATAGACCGTACGCTTTTGCCAAAAACCAAGTTAGCCCATGGAAACTTTCATGCCTGTTCGCCACAGCAGTGAAGGGTTCATTGTACTTGAAATCCAAACAAGTACAGTAAGAAAAGGTCATGATACCTTCATGTAGTCACTCCAGTTCAGCTTTTCTCTACTATCCCTTGTGCCAGCTCTTCTGCGTTTTTGCTTGCAGCACCACAGTGCCCGCAATCATACAGTTAAATCCCAACTGGATTTAACACGTTTAAATAGCACATGTTTAAATAAACCATAGCTACTTCCCACCAACCAGATCTTGGTTTTTTGTTTATTTTTAGGGTAATGTTTGAGTAGAAACTTAATGAATATGCCATGATGTGTTACACATCCTGGTTGATGCTGTCTCTGCATGCAGCTATGGAGACTGAGGATAGGAGCTTCAGCTAGTGACATGCCCTGAACCCACCCTGCATCCAGGTCAGCCGCAGCTTTCATGCTCAGCACAAGGGTCCTCTGTTTAGCAAAGTATTTGCTGCCTGGAGCTACTGAAAAAAATTCTTCCTTTTTTAACATTTTTATTTTATTTTTCCCCCCCTCATTCCTTTTCTTCCTTTCCTGAATTGTTTAGCTGGGGGTCACTGGTATCTGTTCCAGACAGGCATTAAAGTGATGGGGGAGGGTTGACTGCCTGCAGCATATCCAGCTGTGGCCTTGTTCTGCCTGGTAAATGGAATTAGACATGGAATAAGAACAGAGTGCTGATCTTATCCATGTGTCAGGAGAATTAAAGGGCCAAAATAAATTAGAAATTCTGAAAGATCTCAGTGCATTACAAACAAACTTCATTTTAATTGATTACCTGATCCAACATTCTGAAAGGAGGAGAGGTTACTTCTGTTCGGCATCATATTTCTCTTCTACGGGATGGTTAAAATGACACTAATGTGAGTGAACCAGATAAATTTTGACCTGCAAATAAAGTAAAGAAAGAAAAAAACCCACACTGTTTTAAGAAGTGTACTTTAGGAACATTTTTTGAGTGTATAATATTGATCACAATTGGCTTTTCCTACGATAAAATTTCCAGAGACAACTCAAAAAGAAATGTTAAAAGATATTTGGAAAGCCATGTTTAATGTGGAGACTCTGAAAACAAAAAACGCCAAACCTGCCTGCAGTTGTTTTATCAGTTTAATAGGACATATAATTTGTTCTAATAAAAACCAGCCATTATCTATGTATGACTCTGTCCCGACTCTGTACAGGCTCTGTACTAGTCACAGTTCCTGAGTTTTGCTGTGATCCTGTGGCTTCTTTAAGAAATGACTAACAAGATTGCACTTCACTGCTGAAGACTATTTTGAAAGCCCGTAGCCCAAGTTCAGCCCATGCAACACCAGCATTCTGCAATCCTCAATAAACCTATGTAAACCAGGTATGTGGTCTAAAGCGCAGAAAATGTTTTGGCATGCAATGATTTCTGAGTTTCAAAAAGAGCCAGACAAGGGATGCAAAGGGATTCTTGATTATTTATTTAAGATCAAATTAAAAATTGATATGGCTTCAAGAGAGACTTGGTTTAAAAGAAATGCCAAAATTAAATCCCAGCCACTAAAAATTAAAATGACATCTAAATCCAAATAAAAGACCTCTAGTGAATTGCTCTATTAAAAGATTTATTTATTTTTTATACACATCTGTTTTTAAAAGGTTGACAAAAAAATCTTTAAAAATTGCATCGAGTGACAAAATTAATGATGACCATCTGTAGGTCCTCTTGGATTAGCTCTGGACAAGCAAATAGAAACGTGTCAGAAAAACAAGTGAAGAATGGAGACAGATGTCTGGGGCTGTCTAGAGACAAGCTACCTATTTAATTAACTGCAGTCATCACAGCCCCAAGGTTCCAGGTCTCTGGTGCACAGACTTTCTGTGCCATGCTTTTTCATGTTCTTCTCCCGCAAGGACAGCCCTGGGAAAAGGGACCTGGCTGCTGATCCTTGCAGAGAGAGGCTCCTTCACTCTGACCTCTGGCTTCTGCCTCACCTGCTCCCAGTGAGCTGCTCTCCCAAGGGGGGCCAGTCCCTGTCCTTTCACTCTGCCCCCCCAGGAACCCCCTGTGCTGGCCTCACTTTGCAATGCTTTTTCTTTCTCTGTAGAGGTCATTTCCCAGTCCCAAGGAAATTTTCAACCCCACTGTGCACATTCTGCCCCTCATAGCAAAATGCACCTTCCTCCAAGATCACATAACCCACCCCTCCCCAAAAATGGCACTACTCTCCAAGGAGCCATGGTAAGGAAGAAGACCCCCCCAGAGCACTGCAGCTCCTGTAGGGACTCACCCACATGTCCAACCTCTTCAGCCCAACAGGACTGAAATTCTCCAGAGCAGCTGATGGAAGAACCCAGGCAGCAGAGAGCTTTTCAACCCAATTTTCATCCTCAACAGGTTATTTTATTGACATGAAACATTTACCATCCTTTTTACCTCATTTGTCTTCCAACCCATGGACAGACCCCTTCCCTAATTCCTTCCAGCTTGCCTCGGATCCTCCAAACTCAAAGCCTGCATAGCATCCCAGACACCTAGCAGTGCTAGAGCAGGGCAGTGGACTGCCCATGGACCCCTGGCACAGCTGCAGCAGATACCAGCAAGATATAACAGCAGCTCTCCCACTTGTCTGCAGACCAAATGCAGAAGGATCAGGACACAAATCCAGTTAATACTGCCACTATGTTGACACCTTGGCATATTGCTTGTGTCATCTCTATTAAAAATACTACATTTTGTGCCCAGAGGTACCCAGAAAAGAACCAAAAATTTAACTTTTCAGGCCACGCTCAACTTGACACAGAAAACTAGTGACACTCAACATTTCACATTTGTCTGCAACAAAGATGCCATTGTATCATTAAACAGAAAAACCAAACATAGACAATTTGGAATTAGAAGACAGAACAAAGGGTTGGTTAAAATACGGGACAATTCATGTCATTTCCCATGTCTCTATCAGTGCTGCTTTATGGTTAAGATCACCAAAAACCCCATCCTTTCTATCTTGTGACACAACAGCTACCACTTAATCAATGCGATAAACATTAAGGAGAGCACAGCTGAAAGAGAAGGGATTCTGTGCAATAAAAAATTCAATCTTTGACTCGATTTGGTGAATACCTGGGTTTGCTAATAACCTTTTTTAGGTTAAATATTTATATGGTTTCATTTCAGGTTTGAGAACTCAGTACACATCTCTTCCTAGAGGATGAGAGATCAGAGAAGTCATCACTTAGTAATAATTGGATTTGAAGGGGAGAAGAACTTTTTAAAAAACTTTCCACTGTGAGCAAAACCAAGAAACAATTGATGAATTAATGTGCTAAGGTTAACAAACAGCTCAAAATCCACATATGTGCTCTCATGAAATCATATTCTTTCAAATGAGGTTATGTGGGGCCTCCAGCAAGGCTGACTCTTGCTGCAGAGCACATGCAGGCTTTGCCTTGTCTGGAATGAAGCAAAATGATTTCATCTGGGATTTATAAAGTCATCTGAAGTGAATGTATACAGCATTACCAATCATGTTTCATCTCTACAGTGCCCAGTCCAAATTAAGTTTTGTTTCACTAACGACCAGAAGAAACAGTGATTCACAACTCAAGCAGCGAGTCAAACAAAGGATTCCAATTTTAAGATATTGTAACACTGGGTGGCTTTACAGCAAGAACTGCTTTCCCTTGTGCAGTGATTTAACCCCAGCTGGCAACTCAGCCCCCAGGATGGGGGGAGAATCATAAAAGAGGGGAAACATGTATTAAATTAATGACAGTTTGATAGATAAAGCAAAAGTCATGCACAAAGCAAAGCAAAATAAGGAATTAAACGCCTAGAAAAGCAGTGTTCCATCACTCTGAATGTTCCACCTCCTTTTTCCTTCTTCTCCCAGCTTTATATACTGATTATGATGCCATATGATGTGGGATATCCCTTGGGTCAGCTGTCACAGCTGTGTCCCCTCCGAACTTCTCATGCCCCTCCAGCCTTCTCACTGGTGTGGCATAGGAAGGCGAACAGTCCTTGACTCAAGAGAAACACTACATAGCAACAACTAAAAACATCAATGTGTTATCAACATTATTCTCATACTAAATCCAAAACACAATGCTGTAACAGCTACCAGGAAGAAATGAACTGTGTCTCAGCCAAAACCAGGACACTTCAGAGCAGGAGCCAAAAGCTGCAGCTCAACCAAGCCACAAGTACACTACCTGTGTACACAGCACTTCCCAGCACTTCAGCCACAGATTTAGGGTGAAGTTTTCCCAGCACATAAGCTTCTCACCTCTTCTTTTCACTTCTGCCTGGGCTGATGCCTACCTCCCTTTAGCAGAGCCTGCTCTGGCACCCACTTTTCTCTTATGTTCCCAATCAAGTGGGTTGCAGTGCCTCAGGCATAGCTAAGGCACTCCTCTGACTGAAAATAGTCAGTTTTAAACAAAACTCTCAAACTTGGCTGTCTATCTTTTAAGGCTTTTCTGCTCTTCATTGTTTTTTCATTTTCAGTTTCTTGATGAACATTGAGAGTGGCTCCCTGCAGCTCCTGGCACCTCTACTATCTCTGACATTTCTCTTCAGAAACTCCTACAGCAGTGTATTGCCACTCTTGGAAAACAGACGAAACCCCAACTGATAGAGGATGAGGACAAAAGCCCATCACTGGCACTGTCTGCACATCATTAGAGTTTCATTTGTTCTGCAACAAGATCTTCAAATGATTAGAGTAATTTTCAATTGTTTCAACTATTATTCCAGTTAAACAGACACTGTTTTGGAAACAAGAAAGCCTCTTGAATTTTCACACTCTGAACAAAATTTGGTGAATGAGTGCTGTGGCTACAGTGCCTGGAGATTTCATTTTCCCACAGTATAGCACGCCTACGTGCATAAACAGACTGTTCCATTACCAAGTTGATTTACCTTTTTCCTGCATAATCTGAGGACAATGTACTTAGGCCTGATTAAATCAAACCTATTCTAAGTCCTGACTTACTCTGCTTATTTACAAACTAAAGTCTTGATAGGCTTAATCTGATGGCAAAGTGAAACTTACTGGAATCTACTGTTTACCTCCAAAACACTTACATGGAAATCCATCTTTCCCCAAGCCCACTGTCAAACTAAAACAATATATTCACAGAAAGGCATCTGCATAACTTGATGGAGATTCTGTACCCATGAATGGACACATCCTTAAGAGACAGCAAAGTCATCTCTGCCAAAAACAGGATAACTCAGCAAGGCTGTGATCTAAAGGTTGCCTTAAACATCCTTCTTCATTTCCTCCTCCTCCTCCCCCACAACATAATACATTAGACCCCAAGCTACAGCTAATTTCCTGCCAGCATATCCCTGAAATCTGCTCAGCCCCTGTCTTTTCAAGGTATAAATCCTGCAACACATAGGTCCCTGCATGCAAGTGAGCACAAGGTCTGGTTACTGGCAAAGGGTGTTTTAATTCCTAAAACTCACAGCTTGGCACCTTCAGCAACACTAAATAAATTAAAAATCAAATATCTGTGAATCAGATTTGACTAAGGCACTCCCTTGCAATCCTGCAGGATTCCGATGTGGAAAAGGGAGTGGCAGAGGAAGTTACTCTTATGGCTTACCTCTTCCTCTGAGAAATTATCAAGCTGGATATTGGAGAAGGAGGAGAAATAAAACAGTGCAACAGAAAACACCCTAAATAACATTATCACGCTCACAAACCACATATATTTTATTGTAATAACCCACCCAACTACTCCAAAAATTACACTTAAATATGACATTTTTAATTACTCTGTCTTACTGTTAAAACATGATTCTCTCCTATTTGATAAGGACTGATGTTGTAGGCATTGTCACATCAATTGCTCTTTCCAGCAGACGGACATAATCATTTTTATCAGGTCACGACAGCTGACAATTTTAAATGTGCATCAAAATTGAAATTCATTACCATGAAAATACTACAGTTGGGTGACTACAAACTGAGAGTCAAGCCACTGACATTAAACCAATAAAAATGCCAAGGAAAATGTTGAAGCTTTATAACTTTTGTGCCATAACAGCTACTCTCACCTGAAACTGAAACAGTTAAAGCACTCATTTCAATGCATCTAAACTAATTCCTATGCATTTGGTAGGACAAGAGACTAGCCCACCTACTCAAACAGGATTACTTTCACAGACAACACTGCCTCCTCCTTATCTTACACTCACACAAACCACCGTCTCATCTGGAGTAGTTCACTGAGATAAACTGAAGGAAGAAGGAGAGTTAATTCTTTTCTGCTCAAACAAAAGCCATGGACAGGTAGAAACACACTAGAAGAAATTTCTGTTAAAACAATGAACTCCTTTCATCATGCAGAAAACCAGTGTTGACAGAGGACAAGCCAAACTCCAGTCATATTCATCTTTTCTATTTTGGTACCTTTCTGATAGTTAAGCTCCAGATTCAGTTATCTGACCCAACGACTGTATCATCTCATGACAGTAGTGACAAAGCTCCCTGGTATCCTTCTGACACTATTTCATTAATTCCTTTCCTACTGAAAATTTGAGTATGCTCAAAAGATTTGCAAACTGAAGCTTTAAAGTTTCACACAGAGATGGCAAATAGAAAGCTCTGCTGGTGGGCTGTGCAGACTAAGAAAACCCAAACCAAACAACATAGCTGGTGTAGAAATAAATACAGTTAAATACTCTAGACCAATATAATTCTCATTCCTGAAGCCCAAG
This sequence comes from Vireo altiloquus, assembly GCA_013396875.1. Lineage (NCBI taxonomy): Eukaryota > Metazoa > Chordata > Aves > Passeriformes > Vireonidae > Vireo > Vireo altiloquus. Next base: position 681,336 of record VZRF01010371.1, on the reverse strand, counting down.
AAATACAGACTTTCTTTATCTAAAATTTCAGGAAGGGCATTGAATGCAAAACAACTACGTATCCAAATTCATATCCTACAGGAGCAGAAATTCTCACTGTACAAGAGCAGAAAGACCTTAAAGAGAAGTTTCTCTTTTCCCATCCTGCTTGACATGGCAAATTTGCCCCAGGACACCCCTGACAAAAATCAATGACAGCAGGTAGGTAAGGCCCAAAAATTCAAGCAGATAGAAAAACTAATCAGAACAGCTTCAGAGATCACTCTTTTTTTTTTTTCTTATATGTCCTTACCATTTTTCCCCCCATCTATTGCATCTTCCCACTCTCAGGCAACCTTTGCCCATGATCCGCTTTCCTCTATGCTGATTTCTTTCACTGCCACTTTGTGCCTGTCACTTCCTTCCGTTAATCAGTTCTCTCCAGTACTCACTTATTCTGACAGCTTCTGTCTCTTTTTTCACTCGTCCATTTCCCCTCAATTTGTCTCCTTCCCGGGATGCTTGTCCCATATTTCCAAATGTCCCCTCTAGCTCTTTAATGCTTCTTCATTTCCCAGCACTCTCAGGGCAGCAAGCATGCCCCCGGACTAAATGCTTCTCATCACACTTGCTTGGCACACCACACCATGACACTGACAGCTCAAGTGGCACCCATGGTGGCTGCTGTGCTACCAAGCCGTGGGTCTGCCTGCACCAACACGGGGCAGCATTTACCAGCAGGTCCCAGGACTGAGTTCTCTTGGGCAAAGAACAGAGGTGCTATACCTGTAGTGACACCATTTACTGTAACAAAGGAAGTTAAATAAAATGATTCACTTAAAAACTGACTCCACCTGTATGAGACTTGAGTAAGAAAAAATCCAAACTTGATCATATTTACACAGTTACTACCCTGCAGTCTCTAGAGGACCTTCTTTCTACAGGGGAAAACTCCCCTTGGATTTCTATCTTTGATGCCCTCCACCAGTCTAAAACAAATCCTAAATGAACAGCACCTGCTCAAAACACCCAGAACATCGTTTTATAGCTGCTCGTTTAATTCCCTGGGAAACACTGTTTGCCTTGCTGGCAGTTACTACATACCAAAATTAACCATTCATTTTAACAAATTAAAATGGAAAGAATACGCTACATGTGCAGTGAACACAACATTAATTCCTTCATTATCACCAGCACTTGCCCACACCCACTTTGATTATTTCAGCTTTTCTCTGGATCTTCAAGTGGAAAAGACAAAAAAGATCTTCCCATTTAAACATCTTCAGTCCTTCAGATCCAACTCCAGCCTCAAGATGAATCTGCAACCTTTAGCTCACTCAATCTCCACTTCTTATCTAAACCCAAAATACTTCATATTTTTCATGATGGGCTTTGTTCCTTCTCCACAACAGTCAACTGATGCCTTTGACTACTTCCAAGGACCTGGCTGATAATTGTATCTGATAACTACAAACAGTAACTGATATGGAAAAAAATGACCACTCTTCCTGTCCTGACGGCAAAGATTTCCATTTCCTCAGTAAAAACAGAGACACCCTAATAAGCCGATATAGCATTTGTCAAAATGGAAGCAAAACAAATTGTTGGGAATAGAAAAGGAACTGTGTAAAATGAACTATATAGAAATGGTAGGGTGTTACTACTTGACAGCCCTAAAGGTATCTTTTTCTCTGTAACCATCTTACTTCAGACTACTCCTCCAGAAGGCAAAGGTAGGCACTCTCCCATCTTTTGATCACTTAATCTCCTTTCTTTCCTACACTGCTTCCTTCTGCTGTGCAAAAGCAAGCCCATCCTCATCCTTTGCAATTCCACTCTATCATGCCTTACTTCCTCCCACCTCTCGTCCTTTCCCATTAATAACTTATCTTTGAGGACATTATCCATGAGAATACAAAGAATGCAGAAACTAAAAAGTTCACTAAGCATGAAAACTTGCAAAAAAGGCTGCTCTTGAATCCCTCTTCCTCCAAAAGAGAGGGAAGGTGTGGCACAAAAATGAAATATTCACCATGTTCTGACTGACAACATGTTCACCCAGATGCCCTGAAGATGCAAACACAGAGGATTCGGGAACGTGCAGAGTCAAGGCAAAGAGACAAGATGACAGGTTGACAAGATGAGCATTTGGGGGAAAAGGAACTGGTGGCAAAAGCCATGTGTGTGAGATCAAGCAAGCACTCAGTGGCAGGAGCAGAAAGCCCATCTCTTAAGTCTTTATGTAAGCGTAGATAGTCTATTTACACTTCTGCACACGGGTGAATTCCTCAGGCAGCTTTGGGGCAGGAGGAGAAGGAGCGGGGACCGTAGTTTCCATCCCGTTCCTCCCTTTGCTCGCGGGCAGCAGGTATCTTCCCGAGAAAGCTCTGATCTCCAAGCTGAACTCACCACCGAGTGCGGGGCTCCGGGCGCTGCCGAATCCCACCCGGCTGCCGACAGGGCTACAAGAGGGGGGACTTAAGAGCTCTCAATCTGCCACGGGAGACCGAGCCCAAACCCCCGATTTCCGTCCGGAAGCCGATCCGCCGTAACGCCGCGTTCCTGTTGCTAAACTCCAGCGATGCCGAGACGGCATCCATCGCCAGCTCAGCCCCGGGAACCCATCCCCGCCGGGCACGGCAGCCCTCGCACAGCCGCAGGAGCCTTTAGAAGCCACCAGCCGAACAAAGGATCGCGGACAAAGAGCCTCGTCCCACGTCTTCCCCTCCACCAGGTAGATTATTGACGATGGNGCCCGCGGCGGGAGGCCCCCGCCGCTCCCGGGGCAGAGGCTTTGTTCGCCTCTGGCGAACCGGGACGCGGCAGAACGGGGGAACACCCGGACAAAGAGGGAGAAGCGTCTGGCGACGAAAGCGACAGGGAGAGAGCCCCGTCCCTTTCAGCTGCGGGGTCCCTGCCGAATCGGGGGGCAAAGGGGGAACGCCGCCGCCCCCACCCGTCAGACGTGCGCGGGGGCCGGAGGCGGGGGAGTGGATG
>VZRF01010371.1:396669-678344 GCA_013396875.1 Vireo altiloquus | reverse complement strand
TTCCCATCCCCGCGGCCAGGAAGGCTTCACGCACCCCGCGGGACGGCGCTTCCTCCGCACTCACTGCCGCTCCCTCCGCCGCTCCCCGCGCATCCCGGTTCCCCGCCGCTCGCCCGGCTGCTGGAGCGCCGCCGCCCCCGGGAGCCGCCCCCCGCCGCAACGCCCGCCCCCCGGCGGAGCCGGGGCACCCCCGCGGGCAGAATGGTTTGCTCCCCTCAGGCCGGGGTCGCGGGAGCCGGGCGGGCGGAGGACAGCCGGGATAGGGGGGAGGGAAGGAGCGGAGGAGGGAAGGAGCGGGGCACGGACGGACGAGAACGGGGAAACGGGCACAGGATATCCCCGGAGGAGCCGCGGTGGAGCTCTTCACGATCCATAAATATGAGTCGCCAGGCAATTTCCTGCCCGCGAGATTAGCTGAGCAAACAGGGCGGCGCTGGCAGGGCGCGGGCCCCGTTTTCGGTGCCTGAGGCTGGGGCTGCGCTTTATCTGCGCTCGCCCTCCACTCATCTTCCTCCCCCTCCTCATCTCCGGGGAAGCCGTGTTTCAGAGGGGGCTGCCCTTGGCCCGATCCCGGAGCGGAGCCGGGTTGTCTCCGTGCCTTGGTTGGGGCGCTCCTGCTACTCACCCCGCCCTGGGTCACACCCTGCTGTTGCCTCTGCCTGAGGGGTCCTGAGATTCAAGGTTTTCTCTTACCTGAGAAAAATACACCCATGAAAGGATGCGTGTATCCACACACGGGGCTCCCCAAAGACCTCTGTCCAGTCCCCGTGCATCACCGAAGGATGCAGGTGCCACCGCCAGCATTTTGCTGTTCCCAAAGCAGGTAACGGGCTGGTGAGCCCGGCCAGCCCTTGCTGGAGGGGTTTTCACACCAAAGCAGTCCTACAAACCAGCACCAGCTCGGCAAAGCTTTTGCCAGAGCAGCGCGTCTCGCCTGTCCCGTGTTTGGCAAGCGGCTGGAGGTGCCAGCCCGCACCCTGGCAGGGGTCCTGGCTCAAGGAGGCTGCTCAGTGACAGAGGCAGCGAGGCCACCGGCGAGGTTGGAGCTGTTACAAGGGGGAAAAAAAAGGGGACAAAACCTCCGGGTTGTCCCACTCCCGGGATGACTGGGCGCTGGCAGCCCAGGGCGTATAACCAACCTTCGCTTTCCGAGCGCCTGTGCAGTGTCAGCTTGGTACGGCAAACCCTGGCCCTGAGAGACGCGAGCCAGCCTAGAGGACTCAGGGCAGTGAGCCAGAGTACCCTGCATAGCGATCTTGTTTCGTGCTGTGTGGACTCATCACTCTACCTTTCCCCGTTTGTTTCCCAAAGAGGAAATTCGGGAACAGCAGCACTGACCTGCTGTGCAGGGGTCCTGCGGGGTGATCGGTCGAAGCACACCCAGCACTCGGCCGCGTAAACCACGACTGCTGACTGTTCCCCTGTGCCAAGAGGAAAGGGAGTTTGCTGTGATACAATTCCTCCTTTACATATTCTAGGGGATATTTCAGTTGGCTAGAACTGTAACTTTACTACCATATAGACTTTGTAATAACTCATTAATACCTGGAGCCTGGATAGTGACACCCACAATACTAGAAAATATTTTTTAAAAAGTCCTTGACTGTCTTGGTGTCTACTGTAGTTTACATATAAAAAGACAACCTTTGAGACTAATTACTCTAAAAGGCCAGAACGTAAATGGTCTTTTCTGTGATGCCTCCAGAAGCATCCCAGTGCTTCATTTTCCACTAGTGTAGAACCTGGCTCTTCTTTGTTCATTGAGCAAGCAAGGAGAAGGACACACACTTAAAAAATAAAGGCAATATGCATGTAATAAATGTGGAGTTAAGGACATGCTCACAGTTGGTAGAACTGAAAATTACTTTTAATCCTGCCACAGCCAGAAACAAAAGCAGCCAGCCTTCCCTTCATCTCACATGATTTTCCTTTTCCTTTTAAGTGGGAAAAACTGTAAGTAATAGCCTGCAAAAATCTCCCTTGGGAAAGTGAAGCCTAGGAGTACAGAAAGCTACAACTTTTCTCTCGCGGTCAAACTGTTACTCTGAAGGACTTGTGATATGCTAGCTGAAATGTTCCTTCGCTTAGTTCCTACCCAGTAGGTGAGGAGGCAGAAAAGCTGGGTAAGGCAGACCATATGTTTCCCCTGATACCTGTATGCTGGGAAAATTTCATCTAAATGAGTGTCATCTGTTTCTTTTCAGCAAAAGAAATAAAAATAAAGAATAGGACTTATTTCTAAAATAATAATAAGTACTCAAAACAGCCATAGCTGAAGCTCTAAAATAACTTGATAAGTTGTAATGTTTAACAGGCAAGAGTCTGGCAATTTAAAACAACAATCAAAAAAACCCTGCCTTGCACATTTTATGTGTAGGAAATGCTTAAAAATTAGGAAACAAATGAAACTCCATAAACTAAAGAGCTGAAAACTCTTGTTGGAACAAAAGAAGCAATGCTACTATTAAAGAAAGTCAAGAAAAAGTATATGGAAACTTGCACGAGAGCTACAAGTCATAGGCTCGACAGTCCACCTAGCTAGCATTAACAGTTTTCATGGCAATTGTACTGCATATCATAAAGGCTTTTAAAATTCTCCACCCCTCAGTATGCAACCATGCCGGATAAAAGTTTAGTTTCCATGGTAATTCATATAAGTAGAAATCAAATGTTGGAATGTTTGCAAAAAGCATGCTTTAATCAGGGGCATTGAAAATGGTAATAAAATGCCATTTTGTTACCATACTTCAATGCCATGCTTCTATAGATTAGGAGAGATCACTTCAGAACTGAAATACTCTCTGAGCAGGCACCTGCTATCACAACCTCTGCATTACTTGGTCCCTTACCTTTAGGGATTTTATCCACATCAGGTGTGGACATGACTGCATTTCTGTCAAATGAGCCAGAGCCCACAGCTGGGAGTTGGTTCAGGTTTTCTGTTACCTTCAGGAGGAGTGGCGATTCCCAGCCTGACAAAATCGGTTGAGATAAAGCTTCCCACTGATGATTGGATGCTGTTACGCCCAGCCTTTTCTGCAGTGGCAAAACTGGTCCGGTGTCTTCCATTTTGTACCTTAACTACTTATTTAGATTCACAATCTATGATTTGTGACATTCTTTGGTGGGGTGATGCAATTATTTACGAAAACTAGATCAAAAAAATTATTCCAGATGAAACCTCTTCCTTCCCAACACCTCTACCTCTTCTGAAAAAGGTCCAAAAAGTACTTGCATTAGAGTGATTGATGAGAAGAGAAACAAATAGATCTGAGCAGTTGTGCTTGAAACTGAACCTCTGTTTCTCGAACCAGCATCACCAACACACCAATGGATTATTAAGTTGCACCCTTTTTGAATGAACCTGTGAACAAATGAAGTCTTAAGGATTCAGTGCTTTCCAGCATGTAACCAGAGCATTTTTAACCACTCATTTATAGCTTGGAAATAGTAACAATGGTCATAACCAGAACTTTGGGTGAAACTTCAAAGTAAGCAGTGATTTCTCTGCTGTAACTTCCTCAAAGACATTTTGAGGCAGTGTAGCAGGCTGGATTCTAGGTTATGAAAGAATCTTTTTTTAAGGCTCATTGGGAATCTCTGCAAAATCAAAAGGCAACATGGAGCATGACTACATTCATCAGTACTATTCTAGTGAAAAAAAAATCACACCCTGTAGTTACACTGGTCATCCTAGTAAAAATCTAGAAATCTATTAATGCAGCACACAGTAGAAATGTCTATCAGTAGTAAAATAAGTTGGGGTTCAATCAGTGGAGTGTTCTTGTGACTTGTCCTGAAACTTTCTTAAAATGTCACACAAGAGCTATCAAGAAGAAACTGCCTGGGGAAAATAAGTTACATGAGTAATCAAATCTCATGCTTCAGGGCACAAGTCAATTGCTAGAAGGGTCAAGAAAGGAATATCCTTCCTCTCTTTCTTTGCACAGTTGTACACAATTAACTAGATTCTAATTGCAAGGCAAAAAAAGCAGTTATATTTTGCATTTTTCTGAATCATCAGGCACTGGCTGCTTTTGCAGATGGATTCAGAGCTTAAGGGACAGGTCTGGTAGGTGGGTTTCATTTCACTTCTGTGAGTTTTTGCCTAGATTTACAGCACAGCTGGGAGGTTTGCTCTTCTTTTATGCTGACTGCCCAGCCCACAGTATAACTGTGTTGCAGAGCTACTATTAAAGGGAGACTAATTTAGACAGTTAATTTTCTGTTAATAATAAGTAGTTACCTTTAAAAAAATCCCTCTGTCTATAATTGCACAACTCATAATGACTCATTTAAGTAGCAGCAGTGTTGTATTCATAATGGCTTAAAGATATAAACAAGACAAGATTTGTTGGAGAGGTAACCATTTTTATTAAGCAACCGGACCATTTAATGCAATGAAAGATCATGCCATTTCTTCATTAAATAGAGTATTTTAGTAATCAAAAGAATTTCTGCTACCACAGGATGGACATTGCTTCAAATCACAAGAGCACTCCCCTGTTAGCCTGTGTATGGTTCTCTGTCTTCACAGCTGATTAATTGCTTCCCTTTCCTAGAATCAGCGTGTGCACTGGTCAGTGGGGGTGGCTTAGGGCTTCGTTGGCCAGCTCTGCTACTGCTGCTAAGCTTCTCTACAGTGGTAGTAAAGTGTTTTTTCCTGTACACAAGTACATTTTTGATTATATGATCTTGAGAAAACATGTTGAAAACTACAAGCACTAGCAAAACCTTGGTCAGTGCTCCTCATAGATGCCGAAACAGTAGAAAAGCAGTTGGCACAAGATATGGTGCAAATTCTGTAGCTACACTGGTTTACAATTATAGTCACAGGTTTGGACACCTAATTGTTTTGTACTCAGTGGTTGGATACATGGGTTCCTTCATTCCACAGTTGCCTCTTCTAGTCTTATCTTTTACCCAGCAAGCAATGAGCTGATTCATAAGTCCTTACATGCACCCAAGTTTGGGGGCCTTATGATTTTCTTCTGATGCCAAGCCAGGGAAGTTTTCCATTCTCTTTTGGTCTCTGTTTATCAAATCTGGATGTGTCTATAACAAAACTGTGGGTCATGTCAGTAAGACAGTACTTTCTTTAGTAGGGAGTGAGAAGAAATCTAAAGCAATTTAAGCTATTTGCCCAAGGTTACGAAAGAAATCTCAGTGGGGGCATGGTATGGAACAGAAGAATCAAAGTTACTACTTTAATTTCACTTTTAATTTCAATTTAAGTTACTACTTTAATTAATCTGTGTAAAGGTGAATCTCTCTTATGTTGAAATACATTCTCATTTGTTTTCTTCCTCCTGCAAAAAAGTATTCTTCCTCTTTAAGTGAAATTAAGTAATTAGTATAGAGTCAAAAGAGGTAAAACAATGTATTTGTACCACAAATAAAGATGGTTGCCAAAACTTGTTTCATTCTGATCAGTCATTTGGGCTTGTATAAAGGAAAAAGCTTTGCCTAATGAAGTTTAGATAAAATATATTCTCACAACTGATTCACAAAGTTGTTTTTGCTGACAAGTTTTTACATGTGCATTCAGAAGGGTTGTAGAGGTTTTCTTTTCAGCAGATGGCCCCCAAATGTGGAATTATGTCCCATTAGCAGCACAAAGGATAAGACAATATTGCTACTACTTTCTCACAGTAATAGGGCAGACTAAGATGCAGAGATATATTTTAGCCTCAGATTTCTGGTTTTTTTCTACTAACAGAGGCAGGATTAAAAGCATCTGAAAAACGTAAATTATAACAATTCTCTCCCTATGCAGCTCTTACTTAAAATTGCCTTAAATGCTTAGACAAAGCAGACATCCTGAAGGTGTGCTAATACCCAAGGTAAAATCAACCTAAACCAAAATAGAAGTGAAGTGACAACCCACCATCTAGCTTTCCCAGTGCACTTGCACCCCCTTCAACAAAATCCTAAAAGTATAACAGGAAAGTGGAGAAAGTCACAGAATACAACACATTCATCTCCCAACAGAATATGCACAGGAAAGGGGAGGATGGCCCAGCATTTCTCCACAGGTTTTTAACGGATGGTGCTGTACAAGTCTGGCTCCTGAGGCCAGGATAGCTTCTCTACCAGACAGCGTGTTGGCATGCAAAGGATGATAAGGCAGGATATGGCACATCCCTCTTATATATGCCCTGTGCCCTGTATTCTGTTCTTCCCTTTCTTCCTTAGGTCAGCCCCATTTTGGGTTACCCTGGGCAATAATGGGGGACCATGCCCAGCCATCTTACAGGTAACACTGTTTCCTGTGCCTGCTGTTGGATGTGCCACCTTCCTTACAGGGTCAGTCCTGTTACTGGTCACAGGCCAGTAACAGGATTGGGTTTGGGCAGGCTGGGCAGGGGATAAAACTGTGGGAGGGCTCTGGATGACCTTGCCCTTTGTTCAGGCTGCAAACTTCTGGAAGAGCTTTAGGCACCTGAGCTTAGTGTAAAGAAAGTAAAGCACCTGGGTACTTCAGATTCAAAGCTCTGTAGCTCTCTCCCTGCCCAGCCTGTGGTTGGTGGGAGCTCTGCACTTTTAACCAGAAGCTAAAGGTTTACAGGGCAGCACCCCAGCTAACGGTACAAGGTAAACTGAAAAGCAAATAAACACAGATATTTTGGGAATATGAGTAGTTTGAAAATGCTGTTTTACAGGAACTGAGCTATGCTGGCTTATGTACATGTCCTTGTCTACGCTGCTCCCCGGAGAGCACCTGTCCCTGTCCCGCTGTGCTGCTCCTGGAGCTTGGGCACCGCTTTACCACAGTCTTTATATATGCCCTCTGCTCTGGGCTGTGCTGCTGTGGCCACGACACCACATGTTTCCCATGAAATTTCCACTGACTGATGTAGCATTAGGCCCACAGGAAGCAATAAAATATGCTTGCTGATCCCACAGTATCACATATGAAATTTACATATGACAGTCTTTAACACATTGTTTTAATAAATTATAATTTTGTACTGTAGTTTGAAGACCACTGTAAAATCTGAGATAGGAAGCTGGGGGTAGTCTAACATCTTTGTCATGATGCCTTGTTTACATTTTCATTTTTTTTCTTCTTTGTACTACTGAAACATTAAAGCATTCAAGGGGAGGCATCTCAGCATTGGTGAGCAACAACCTTCTTTTTGGCTGCAAGCTCCTCAGACCATCCTGTAAATTAGAAACCTGTTCTAACCAAAAAGAGAAATACACTATTTCAGTGATACACTTTATTAACAGGACATAAATTACTAAGTAATATGAAATGGGGACACAAAAGTAGCCCATAGGAGCTGGGTGATTAATGCATAAAGAGAGAGGAGGAAAGACAGCAGATCCTCATTAGACTTAGGAACAGTTTGTCATTAGTGTATTTTTTTAACTTCAGAATTTTAATGGGAGAAAAATGTTTCTTTATGCCTCCAATCTCCTCTTTAGTTAACGGAGGCTTCAGGTTCCCCCTCCCCCTTCATTTCTGGAGAGGCTGCCAAGTTTTCCCAGAGCTAAAAGCAACAACTTTCTGTTAAACGTTACTTCATGCTTCTGGTATTAATCTAATAGAAGGCTGGATGGGGAGGAGGGGAAGCAGCAATGAAAGCTGATTTCCTGCCATGCAGTGGGAAATCCATAAAAAATTCAGATTTAACACTAATTTTAACAGCTGGATGACTGGCTTTTATTTGCCATAGGAACATACAACTGCATAGGGTTTTTTTTTTTTGTTATAAAAAGAAAACAGATGTCAAGCAAAAGGCAAAATAAAAAGGAGGCTTGCATTTGTAAATACCCTCATTAAACCATCCTTTTCCACTGCTTTAGAAATATCAACAAATTTTGCAAATTGCCTCTCATTTCTGTTAACATTTCTAATAAGAATGTTCGTGGAAAGAGAAAATATCCAAGGAAATTGTCTTGCTAATAAGCACTTTAATAAATATTTACTTGGGAAGTGCTCCAGTGACCACTTCGAAAAGGGTATTAGTGGGTTTGAGAATCACACAACAGGGACACTGAAATAAATCTCCTTGATGGAGGTAAAAAAATCGTATCAAAACCAGTAGATTGTGAATGCTCAAAATGTAAGTCAGAGAACACTGTCCTGTAGCAATTCCTCGCCATAGACAACATACAGCACAAAACTGTTAGCAGCACATCTCTCAGGCTTGACAATTCTGATAATAATTGTTTGGAAGGTGATGGCCACAAATGTAATCCTTTGTCCTGATTATTTAAAGTAATGGCTGTTTTCTTCTTTCAATGTTTGTTGCTCAGCCTTTGCTCCACCTGTTTCTTGCACACCATATGGCTCAACTCATGACATATTGCAGAAGATTTTTTTTACATTGATGCAAAGAAAGCTTAATACAGTACACATGCTGAAACTGAATGCCGTTTTGCAGATGAAGCAGGGCTATAGCTTATGTGTGTATACAAGGGAAGATTACCCTTACCACAGATTATCTTGATTATAAAGCTTTACCTGCCCGCTGATGCATGCAATCAGCAGAACATGGCAGCTAGTTTTTATGTCCCCCTAGCTGCAGCCAGCTGTTAGGCTGAAAGTGTTAATCACCCTTTTCATTGGTCCCAGGCTTGCATTAAGCAAACTGGAGGACTCTCAGGAGCAGCGATGCCTGAGAAATCCCAGAAGCTAACACCCAAAACATGAAGTAGAAGTTATGCTATGTGAGCAGTGAGGCTTCTCAAGGGGCAGATAAGCACAGGGCTGGAACATTCAAACATAGTTTGAAGTACTGATGGGCAGGAGAGACGAGGAAAGAAAGCCTTGAAAATGAGTGAGAGAATGAGAAAAGTTCCTGTGGATATCACATTAGAAAGAAGTTTTAACAGATGAAGCTGCTTAGAGTGTTGAAAAGGCAGAAACCTCTTAAAAGAAAATTGTTTCCAGTTTCTTTATTCTGTATTCCTGAACCTCAGGACATTATGAATAGTTTTAAAGTCAACAGGACTATTGCCACTGCTCTCTCTGTACTTCAGAAATTCCAGCTGGTATCAGGTTTTCCTTGTAATGGAAACAGGCTGGCAGAACTTCAAAGTCTTGATAACAGTTTATAGAGAGAAAGGACAGCAACAGTTAGTTATAATTCCCTATTAAAAATGTTGTTTTCACCTCTCTATTTTTTTAATAGAAGTTGGATAGAATTTGGCAATGAAATAGTGCCACTTGAATGTGGTCAAAGCTCAGGAAGAGAATATCAAAATGTAGCTGTACTGGAATTTGTTTGGGAAACGTTATCTGAGAGCTCAACTTTTGTTAAGTATGTCATGACCAGGGGCTATGAGCACCATGAAATCATTGATCTCAGTTGGACAGCTTTTAAATGGCTAAAAAACTGAAATGGAAGTTTGAAAAATAGGGATATATGAGTGTAGTATTTCTTTATTAGAAGGCACAGAAATCATGCAACCCTGATGATAAACATTAAGACAGTATGAACCCTCCACAGAACATAGGAAACTGAGTGAAAAAAATGTTACGTGAAAATACACGTGAAGATAAATTTCCCTTTGATTAACAAATCCAGTTCAAACAATTCCATCTGAGTCTTAATATTTTCTAAGTTTTGACCACAATAGGATTGTAGCTTCAGTTTTGAAGCTGTCCTGAGTTTCCATTTTTACTTCTCTGCAAAAACGGTTTCTCTTTTAAACGTTCTAGAGTACCTTATTTATTTTCTTCCTCCTTTCCTTCTTCCTTGATCATATACAACAGCAGAAATGGCCTTTGTTAGCTTTTTCTGGGCTGGCAAGAAGCCCAAAGATCCAGCTGACAAAAACCTCAAGTCAGCAATTCCAATGTGAAGAATGTCCTTTTCAGAGCCCCTGTTTCAGAGTCTCCCTGTCACGGAGCATCTCAGCAGCACCACACAGAAGAGCCTTGCATTGCCCTTCCCAAGGTGAATTATCCTTGCTCTGTTCCTCGTGCTTCAGCGATTAGCTCTCGTTACCCACCCGTTGCTGCCCGGCATTTGTGTGCTGAGCTCTGGGGGAGGCTGATGCGACAGCATCAGTCCAAAACAAAGCTCCCATCAGTGGGTTCAAGGAGCGACTGCAAGGCTCAGTGGGTCGGCTCCTGTCCCTCCCAGCCCTCATTACACCTGAAACAGAGCCTCCTGTACTAAGAGGGAAGCAGCTTGAGAGGCTGTGTGAGCCTGGACAAAGTACACTCAGCAAAAGGTCCCCGAGTTAAATACATGTGTGCTGCTGTAATCCTCACCCTCTACTGGATCACTGAGTTTGCACCAAAATTTCTAACCCAAAAGAGTCAAGAGCTTCACAAAAGCTGCTGGTTCACAGTGGGCAGCACTCAGAAAAACAACTGCTGTGAACAAACTTAAGGGTCTATCTCATGCTTTAGTTGAATAAGGTGAATTTTGATTTATTTTTTTCCCCCCAAAGGAATTCAATGATTTTTAAGAAAACAAAGAGCACAGTAAATAAAGACTTCACTGGGCTGCACGGTGATCTGCACTACAGCTTTGCAGCATGGAAGTGGTTCATCCTGCAATCACAGCCCTTCATATAATATCAAAATAAGCACTTATTTCTCATGCGGTTTTCTTTCCTGAGCCTTTCTTTAGTGGACACAACAAGTGAACATTGTACTTTTTGCTCTTTCTCCTCCCCTTTCCTCAGTGGTCCTTTGGTATTTACCTCCTCTCATTTTGGATTTCCTGTCTGTACCCTAGGGAAAAGATTTTCCTGTGAGAAACAAATGTCACGCTGCTGATCTGTTTGGATGCCAACAGTCCAAGCCTATCCTCCATGTGAGGCAAAGCTCTCATCTACCTGCTGCCAGAAGAGTACTGCTGTCAGATTATTGTTTTTCCTGGACTGTTTCATTTGGAACTATCTTTAGAGAATGAATTTTCTGGTTGCTAACAGAGCTGATATTTACATTTTTAAAATTAAGATGGATGCGACTGTTTTGGGTAAGTGAAGACCTAAACTGGACTAAATCTCAAAATTCAAACAAAACATAATTTTGAAAACATACCTACTTTCTGTTGGGTCCTGGGTAGCTCATATGTTTTGGTTACTGTATTTGATGTTTTGCTCTGAAAGGGGGAGAAAATCAAGTGAGAATACTCCCTATTTCTTCTGCACATATATAGAGAGCAGGGCACAGTGACTCTGGCAGAAGCATTCAGATATGGTGATATTAAACACACAGAGCTGTTTCTGAAAATACTGAAAGTGGTTTTGCATAAGAGAAGAAATATTCCTGACAATTCACACCTAATTATTCATGGAAATAAAATTCACCAGCAGGACAAGAGATGGAAAAAAAGCTCTGCATTTGAGCAGAGAAAATCCCAGGAGATGTGTCTGCTCAGACAGTTGGGACTCAAAACTTTCTTCCCCTCAAACACAGATCAGAGCTTTTGTTTTTTTCCAGTGATCAGAGAGACCAAAAACCTTTAGCCTCTGGGCTGGATCATGTCCAAGGCTGCTGAGCCTTGGGTGACTTGCTGACAGGCTTTGAAGTGCTTGGGAAGAAAGGTGCCACCTCTCTTCTCAGGCTCTGCCAAGGTCAGAAGACACAACACAATTGTGCTGTGAAGACAGAGAGGTAGATTTTGTAAGCTTCCTGGGGCTTATGTTTATGTACATGCATACTCAAGTGCAAGGTGTGTGTCATACCAGCAGAGTGCAAAGGTAGGGCTAAGGAATGGGATAGGATATATTGCTTAGTGCATTTTCATTTAGAGGTCTTCAGGGTGTTTGGTGCTTAGGATGTTGAAAATGCCTTAGATTTCTTTGCTATCCTCTTGTGGTATGTGATAAGAGCTGCTGGATTGCCATGATTGCAATGGCCTGACTGTGGCAAACAACAGTCTGTGTCTTTGAATGGTTGTGCTGTACAACTCCAAGCTGTTACAGAGCATTGGGGAGTGTTTTGTGGCTTGTGGTATATGCAGAATGGATGATTTTTAGACCTTCTGGGTCTAACCAATTACCCCTGTGCTTGTGAGGCATTGGATTGGATGACCCTGGTGGCTTATTCCATGTACCGTGTGTGATATCTCACACTGCTCACTATTTTAAGAGAAGTAAGTGCCTTGGTTGTATTCCCGCTTTGAAAATTGACTGAAAACTTCTTTAATACACATGAAAGAATGTCTAGAGGTTGAACTCTAGATAATGCATTCTGGAAAGCTCAGAAAAGCCAGTACTCTGGCCAGTGCATCACCAGAGAGCTAGCTGGGGTTCAGAAGAATGCAGCAGAATTATGTACAGCCTTGCTTCAGTCTTACCTTGAACCCATTTGCTTTTCATTTTCTGCAATGTAAGAAGAGTCTAAATCTACACTTAGTGATCATTCATGGGACTAATGAAAGGCAGATGCAGACTGTGCTTTAATAAAAGACTCAGTTGCACGGGAAATTGCATAGAGCCTGCAGACACTTTCAACCCAAGGAACTATCTGTGAAAGGCACAGTTTGGAGAGTCTTGAACTTTGTCTCACAAACTCATAATGTTAGAAATCTCTTAAGGTCAGGCATACAAATAGACTGTCAAAAGCCCTTTTTTTTTTTTTTTTTTTTTAATATAAATAAAGACCCAAGGGACAACCTTTCTGTCATAGCAGACAACCCACTCACATGCTAAATCTAGTCAACAAAACAAACATTGTGCAAAAAACCTGATATTTTCTAGGCAATGATGTAGGTGAATAACCAAGGAAAGCTCATTCAAGGGAGAGACCGTGCTGGACACTGTAGTAATCAAAGAGTAAAACTGAACTGTGATCACGCTGGCTGTACAATAAAGGAAAAAACCAAACCTCCGTAGCCAAGTGCAATTCTCACTTTGCCAAATTCAACTCCGTAGCAAGTAAATATTCCTATGTGGAAAGCTCCATTAGAATTTACTTAGGCAGGTGGGTCTGGTTTGTGTTTTATTCTGACCTGGCCTTTCCTTCCAACTGATGTTAATTTGTATTTTGCACACTGGAATCTGAGGTTGCATTCCATATAAAGGGTTCATTTGCTTAACTAGAGTTAAAAGCCGAGATATCTGCTTCTCTGACTGCAATAATGAGAAGATCCATCAGAGCATTACCACGTTCCAACTAGTCAATACTTCTGCATCATTTATCTCTTGCAGTCAGACAGGTGTTGGAACCTGGTACTGCATTTTTCTGATACAAAGCCTTCAGATTTCAGAGTAGCTAAACACAAGTTCTCACATATCAGTGAGAATTTCAGAGCAGATAACACCTTGCTTGCTTGAAGCTCCAGGTACCTGACTTCTGAAAACTCAGCTTTTACTCAGAGAAGAAGTATTTATTTGGCTGTGACTTTCTTTATGCCTTCTCTGCATGCTGCCCTGATGTCGTTCCGGTTTCTCTTCCACATGAACAGTATTCAGCCACCTGCATGTTAATTCAGCCTGTTTTCAAACCCTCCACCTACACAACACATTCTTAAACAGCTTTATACATACCCTCATTTTTGGGGTGGTGGCTCCTATTGTTTCAGCTATCTATTCCCTAAAGCCTAATTGCACTGTGCAGTTGATTTAAATGAAGGGTGGTTGTTACACCCACTACCTCCAGCAACTGCCAGCATCACAAGATGTGCATTTTTAGTGCCCAGGCAAGCCACTGTGTTTATGTCCCTCAGAACTACTCAGCAGGACACTAACCATGGACAGCAAGTTTTCTCAGACACACAGATCTCTTCCTAGGGAACTTCTAGAGCTGCAGACCACCTTCTTCTACATGCCTACAGTAATGAAACCTTGTATTTAAATGCAGTGGCTCCCTTTCCTTTGACTAAAGGAGACTCTTGAGTACTACAGGAAAATGGACCATTCCACTCTTCCTCCTGCTCTATAAACCATTCTTTTCTTCCCAGCTAAATCTATTTTCCAGTTAAATATGACCAACAGGCTGAAAGATCTGGATTTTGCCTTAACTGTAGGTTCATAACTGTGTGAAATGCAACTGTACACAATTCAGAATTAACCTGTTTTGTCTGCTAGCCATAATCTGGTATGATACAGCACAGCCAGAATAAAGAAATTTTTACCTTCCAGTCAAAACTGGCATTTTTGGCAATGAGTAGAAGTTGGCTTCATTCTCTGAAAAGCTTTTGACATTGGGACACCCACATTCAAGTTCCTGCTGTGTTCATCTGAGTGTGTCTGGAGTAAAAACCTTTGCTCCAATTCAGGCAAGAACTTTTAAGTGGGATCCTATATCAGGTCAGTGTCTGACACCACAAAACAAACACTGGTGAATTAAAACATCCCATTAGCATCCAAAAGCAAACATTAGCACAACTGAGTTAACAAGAAAAAGAAAAAAAAATAAAAAGAATATTTCAAACAGTTCTCTTTTCACTCCAGCATGGAATAAACAAATTTCAAACTTCCAGTGCTGCTGAGGAGCAAGCACTGTACTCCAGCAGTTACAGAACCTCAGCACTGTAGCAATGGGGTTTAGGCAGAAACGTTTAAGATTCTACTGTTCATACAGTATAGTATTTTCAGACTTTTGGATAGTTCTTCAGATATGAGTATCCTAGAAGCCAACTTGTGCCAACTTGGCTCTTCTCAGCTTGTTCAGGTTTTGCTTCCTGGGCAAAAGCTGACACCTGACGGAACAAAGACTGCTGCCCCTTGCACAGCTTCACAAAGCACAGGACGGTAGTCTGAGTGCAGCAGCAGCAAGCTCTCCTCCCTGCGGTGCTGCCGATCCTCCACCCTGATCCTGCCCTTTGCCATCACCCCCTTTAGCACAGCTTCTGAATGCTCAGCTCTAGGTTGGGTCACTTCCAAGGCTGGGGAACAACTCTCATTTATCTAATGACACCAGCCTGGCCTAGACCAGAGATGTCCTTTCTCTGACCCATTGGACAGAGGAAATTTATCAGATTTGGAGCTTTTCCACTTTAAACAGAGAGACTTGCTTCAATGCCACTTGCCAAGACCTGCTCCATGGAGCACACATAGGAGCACAGTGTCATGGAAATAAATGAGCCACTTCCTTGGAATTCTTTCATGCCCTGGCAGGAGCCTCACCTGGCACCTATTTTTGTCAACCAGCAGGTCGTACCCTGGAGGCAACACACTGTTGTGAACAGGCACAAGCTGTTCACAAGAACAAAGAAAAGTGAATGCATGGGCAGGCTTTGGAAATCCCATGAAAGTTTTACCTGATGAATGACAAGCAGATTGCAAAAATGCTTAGATACTTCTAGGAAGCACCTGGTCCCATGACTGCTTCATCCCAGGAAATTGCCTCATCACGAGGCAGAGCAGTCATGCTGCCTCTTGCTTTTTGCTCTGTGGCTTGATGAGTCTTCCTTTTCTGGCAAAATCATGACTTCACATCCACTGGTAAGGTAAAGTGCCTCTCTGTGTCAATTCTTTAACTGGATAACTAATTATCATGCACAGGAGGTGTAACTTTGAGCTGCTGGAAGGTGAAGAAGCTCATGCTGAACTATTCCTGCTTCCTGGATGAGAGAGGGGCATTGACACAACTCCAAACATAACAGCAAAACCCTCAATATATAAAGTAACAATGCAGGTACCTGAGCCTAAGCCATGAATCCTGGTTTCAAATAATCCCTTATTTCAGAGTTGTGAGCGTGCAATCAGCTTGGGAGAGCACAGGAATTTTTGGCACATTTTTGTTCTTGTCAACAGCCTTTCCTTGGCTGTTTGCTCTCTCCAGTAGGCTATGGCCTAGTAGCCCTATTTTGGACACTTGGACCAGTACTTGGAAATGCAGCACAAGCCCTTGGTTTGTAAAAGTTAGGCATGTTGCAGCTCTGTGTCCCTATTCTGCTGCTGTCCAAAATGGCATGTGCTGCAGAGTAGATGCACAGAGGAATCCCCCAGGTGACTGACAGCTGGGGATTTTCTAATTTTCAAGCAATCAGTTCTCTTTTAATGAGATTCTAAAACCACACCTTGATATGTTCCTAAAAGAAAGTTTAAAAAAGTGTGGAAATTATATCACATAGAAATTTCAGAACTTAGTGTGAACCCCTGATCTCTGGGGTTCCTGGTAAAGTACATGTCACATCTCTGCCTTAAAGCATGAGGTACTAATACTCCTTTCTGAAAAGGTATGTACATTTCCCAACCTCACTTGAGAGACCTTCAGTGAAAAATGTCCTATAACATTCAGCATGAGCCATATGTGCACTTACTGAACAGTCCATGGTTGACTTTTGGAATTCATAACATCCCAAACAGTCAAATGGAACCCTTCATGTATATATTTTTAAAGTAGCCTTAAATGCACATATTTGTATCTGCTCTTTCTCTAACAATACTGAGCTCCTCAAGGAATGGCTGACAGAGCATGGATGCTTACTATGCTTCTAAAATGGACAGTCTAGGAGAGTGAACTTTTGCTGTGCACAAGAAGAGGTAACAAAACCAGCTGTTCAACTTAGCTGGCTTGTCAACACATTGTCCCCATAATTAGCTGTGCCCTGCAACCTCTTATTATGCCAGCTGACCTAAGAAATATCAGCATCTCCTCAGACCTGAAATGTGTAGAGTCCTGGTCAAGAAATGGCATGAGCTCACCTTCACAGAGACGTGGTAATCCTCAGTATGAATGACTCCTTAAGTTCAGTTGTCACTCTCCAAAAGCTGGGGTCAGGACCCAGTACTTCATTGATGAAGACATATTAAACTCTGTCCAGCTCAGAGCACACACACTGAGGCTGCTGAGAGCAGAATAACCATACAGTCAGAGCCAAGTCACACTGATATTGTATGGAGCCTATTTGGAGGCTTGGCCTCAATTAGCATATAAATGAAGTGGTACACGCAGTCGCAGCTTGCCAGAAAATGAGACAAAATAATCTCCCCAGTCTGGCAGGTCTGTAGAGCATTCAGTTTGTGAATGAAGAGCCAGGCACACTTTGAAGCCAAGCTGGGTCTGCAGCTTACAGCCAATTGACTTTACATGGCAAAACAAGACTTATTGAGAAGTCATGAAGGAGACCAATGCTTTTTCCTGCTCTTAAACTAAGTTTCTATTATAGGAAAGGGACTTTAAAGATAATCATCACCATTCCAGAAGATAGCATTTCACCTATTGCACTCACAGCCTCAGATGAGCTGTGGTATGGCCCTCTGGCTGCAGGCTTCTGGCCATTAACAGAATGCGTGATTTTATTCCAAGTAAAGGAGAAAGAATGGAAAATTCACAGGAAAAATGATACAGAGAGATGTGACCATGTAGCTGCTGAGCTTAGACACAAACAGAAATTTTACTTAGGGATTGTTACTAGGTGAAGAATAAGGACACAAAACCAGTAACAAAGACCTTCAAAACTGGTGCACAACAGCATAGAGGGAAGGAGGAGCCGTGTTTACTTTTACAGCCTATATAAGCCTTATAATGTATTTCAACTGAGACAGAAGGAAGAAGACTTGTGTTTTTGTGCAGATGCCTTTCCCATTCATTAGGGTTTAGATTTCTTTAAATATTTTCAGTTGTCAGGGGCTCAGCTCAGACACAAAAGCAGTGGAATGAAAGCACAAAGGTATGCAGAGTTTTCCAAAAGTAGTGCAGTCTTACTCTTATAACTACATAGTCTGCTTTTGGGAGAATTGAATTTCTAGGAGAGAAAGCAATATAGATTTAAACGTAGGTAATATGCAAAGGGAAGATCAGTGCTGGGCAAGAATGGTATTTTTTCTTCATACTTTAAACTCCGGTTTAAATATAGTGCCTTGAAAAAAAAAAATCCATTCTCCATTTGCAGCAACCAGGGTCAAGCATAGTTTGACTATACACATAGCTGCATCTTGTTCCCTGTCCTTGGAAAAATGCTTTTCTTCATAAAGGGCAGAAGTCACAAGAAAATCTCAGAGAACTCTATTAAAATCCTCTCGGCACCCTTCAACTAACTTGCAGTTTCTTTTTACACTGAGTTTGTCCCTTCCCCTCGTTTTTAAGCTTCAGTTTAGTGCTTTCCTATGATGCTGTAGCAGCTGCACTCTGGAGCTGCACAGATGACTCACACTTTGCAAATGCCCTGGGCCTCCTCCTCAGTGGGGTGAGGTGAATGCTGTGCTTCTGCACTCCTACCCGTTTGGCCTTGTAGGCATCTGAACAAGTGGGTTCCTGTAAAAATCCAGAGTCCTGGCCTGGTCCTGGATTTACTGTAACAGTCAGGTAGATACAGTCTCATCTGCTCCTCACAACCAGGAAAGCTGTGATGTGAATAACCTCTTTTTCCATGGCATGAAATAGTCAAACAACCTTAATGAAAAGCAGAAATGACAGTGTGCTTGAGCAAGAGCTGGGAATTTTAACAACTCGGATTAAAGAAATATGTGACATCCAACTTGATTCAGTGCAAAAAAAAAAATTTAGGTTAATGTCACAAGACAAGAAACATCAAAATATAAGTACCCCTAGCAAACCCCTCCTTGTCCCTCTCATTCACATTACCCACCCCTTGGCAATCTCCTTTCCTGCTAAGCCATTTCTGGCACAGCTGTTGCGTGAAGGGTGGTTTCTGATCTTGCACTCTGTAATATCCCATTCAAGTTTCAACAGGGGAGAAATATTTCACTGAGGAATTAGCATTTGTTTAACCCACCCTCACAAAACAAACAAAAAAAAGGAGCAAAGTGGTTCATCCAAAATGAGTATAGTAGAATGAAATAATCCCATGACTCAGGGTTGAACCAGAGTGATGAGGTAAATCTGTTAGTAACTTTAACTTGCATCTGTTCAAATTAAAGGGCAAAACTACTCTAATCTTGTTAGGTCTTGTATATTCTGACAACACCACCTGAACTGGAACAGCAACATAACTTTCCAGTTGTCTCCACACTTTGCTTTCTTGTGGTCAGAACCTAAAAGTAGCTCTGGCAAAAAGAGAGGGCTACTTCCAAAAATTTTTGCTTTGTAAATACATTTCTTATTCATGCTTCTAGGCACATGACATCACCTCCAGGATCATGAACCTTTTATGACCATGACCTCTAACTTAGAAGTTACAGTCTGTTACAAAATGAAGATGTCTGTCCTGAACTCACCCACAAAAGGTCCTGCACAGATTAATTTGTAAATCTTGTCTGTCTCCCTTCCCCCACCTCAAAAATGCAAAAAAGCAAAGCAACATAGCTTGGTAGAGCAGGAATAATTATAATTATTTGGAGCTTTTTCTTTGTCTATATTATTTTAGCACACAGTCACATTGGTCATCATCTGCTTCATCACCTTCCTCTACTTGCCTTGATGCCTGCGAGAGCTGCATCCAGCCCTGACACCAGTTCCTGCCTCTGGTACAACTTCCAGTTAGGAAAATGTACATGGTGAACAGTTTCTAAGTATTCACAAAGTCTTGAGCCTTCCTGTACCTATTGCTTGTAGAACTTAGCATTAAGAAAGGTCAAGAAGAAGGTTGATTTCTCATTTAAAGGAACTAACATGTAAAACAAAGATCTCAGAGAAGCTGACGACTTTCTCTGAGCTTCTACATACATTTCAGAGACCAGCTGCAAAATAACAGTTGGGTTTCAGCCATAAACAGACTGAGTTCTACAGTGGGTTTGTATACCTATTTTGGTGAAGTTATTTATTCTACAGGAAAAATGCTCTTTTTAAGGCCCTGGGAAGGCAGGGGGATGAGAGGAGAAAAGGAAGTCCTGCTTATGTTGTTAGAAGAAGCTTCACTTCTAGACTCGGAAAGGGACTTTAAATAAATGTTTCACAAAGGCACAGATTTCAAGAAAATGATTAGAAAAAAATCTCACAGCTCTTCCATCAGGATATTTAAAGCTAGTTTCCTGACTCTGAAAGCACACTCTGTCTTGTGTTTCCTGGCTGGGTGGGGAAAAAAAAACCCACAGAGGTACAGAAATTACAGCCAAAGGTAAACAATAGTGTGTGTTTTAGTATCTGCATGAGGCAGTGAGGTAAATGGAATGAACACTGGATTGAATACAGAGAAGAAAGAGATAGATTGCTCAGGTCAAAGACTCTTTGAACATTCAGATTAAAAACTGTCCTCTGTGGCCTTAATACAAACCATGTATTTTAAATTATTTAATTTTACTCAGTTAGTTGCTGATTAGGGTAAAGCCCATGCTGAAAGAAGGGTGGCTCTAACTAAAAGAAGCTTCTAAATAAAACAGGTGATATCTGTCATTTTTGTCTAGTGTAAACCACACAAATGCCATTTCTCATGCTATCCTATTTTGTCCCTCAGAGAAGTCCAGCTTCTTCCACAGCTAAAACTGAAAAGCAGACTCTTTTGGTTTCTATAAAAAAAAACCAAAACAACAACAACAACAAAAAAAAACAAACAAAAAACAAACAAACAAACAAACCAAAAAAAACAAAAAAAACAAAAACAACAAAAAAAAAACCACCAAAAAAAAACCAAAAACACCACCAATCCAGTGAAAAAAACCCAAAAGATGAGGTAGTTGATTTTTAATTCTCAAATTTCTGCAAACACCAAAGTGGTCTGGATACCTAGTTAAGAGTAACAGGCACCCAAATGACACCAAGACAGGAAACATTTTCAGAAGGCCTCAAGCCAGGAGGACCCTGTGAAACCAACACAGCTTCACTGAAGGGCCCTACTTATTCCTTCCAAAGATGAGTTTTGGGAGCCAGGAGCCATAGGTTGTAAGTCTGAAGACTACCACAGCCACTGATTTGTCATCACTTGGTTTCTTCTCCCACCATAACCTATCCCACAGATATTTGGATGTTTAATCATTAACATAAACTAATATTTAAAAATCTAGTCTTGTGTCCCTTTTTTTTCTGATTTCTGATTTTATTATCTGTGAAGAGACTGAAGTGTTATTTTCTTATTTAGTATACAGTAAATACTATTTATAAATATATATATACTCTCCTAGTTCTGTCACTTATATTATACATTATATTTAATAATTTAATCCCACACCACTGCACTGCATAATTTAATCCCAGAGTGCTCTGCACTCCTGCCTAATGAAATTTGATCCATAAATAAAATTATTTTCTTATTCAATATTATCCAGAGAAATAAGTATTAGCACAATATAATGAGAAATTTATTCAAACCAAAAGTATAAATTAAGATCAAATTTGTTAAACCATTTTAGCCCAAAGAGAAAAGAGCACAAGGACCAACAAGTTTGCTTTGTGTACTCGTCTTGATGGACTCCAAATGCACTCTGTTGGAAAAAAAAAAATCAAACCATTGACATTTTTAGAAGGCAAACTAATGATATTTTTACTGCCTAGTTCATTCAGAGCCTGCTACATTCACATTTCAGAAGGATGCAGTTCTGCCTCAGTATCTCCAGGAGCAAACCTCTGTGATTTTTATTATGTCTAAGCAGGAGCCATTTGGACATCGGCACACAGCAGGCAGGCTGCTGTGCCACTGCTGCTCACAAAGGGCTGAGGCACCAAGCAGGGATTCTGCTGGTAAGGATGGGCCCCAGGAACACACCGACATGGACACAGCACCTTCAGTTTGGCCGAGTGACATGGTTTAGGGAAATTTCAAATGTTAGCCTTTATCTCAGCAGGTGAGCTCAAGATGTATCCTGCTGGGCCTGGGAAGTTTGGCAAAGTACTAATACGGGTATTTGAAGCAAATAACTCTCATTTTTGAGGAACCATTGTAAGGATTGTAGTGGGACAGACAACCAGTACTTTGTTTTTAACTAGCAGGTTGTCCTTCTGGAGATTAATCCAAAATGAAATTTCACTATTACCATTTTAAGCTTTGCCTGCTTATTGGTTACCATTTCTAATGCTCGATGCCTGCAATCAGGCTGTTAAAATTTAATTCACAGTATATTATACATCTGTGTATCTCTAAAGAAGCAACTTTTCTTTGTCTTCTGTATAGAGTTCCACTTATTATTATATTTCAGAAAATATTTTAACAGGATGTAACCAGTATCAATTAGAACATGGCTTTATTTTCCACAAACAGAATGCTCTGTACTTTCAATTTGAAATGATAAAAATATAAATATACATTTTAAGACCTATATAAACATTTAAAAAGTTTAATCTTAGGTAATTAATCTGAGAAAACTGGAATCTTTATCAAAGTTGCAGAAATTACCTGAGAAATATTTCGTTCACTTGCCTGTAAATATGTAAATATAAGCTAGGTTTTGATTTTAGAAGAATTATTATGGATTTGCATCAGTCTGAGTAGGGAATTTAGACCTTATCATCCAGTGTTATGGAAAGGAGTCAGAATAATTTTCTATAGCTGCAAATGCTTTCTTTTTCCCATTTAGTTTTTGGCAATTAACAAAATTTATTTTAATCCATCACAAATGTCATTGACATTTTGGTAGAAAGCCAAAGGCTTTTTCTTTGAACATCTTGTGCTCAAGTGTTGCATCTGGAAAAACGAATATTTTTCAAGTCTTGCTACACTTCACTTAGTTTTTCATTAATGATATATGAGAAAATCTAGATTTGACCAAAAAAAAATCCACGAAAAATCTAGAAAAATTTGGTGCCATGATCTAGTTCACGTGTTAGTGCTCACTTAAAGGTTGGACTTGTTCTCAGAGGTCTTTTCCAGCCTAGTTGGTTCTGTGACTGATTCTGTGAAAAAGACTGCCAAAAGGCACCATTTACCCAAACTTCTAAATCAAAGGCTACAATTTTTCTCTGAATTCAGTCAGAACAGACCAGTCTTTTTAAAAAGGCTGGGATTTTCGTTGCAGTACAAGAATTGGAAGTATTACAATGCTCCCATTGCTTAGGTACCTATAGCAACAGGAATGAAATTGAAAGACTGACAATGTCTATGTCAGTGATGATCTCAAGAGAATTAGTCCTGGAAATAAAATTATGAAGAATTAATTTTTAAATATTTTAGTCCTTATTTTCTAAAGTAACTGTGACTTTAGATCTCAGATTTGGTATACGCAACACACAGAACTGCTCAGATGGTTTTGTTTTTCAGACAACATAGAAGACTTTCCCTCTGAAAACCCAGATCCTACACAGTGTGTTTTAAGCAGACACCAGCAATTGTCACTTCAGAAAATTATGCCATGCAATTTTAGCCTGTGACTTCACTGTGGATTACACACAATCCACATACACAATACTCAAAGTAAATAGTTTTCAGCTATTTTCATGGCCCAGGGAAGGACAGGGTAGTTTCACTGTCTAGGTTACATTACAGGACCAGTCTCCTCTTTCATCCTATGCACCCCATTTTATCTTTGATCTTTCTATCCAGAATATATTAGCAACCAGTGACACCAATACATCTTTGAAGAAGAGACAATACAGTATCCAGGAGATGTGTCATGAGAATCCCTTCTTGTTTCCTTTGTGAACTGCCAGATACCCATCCCACGGCCATGGAATAACTTTGGTCCAAGGGGAATTTTAATTCCCTGGGGCAAGTGACAGCATGAAGTAGCGGCTTCTACTGATGCAGATCATTCATGGCACAGATTGCTTGGGGCAGCAATGGCCTGAACCCCACGTGTGAGCCCCAGGGGGCTGTTGGCTGCCATGGGCAAACGAAGCCCTGCTCTGCTGTACAGCAGCCACTGACAGCCCATGACATCCTGCATGTGAGGAATGGCCAAGTACTTTGAAGCAATGCTCCTGCTCCAAGCTGGCTGCCTGAGGAAAGGCTTTCTCAGCCTTGCCCCACTATTTAAGTGGACCAAGTGCCCTTGGCATTTACTGGGAGATACAAAACATCTGCAGCCATCCAACTGGAGCCCTGGATTTTTTGGCAGCTGACGTTCACCTTCGGGAATGTAGTAGTAGCTGACCTTGACAGCATCCAAACTGTACAGGGGTTTACAACGTGCCTCATCCTCTCCCACCACCCCTCATGTCTGTTCTGCCTTTCTGTCCTCACGTACAACTCTTGCATGCTCATGTACCTAAAAGTGACAGAGGCACTATAGAGAAGCCAGGCAGAGCGATGGGTGTGCACACACATGTGCTGCCTTCTCCAGCTTCAGGCCATCCCTCTCCTGTGAAAGGGGTGTTCAGCCACCTCCTTTTCTATTTCCTCCACATACCAGAGCCGCCCATGTTCACTGACATCATTCGTGAGTCCAAATAATATAGTCAGACATGTTGGAATATCTTCAAGAGGTGCAGAGAAAAGGAGGTGAAGTGAGAAGACTCACATTAAGAAGATAAATGTGTTAGAAGTGTCAGTGTTTAAAGCTGGCTAAAAAAATATATATTCAAAACTGAAAACAAATCTTCTAAGTTAAGAAGCTCCTATACAAAAGTCATCTGTCAACAGAAATAGCCTAAGGAATGTTCCTATAGATACAAACCCTAAGTTGTCTGCAGGCTTTATGCAGGTGTATCCTCAGTTCTTATAAAATTGAAAAGACTGGTTTTCTGACTGACTTTTTAATAATGATTAAAACATATTTCTTAATTGATCAGAAACAGCTATCCCTAGAGGCTGGGAGGCACTGGGCAGGGGTTCTGCTTGCAAGAGAAACCCAATCTAGATAGCCTAAGCAGGCAGTACCTCACAGGACCAGATCAAATACAGCTATACTAGGGTCCATTCTCATTCTTTTCTTTAGATTTTGCTTTAATAATGAAGAATGACAACAGATTAAACATCCTCCTCCAGACTATTTATTCCCTTCACCAGTGATAGGAATGTTTAAACTCACAAACCAAATAGTCTCAAAAAACTGTCTGTAAATACTGTCTAACTAAGTAAAATAATTGCATATCTATGCCAAATAACTCAGCAAATATACATAATCCTTTCTAAGGAGAAGAAATGGCTTGCCAAAATCATACTCTGTTTTAGGCAAGTTCTACTGCTTCTTACAAACAGGCCCATGTTATCAAAAGTGATGACACTGGAAGGACTGAGAAACTGAATTATTTACTTCTGGATATCAGTAACTCAGTGAGGGATGGAAGACTACTTTTTTCTTCAGTGCTTCTCCCTCAGCAACATCATATGCCCTTATGGAAATACTGCTACTGCCCTTTGCCCTATTTACCACCTATGGCTGCAGCAGTATTAACAGGAGACTGCAGCACATGAACCTGTGTGCTCAGTGGATCATCAGAATTTGTTTGCAAAATGGCCCATTAAGACAAAGCATCGCTTTACAAGATGAAGAATCACATGCGTAATTGCCCTCTCTAAACAAGCAGAGGGAATTGCAAGTATCTTGTATTGATGACTCCTCTACATGTAGGTTCAAAAGGAGAAATGAGTGTGAGATGTATTCACTATGGGACTACAGAAAGAGGTGACTCTGCAATCAGAGCTGTTTTTCTTACATGAGAAAGTGATTACTCAGCCAGTGCTGACTGTTTAAGAAGCAAAAACACACTACAAGGAACAAATGAGCAATACATTCAGCTGAATACTGCTGCTCTCCATTGGAGAAGAGCAAAGTTTTTACTATTAATTGCCTTATCATACAATTTTCCCCTCGAGTATTGAAAACCACTTGCATGGACCATTCAGAGACGGAGCCATTTGCCTACAGCTGAGACACTGCAGGAGGTTATTATGCTTGCATACATCAGAGATTTCCAAGACATCATGCAAAGTAGTAGAAATATCTGAAGAGGTCTCTTCTAGGGTAAAGTTTAATTTTATTGCCTGGTATTATAAAGCTGTATTTTCCTCCTGAAGTTAGCAGGATCTAGCAGCAAAATGGTTTTTATTTCCAAAGGATACTAAGGGACTTACGTAATTATGTATCCTGCTTAGCCTGTATTTAAAATAATTAACCCTAAAATTTAGGAGCCACACAAAGAAAACTAACATCCCAAGGAGCTAGACAGTTAAAATCCTTGCAAAGTTTTGAGCCTGTGCCTCTCTATTCCCTGTTCCACTCAAGGTCTCCTTTGGTAATCATTAGATCCATTATTTGCATGTGAAGAAGAGATGTGCAAGACAGATGTCACTTGTTTCTTAACTTCCTTTCACACAGATCCAAGAAAAGCAGAAAATGGAAGTCTGGTACCAAAAATGAGAGGCTCACAGCTGAGGCTCTAGGTAGGTCCATGATATCTCCTCAACCCTACATCTAGCTGTAGATGAACAGTGGTCTTCAGTAGGGATTCCTAGACAAGCTGCATGCCAGATACTCTCCATGTTACAGAAACTCTGCCTGAACCAACAAATGTCTTTTACTGCTCATGCACAAAGCTTTTACTGCTCATGCACAGAGTCCAGAGCTGCTGCTGTTACCAGCCTCAACAGTGGTGTAAATTAATTTTAGTAACCATGCTTCTAAAGGAAGATGCATCAGCAAACAATTAGGAGATGGTGGAGGGCAGAGGGAGATAAGGATTTATGTGGGAAGATGGTACTTGCTGATACCAGTCATGAGAGCTGCCTGGAGGCACAGGTCAGGAGCTTTCTGTGCTTTGCGCACCAGCCAGTAGGCACAAGGACCGTAAGAGTGACTGCCAGTGCCGAGAAACATATTTCTTGAACTAAGTTGATGAGGTGGGTTGAATCCTGGATGGACACCAGGTGCCCATTAAAGCTGCTCTATCACTCCCCTCCTCAGCTGGGCAGGGGAAAGAAAATACAACAAAAGGTACAGGCTTGCCACAGGGTCGCACAGCCTGCTTTGGGTGTCCATCCAGTCCATGGGCTGCAGGTGAATATCTGCTCCACCATGGACCTTCATGGGCTGCAGGAGCACAACCTGCCTCACCATGGTCTGCAGGGAAGCCTCTGCTCTGGTGCCTGGAGCAGCTCCTGCTCCTCCTTCTGCACTGACTGTGGTGTCTGCAGAGATGTTTCTCTCACATGGTCTCACTCTGCCCTTCTCTGGCTGCAATTTGCTTCTGCACAATAATTTTTTCCCCCCCTTCTTACACATGTGGTAACAGGGGCATTATTATTGTCACTGATGGGCTCAGCCTTGATCAGTGGCAGGTCTATCCTGGGGCCACCTGGCATTGGCTCCATTGCACGCAGGGGAAGCTCCTGGCAGCTTCTCAGAGAAGCCACCCCTGTAGCCCCCCTGCTCCCAAACTCTTGCCATGCACGCCCAATAGAGTCAAGTTCCTGCCATAGCAACTAAAGAGAAAAGCAGCCAGGGCAGTGGTGATGAGCTCAGCCGTGCTCAAAGCAGAGACCCTGGGAACAAAGTACAGCAATCCAGCAAGGGAGCTCCCGGCCTCAGGAACCCAAAAGCCCCTGGCTTTCTGTGGAAAATGATAGCCTGTGACAAACAGAAACCCCTGTGGCTAGCAGCAATTTAATCAAGTACAGTAGCATGGGAACAAAAAGAAAGCCTAAAATAAAGCATGGCTTTAAAAAGAAATTAAACCCAGAGCTTAATTCGTGTTCAATTACCAGACCAGAATATTAAATGTTCAGAGATTACCAATTATTTGTAAAACTGTCCATGGCTTCTAAAACACTGATCAATATTAATGAGATTATGAAAGTTAAGAGGTCTAAGTGCGTTTTCTTTCTTTCTTTAATGCTCTTCTGCCATTTTGGTCATGTAGTGGGGAAATAAAAATAGCATAATCGGGATTACTAAACCAAGCCCAGACAACAAATAGCAAATAATCTGAAAAAAACGAAGCACACTATATATACACGCCATATAAAAATGACTAATGCCATATACATCTGGAGGAAATAAGAGCTAATTGGAAATAATGAACTAACCAAGCAGGGCCAGCTTTATAGTCTCTATTATTTGAGGTGGCTAGAACTAGCAACAGTCAAAAGATACATCCATATTTGTATGCTCCATTTTTTAGCTGTCACTGCAGCTCTACATAATTAATTCTATCATATCCCCCATCATCCATATTGTCTTGTATGTAAAAATAAATATGTAAAAATAAAAAAAATAGATTTCCTCTCATCTCTCTCCTATCCAAACCACAGATATCTCCTATATGCAGCCTATTATTAAAACTTTGAGGCAAAAGTTAATAACTGGTTTCTCCATAGGAAATTATTTTATGCTATGAAGGGATTTATTATCTGAAGTCATGCAGGCTGCAAAGTCTGCTGATGAGAAACAACCCCTCCGCCACATTCAATTGTTTTGACAACTGTTAAATACAAGTGATGACACAGTCGAAATACCTAGTCTGAAACAAGATAAGATTAATACCTCACATTAAATGCTTTCTTGTACTGACGCCTGGTTTTGCATGTATTAGCACCAATAGTAGAACAGCACTTGATACAGATGAAAGTAGAATTGGACTTGTAACTTTTACACGAGTCAGATGTGATTCATAGCTCAAGCTACATCATTCCTATCTGTACTTGCTTATTTGATAATAAATAATGGACCTTTTATATTGTAACTAGCATGGGATCCACGGCCTGGGCCACATGCTAGCTGTTCAAGCCTGAAGACTGAAGAAAACACTGTTGTTGCTGAATAGGGAGGCTCACTAAAAGGCACCCCAAAACCCCAGCCAAATCCCAAGCAGGCCAAACACAGGGATCCCCCCACCTTTCCTGGCTCCCAGCCCAAAGCCACTTTGCTTCTTCCAACATCTTTTCTTATTGAGCAGCAAAGTCATGGAACTGGGTCAAGGAGGCAGGTCTGAGGCTCCATCTCACGAGTGAAAATCCAGCAGTGAGACTTGCCCAGCATGACAATAGCTCTCCAGCATCCCTCCAGAATCTCCTCAAGTACACAGCAGACTGGGGAAAAAAATGCCCTGAATAAAAATTCTCAGTGCACAGACTTATGCTTGGAAAGCTATTAATACATCAATAATGTGACAGAAAAAGGCAACAGGCAACCAGACTGGAATTTCTTTGTAGGTAGCTTGCCAATAATCTACACAATAGCTTGCATGGAGTGAATACTGAAATGTTGAAAATAAGTTTGTTTTCAAAGGCCAGTAAAAAGCCTCTAAGAGAGAATAAGCATAAAGACTACTAATCTTTTCTGTTCTAATGCATTTGCAGTGTATACTTTATAGGCAGGTGAAGAACACCATTCTGTTCTCAGATAAATCAATCACATATTAGCAGCCCACCAAAATAAAGCTGAGATTTTTGTATCGTGTGGATTTCCTTAAGTCTAGCTTCCAGACTTGGCTAGCAGAATGAATTCTTTTCCTTTGATACAGACCATCAATATTTCATGAGTATTATAATATGTCCAAGTTCAAGCAACTGCAGAGTCAAGTACTTGGAAGCAGGTGATTACAATGCAGAGCTATGATGGGATTTGTCTCTCTAGAGGCAATCATGGGATGCCAGTGCACTAAGATGAAACCACTCTTTAAACCAAAACATTTCACACAGCTGCTTCCAGACCAGGGCAGTGACTCTTTGGATTCTAGAAGGCTACCATAACTAGTTAAAAGAATATGAAATGCAGTCTACAAAAGCAAAGCAAGTGAAGAAGCAACAGAAAATGACACTTGGTGTTTCAATGCAAACACTACTGGTTTTCAGCTGTTCTCATTTACATATTCTAGACTTACATACAGTTTAGTGGGGCTTCTCTACGAAGCTGACAGCTCAAATGGCAATACAGATTCAAAAGAAAGCTTATGCAACCCTAAAGTGAATTTCTCAGCCTTGTAGTGTGAGAAGTACCGGTATTAGATCAACAGCAAAGCACACTAGCTTTTCTATTAGAAAACCTTCCAGTACAGGGTAGGAGAAAGGGCTCCAAGTGAGTGCATTGCATCTGCATGGCAGATCTGTATTAATGCCCTCCTGAGAGAATGTTATCTATTTCATCATACTTGAACCTCAAGGAATATACGGAAGAGGAATATTTCTGCCCTGCCTTACAGAGACATGCAGAAGCAGCTCAGTCTCTGTGCCTGTTCTCTCCTCCTTCATGCAATCCGAAGCAATGAGCCTTTCTGTACAGTCCCCTAATTCAAACACTGGACAAGGGTAATCACATTTTACACTTCATGGTTTAAACTGATCACCATATAGATTAGGAAGGAAACTGTGTCTCACTCCATATGAAACTATCACACAAGTTCATAGCTCTGTAAGTGGTTTCTTTGCAGTAGGCTCAAGAATTGGATGTTTGCCCCAGCGGGAGATGTGGATGCTGGACATGCATATTTTCTTGCTGCTTTACTTTTCTAGCTCTGTGTCTTTGTGTTTCTGAAACTTGTCCAGAGCAGAAATCAAGACAAGTTTCATTGCTCTGAGCTGAGCATACCTTTTAGATATTTTACACATTGCACTTTCACATACCAATAATGACTTGCTAGGAAATTCCCTTGCTCTGCTAGTTAGAATGCACTGGAAGAATGGCTTTGATCATCTTCAGATGGATTCAGTCCTTGGGGCAGATTTATCATTTCAGATTAAGATTTAACATAGTCTCCATAAAGGCCTGTAGCCATTTTGGGGAGTATTAGTTGGCTTTTTTTTTTTTTTAGTTAAAACAAAACAAAAGCAAAAAAACCAACGAATAAACCAACCAACAAAAAAAAAAAAAAAAAAAAACAAACCATAAAACCCATCCACAGATTTTGTATTTTAAAGCTGCCTTAGAGAAATCAGAATTTTGCAAAGAATGTTGAGGTTTTTTTGCATAGTGCACCTACAATCTGCCTGCCCCGGTGATTGTCCTTTACAGCTCTGAGAAACCAACAGGGTAAAACAGCTGGGGACCCTATTAGCAGTTCCCACGATTTTGGTGGAGAATATAACAGCAGTTTCCTGGGCCTGAATCCCCATTCAAGAGATATTGTACCTTCAGCAGCAAAGCTCTCTGAAACAGGGCAGGTGATAGGAGTAATTTTTTCCAGTTTCTCCCCACCAACCAAAAATCAAGCAGAATCTAGCAAGAACATTCATCAGAGGCACAAAGCAGAGGGCAGAGAAATGGAGGGAAAAAAGGGCTTTTAGCCCATTTCAAACAGCTCTGGATTCTTCAGTGCTTTAACCAGCTCTCGAGCAACAGAGCTGCCATTCCTTTGGAGACCACGTCTGATAGGAGTCGTTTGGCTTCATACCCTGCATCTTTGGCCCCTATAACTCACTCCCTCTTTCAGCAATTATTGTTCATATCATCTCACTTCAGAAACTCCAAAGACTCACTTTTCATCACCCCCTTTCCCAATGAATGGGCTCCTTCAGCCATCTTTCCCATGGCTGGAGTTTGTTCCCTTTAGGAAGGCTGAACATGTATTTCAATAGGTGCCATCTCCATGACACCGTGTGCTGTCTGCACAAGGAAGAGCCACAAGTTTGCCACATAAATCCTACCATGTAATTGATTTTCATGCCAACATTTCTAGGTCACAGCAAGCACTCTTGCTTTGGGGAGCTTTTCATAACCAAATGACTTCAGATTGCTCTGCTCTGAAAAATCTACTCTGACAATGGTTATTGGTTATGCTTGGAGTGCCAATCAACACTGGAGCCCCACTGATGCCAGATAAATAGGCAGGTAAACACAGCCCCTCCCTGAAAGGACTGGCTGCATAGTTTATGTCAACAAGCAGGCAGAGCAGAGTCGAGTTCAGGAATTAGAAGCATGAGGTTGAAGAAAGGCAGAAGCAAGCACTGGCCAAAAAGTTAGATCACCTCAGGTTAAGGGTTCCTCCCTCCCCCACCACCTCCCAGCATGATAAGCAGCACAAGACCAAGCAGGACCTCATGAATTCACATCACACATTTCCAGGCAGAATCAACTGAGCACACATGACCCCCGACAGACTTCACCTACATGGCTTGAACAGAGATTCTGCAGCTTGCCTATTCCAGCCACTGTTACCTTCAGCAAAGCCATTTCAATGCCCATTTCAGCCACTGTGGACCAGAGAACAGAGCATTGCTTTTGTCTTTGCAAACAACTTATTTGGTTTCTTTCAGCCTTACTTTCCTTGAATTCCACAACCCATGTCTTTGTCTTCACTGTGTATGGACCCAGTTTTTTGTATTCCTTTCAAGCCTCTCCAATTGGTTTTAGAGGGAGTAGGATCCCTTTGCATGTGTTATCACCTCTGTCAGTTTAACCTTGTGGAATAACTGACAATATATATTACTGATAAATATAAATATATTATTGATAATGTCATCTGAGTCACTGACATTTTAAGATCTTTTTCTGCAGAACTGCAATCTACTAATTTGTTTCCTACCTTGTGACCAACTGACCAATTATTGCATGTTACAATGAAGAAATTCACATTTGTCTTTCCTGGCCTATATAATGTTTTTAAATAATTTTTTCCATTTCTTTCAGTTATTTTGAACCAGAAACTCATTGCCTAGAAATCCTGAGCCCCACTTCCAGCCCAAATATTACTTTATCAAATATATTTAATCATGGATCACTGTCCCATCATCCAAATCATTAGGGAAAACACTGACTTCAGGCCTCTCTGATGAATTTCATTTGGATGATGATCCCAGCTAGTAGTTAAAGAGCACTTCTCTGATCTGCTGTTTGATTAGATCATAGTTCCCTAGACTTAATAAGCAAGAAAATACCAACATTTAGTTAGAATGTTTGATTAATAAAGGACACATTCACATTTGGCTGTTTCATTTTTTAAAGACTGATGTAAACTACTGGGGTGTTGAAAAGGGACAATCGAAGTTCCTCCTGCAGAGTTCTGACAGAAAACTTGCAGAGTAAAACAACTCCAGCAAGCATGGATTTACCAAGCAGAAGAGGAAGTGACAGGTATCTCATGTTCCCTCTCGGAAGATGCAGTCACCTTTTGCCCTCTCTTCCAAAAGCTGATCTTCTAATACCTCTTCCCAAGGCCTCTCTGCAGCAAATGGGGTTAGCCGTTGCTCATCTATTTCCACCATTCCCTTGAAAGACAGGTCCCATGATACTCTTTATAGGATTTTAGAATGGTTTGAATTGAAAGGAATCTTTGAAGATCATCTAAGTCCAGCTCCTCTGCCACAGGCAGGGACACCTTTCACCAGACTAGGTTGCTCAAACTCCCATCCAACTTGGCTTTGAACACTTTCAATGATGAGGCATCCTCAACATCTTGGGATAACTTATGCTCATGCCTCACCACTCTCATCATAATTGTCATTCTTCAAGAGGACAACAGAGGTTTGATTTGCTGCTTGTAGTGCATCATATAAAACTCCTTTTTTTCCTCCAGTTCAAGGAACTTTGGCTGACAGCCCAGCCCACAGTAAGTGCAGAGCAAGGACATACCCGCAGTGCTCACAAGGACCAAGCCCACCTCGCAGGCAGTCACTGCTCCTTGGTACACCAGATCCTGCTCCCCTTCCCCCATGCACAGCGAGGCTGTGTCTGGTGTTTGTGCTGGGTGGAACAAAAACATTTTTGCTCGCTGCACCCTGCAAAAGACAGAGTGTAAGAATTGCATTCACAAGTGTAAAGGCTTAGGGTCTGATCATTTCAACAAAGCCAGGATCCAAAAAGAACAAGAATAAGAAAGGCACAATACCAAAAATACAGTGCAGCTCAAGTTGAGAAACATCAGCTGATAGTGTTCATGATCAATGTGGTCTGCATATGCTTGGTTTTATTTCCCATCTACTTCCAAGGGAAATAAAATAGCACAATAAAACCAGACTTCTAAGATAACTGGATCTAAAAGTATTATTTGATGTACACAAAACATTCCATCACCTGGGGCTCACAGAAACTTGAAATCTGGATTTCCAGAACTGCTAAGTTAAAGTCTTTTGCAGCAATTTTCTGTTTTACTGCTCACAGTTGTACTATTCTCTTCTACAGTCAAGCATGGCATTACAGAAACTATTTCATGTAGACTCTAATAGCATCATTTCTCATAAACACTAGTTGGTGGATCTTTCATTTTGGAGACCAAAGTAAGCATGGTCACTTGATTTGCATGAGGAAACAATTATCTTTGCCTGCAAAAGGCATTTAAAGCTGGAAATGAAGAGGCACCTTGTCATAACAAAAACTTTTTGAACATTACAGTTTCAAAGAGATTTAAAAACTGCCTACTGCAACTCCATGTGACTTCTTCCTTCACTTGTAAACCTCATTGTTTCATAAATCTTACTATTCTGCTAAAGCCAAATGTTTAACACCATTACATATTACTCCATAAAATAATATGGTGAGCACATCACTTTCACAGTTTAGGAAACAGACGATAAAGTAGTAAGTTGGTCTTTTTGAGAATCTTTAAAGAGAAGACAGCTTTTCCACAGTGCGAAGTGTCGGCAGCAAAACTGCCATTTATGCTGTACCATTGCTTCAGCAGGATTTCCTGCCATTGCAAAATATTCCTATTTTGGCCATCATCAGGAATAAGCGAGCTCTGTTTGCTAAAGAACAGGCCTTATGCCATTTCAGTACTTGGCCACCACAGTGTGTAATACCTGAAGTTCAGTCTGGTTGAGCATTGTCCCAGCACTGTTACATCCTGCCCCCACATACACAGTCTACAGGACACTTTGGAGCAGGTTTCTTCCCTGTAAGCACAAAGATGAGACTCAGACCAGCTGTAAGGAAGACCCAGTATCAACACCAGGCTCATCAGCCAACATTCCACACTGCTGTCACACATGTCACCTGAAAACAGCCATGGCAAATCCCCATGGCAAGAAGAATTCAGTGCTATGAAACTGAGCCCTGCAATGTGATGCTTGAGAATAAAGTTATGCAGCACATTTAAACTGCGCCTCTCCTTAGCAGGTCCAGTGAACAAGTGCACCATCTAGTAATAGGAAAGCAGCACTAGGAAAAACTTGCAAAAACGTGTTACATTTTGCATCTGCAAAATGCAGCCGTATAAAAACCACATGCTCTTTTGCATAATCTTTTTCATTTTTTACATATTTACACAACTTTTAAACACAGAGGTAGCCTTTAATCTCTGCAATTTAATAGCCACTCCATACTCTAAACAGACAATTCCCAGGGTGGGAATTTGCTAACCTTGATTTCACATTTGTTGCAAGAGGCACGATTCTTCCCCTCATGCCATGCTGCTGATTGATCAGACACCTGAGCAATCTTAGCTCTGTGCCTATAGCATTTTGGGTCTGTAATACCTTTGGGCTTGCATGGAAATGTCAGTGCCCCTCACCATTGCTATGCTCTACCATCTCCATTCTCCAACAAAGAGGGCTTTGCTGAGCATATTGCTGTGTGACTATCCTACTAAAAGTGGGATTCCCTTAAAATTCCATAAAAATGCTAAAGAGTAGAGCCTAGCCCAGTACAAAGGTGGAACCTCTGCAACCTCCCAAGGTGGCTCTCCCTGCCGCAAGGGCTCCTCTGCAAGGATTCTCTGGTGCTATCACTGCTAAGCTCCCTCTGGGCAACAGCAGTATCTTCTCCACCCTTTCACTGCATTTCATTGACAAAAATTAATGACTTTGAATACCTTCCTCCCACTATCACACCTAAAGTTGGACAATAGATAAAAAGAGTTTACAGACTAAAAAAGACATGCAGATACAATACCACGTCTGATTAAACAGCTCTGCATCCTTAGAAATCATGTTAATTTTTTACTTGCATTAACCCCCTTTTTGCTGATAGTTTAACCTTCTAAATTTCAGTGGTATTTGACTTTTCAATACAGACTTTCCTATTTCAAGGTACAACATGAAAATCAGCACTTGATTCACACTACTTTGCAATGCCATAACATGTTTAAAAATAACAGTGTACTAAAACATTTCCTTTTACACAAAGACTTATAAGCCATTCCTCCCAGTTTTAAAATTAAATTACATTTCAGATCAAGGCAGTTCTGAGTCACATTTTCAAAATGTGGTACATGAAAAATATGCAACATCGGCTGCAAATGGCTACAGACTGGTGCCAATTTAAAGTATTTATGCAAGACAGGAATAGACAGAGGGACATAACTGTCCCCAACCCTACTGAAGAATATGCCCTTTCCCAGGCCCTATGTTTTGCTCAGTCCATAATTGTTTTCCAATCTGCTGGAAGCCAGTGGTCCTGCTGCCAGGGAGCCTCTACTGAGTCCTTCTAAAGCAATGTATGCTGGTCAGGGACTTCCTTCCCCTCCTCCTTTGTCTCTCACACTTCATTTCCCCATCACAAACATACTTTGAACCTTTTCTCCTCATGGTTTTTCCATCTGACCATGGTATCCCCCAGGACCACTACAGCACAACCAGAAGGGACCTGCATCCTTATTGTCTTTCCTATGTTTCTGAGAACAGTGAGCATATCAAGTGTACAAAGAGGCGCCAAATGTGATGATTTTTAACTTCCCTTGTGTTGCTGGATGCTACTATAAGGGAGTTCTATTTACACGTTTGATCTTGTACAGCTTGCCAGGGCTGTGCAGTTTGGGCTTTTTCTTCCAAGAATCTAAAGCAAGTCAAGCTCAGGTATGATGTTGGGTTGGTTGTGTCTCCTCTGCCTGTTCCTCGTGGTACAAAAAGCTCCTGGCAAAATGCTGTGACTGGAGAGGGAGATGCTATTTCAAGTGAAGAGGTTAGCAGCCCAAATGAAATAATTAAAACACTAATGTCCTGAAGGCTGTTTAGAGGTTAGGTAGCTACTTGAATGAAATACTTCATTGTGGATAAGCGGGTCAAGAATCAGGTTTTATTTTTGAAAATCATTGTGATGTTTAAGAGTAATTCAGTCTTAACAAGCAAAAAAAGGCTGAAAAATTCCCAATTCTAAGACCAATAAAAATCTTTAGATTCACATTTCTGATTTCAGTAAAGGGAAACCTTGCGGCAAACATTCTTTCTTCACTTTCAAATCCACCTGAAAGATACCCAATGCAGTTTGGGTTGAGTATACTCTTCAACAAAACAAATGAAACACTACTTTCCTAAAACACAATTGATTAGGTATAGACATTTCACTCTC
Source organism: Vireo altiloquus (assembly GCA_013396875.1). Lineage (NCBI taxonomy): Eukaryota > Metazoa > Chordata > Aves > Passeriformes > Vireonidae > Vireo > Vireo altiloquus. The sequence goes on along the minus strand of VZRF01010371.1, from coordinate 641,558 downwards.
ACCAAACAGAGGAAGCTAATCACTCATTTTTTTCCCAATAATTTTTTTCCAGGATCCACAGTTTCATAGAGGGTGTTTTAGTTTTGATAAAACTGTATTTTCTATGCTACAGAAAACCTTTTCATCAATTTTCTCCCAGCATGTTAAGCTGTAATGCTGGAGAAACCTACTAAGGAAGTGCCTCATCCATGGCCATCATCAGTTTCACCCACAGTGGATAGTGGTGTTTGCTGGGAACTCAGCAATTTCATCTGTAAGCTGTCTGCATGCTCTTGACAGACAGCAATTGTGTCTGTATCAACACAGCTGCTATTTGATAATCCAAATCTCTCATTATTGTTTCCAAGGGAAAAGCATGCTTCCCTTCTTTCTTCTAATTTCCTTAAAAACAAGTTTTCTATTTTTTTAGGAAAGCTAAAATCAAAACCATTCCCTGATTTAAGAATTAAAGAATCAATTAGCCACAGAGTTGTCTCAAATTAACTATTCTGGTGGCATTCATATTCTACTTTACTGCAGAATAAGGGGGTTTTTGTACATTGCACAAGATCTCATTCCGTAAAGCTACTGCTCATCCTGGAAGCCTTCCCTTCCACATGAGGGGGTGTTCCTCCGAGTCCTGCTCTGGGTTAGGATGATCTGGAGGGCAACTGATGGGTCCCAACTCAGACATTCCCCTCGCAGGAGCCACGCCTTGGCTGGTGCCACGAACCACCATCAGCCACAGCCTCCAGTTGCCTCAAGGAGATTGGAGCTGTGCCCGATTTCGAAGAGGAAGCCGGAAGGGTAGATGAGGATATAAACAATGACTACCTTGTTATTAGCAACAACACAATTAGACACACAAAATACTGGATTTGAAGGGGCTACACGGCTGCTTCAGAGAAACCCTTGTGCCAGATGAGCTTACATCCCCAGCTCCAGTGTACTGGGCTTATTCATGTTTTAAATCAGGCAGCAAAGAAGCTTCAGTGTTATAAAGGATGATAACACATCATTCAAACAACTTTCAACTTTGCACAGACACTTTAAACCATTCACCCATGAAACAACATGTCAAAGGCAGCTTCTCAGCACAGGTCAGATGCTGAATGGGAGGCACATTCCACCCCATAAACATTTAAGCCACCAGTAATTAACTTATCGGAGGCCACGAGAGCCCTTTGGTCTGCCAGTGCCTCCTCTGAACAGACAGGCAGTGGGAGTGGGTTTGTTGGTATGCGCCAGGCATTTCAGGCACGAATCCCAGCCTTGTCCCAATGCACCCCAGAATGTGGGCACAGGCAGCCGGCAGTGAAAGCCTCACAAACCATCTCTGAGAACGTGGGCGGTGCTCGGAATCAAAACAGAGGCAGTGCAAACAGCGATAACATCAGTAAATCTGATAACTGCCTGCCTGAGTCTTACTAAAAAGCCCACAGGGCCTGCAGGAGTGGTTTCATTCCTGTAGCACACCTTGCCTGAGCTAGAGGAATAGATTGGCTCTCATGAAAAGCCACAAGCCTGCTGCATCCCCAATCTTGCACAGGTACTTATTTTCTTGACAGTCTCCAAGAGCATGAGAAGATAGAATGTATCAAATTCCTATAGCTGTCCATAGAAAGGATGCAGAAGAAATAGTCAAGTTTGTTAGCCTTGGGTACAGGCCATAGGGAGTAAAATAAGCCACCATTTTAAGGGGACTTTGACTCAGCTCCCAGTCCTTCATTTGTCCATTCTCCAGCTACCTCAGGACCTCAGTCCAGAGCAGACTCCTGAACTGGTCATATGTTTCCAAATTATAACAGTCATACAGCCAAATGAAATCAGTCCTCAGCAGACACAGTCACCTTCTCCAAATATCAGCTCACCATCATGCAACAATGGTGTAAAAACCAGCGCCAGCTATGAGGAAAAGTAGCAGCAAAACTTCCAGGGCAATATCCCTAATCATTGTGTGGAGCCTGAGATGTCTCAAGTATAACTTGAAATAATCCACCTTCAACTCCAACCATAGTCATTCACTCTTACAAATACTCAGGTACAAACCTGAGCCAGAAAACAAACAAAAAAAAATTAGTGGTCAGTAGTCATGTTGCCCTTGGACATGCAAATACACTTGGGTTTTTTGGAGCTCTTTGCTCTTTGGCTTTCAAAACCATTTACAAGACAACTGAGAATGTCATTCATATCAAAAATAACAGTAGTTTTGTAATGCTTCACATGTTCAAAGGTCTGCCAAGTCTTCAATTCACACAACACTTATGGGAACCAATACTCCCCTCCATCCTACCACAAAGTACAAATATTCACAGGACGTCTGAAAGCAAGACTCCTTGACTTTAAAATCCTTCTCTTTTCACAGAAAACATTTTGAACAGAGATAGCAAAAACATTCCAAAGCAATGTCCCAGGAAGAATTTTCCTTTTCCATGTGAAATTCTTATTTTTCAGTAAAATCCTTTTCTGCAAGACTCTTCCTACACGAAAATTTCAACCGGTTCTAGTGAAAACATTTGTACAACCCAGGTGGTAATATATAAACACATGAGGAGACTGTAGCAAGTTTAGAATTACTCACAAGAACAGATTATCAAGAGGGTTGCAACTGCCCACTCCTTGCTTCTCTTCATGATGCAGCCACACTGACCTGCACCACGGCATTAGAATGTCTGTAAGCTTTTGAGGCTGTCCTGTTCCCAACATCTTCAAAGAGCATTTTAGATAATTCATGTTTTCATCCCTTGCATAGTCAGCTTGTGAATCTTGAAATGACTGAGCTGGAAATGTAGCATGTTCCTAATCAAAGCCTCACCAGGACCTACCCTTGCTGCCTTTCCTCCATGATTTGCCTCAAGCTGCACTTAATAGAATAGTGAAACTTTAACCGGTTTGGGTTTTTTTTCCTAAGTTGGGTTAGTCTGGGATTTGTTTTTATGAGCAGAGAACCATCTATAAGGTTTTTGGCCTGTAACCATTTCTGAAGAGCTAAAACTGCTCAACTAGCAAGAAAATCTTGCTCATATTGTCCCATCAGCAGTGCCCAAGTAAGCAGTAGGAGTTGTTTAACTACCTACACCTTTTTCCTAACATCTGCCTTGGTCCTGATAGCTCCCTGACGGCCTCTGGCTGTACCCTCCCCCTGTTCCTACAAGAGCTCTTCAACCTTTTGTTAGAGTTTTTAAAGGTGGTTATATAGTTACAGCTTTATGCAACACATACTTTAATACATCAATACTTTTCCATTGCCGTCCACCTTACACTCTTCACCTCAGCCCAAGCATCAACATGTTTCGTGCCTAACAAAGCACTGAGGTGCAGTATTTCAGTCAGAACCTTTGTGAACAGGTAAATAAAACCTGCAGTCAGCAGAGGTTTTTGATCTGACACCACTCCTGTCCCAAGAGCTACATTTTATAGGGCACACCTCAAACATATCACTTCACCAATATCAGATCCTAAGTCAATATTTATTCCCTAAAACTATGCACATTATTTGGCCAGCTTGTTTTATCTACTTGTATTTTTCAGTTGAATTGTTGCTCACAGGAAAGACTTAAAAAAAAGAAAAATTTTGCAAAAAAGAAAAAAAGATTACATATAGTCTCAGCTGACAAAAATCACACAACTCCGCTTCTCTGACCTGTTTGGTTTCATTTCAAGTTGTTTTAGACAACTGTAGCTGTCTTGTACCCAAACTACTTCCCACTAAAATCAAGACAAGTTCCATGAGTGTCAATGTTGGCACATCCCTCCACTTCCCCCACCTTTCAACACAGTCACAGTCGAAGTCAAAGCTTGGTGCTAGAGGGCTGCTGTGTGCCTGCCTTTTTAACGTGAGGGACATTGGGAATCTGTAACTCTGCCAGCAGACTCATTTGTTATTAACACAGCCCATATTTAGCCATGTGTCTCCCAAGATAAAAACACATACTTTCTTCTTAACAAAGACCGATCTCTGCATAGACAAATCTCCAGGGACTGCTGGATCCCATTTTGCAAAGCCAAATAAGGTAAAGCAAGAATTTGAAAAATCCAAACCTGGCCTGAAATTGTCCACAGCTTTCAGGAGCCATTTTTGCATTTGTTAACCTTTAGTTAAACATCAGAGGGTACTGCAAGGCCTTTATTGCTTTTTCCTGAATACTTAATTTCCAGTGAAGTATTTTGGAACACAAGTGAGCTTTAAGGGGTTGAAGTAGTAGGAGACCATGGCTGAGAGCAGCATCAGGAAACAATACTGAAGAAAACAGTGTTAAAGTTTCACCCGAAATAAAAATGGTGCAATTCACCAACAGATACTGATTGGACATTCTCCAGATTACAGGCAAACACTCTTCTGAAATGCACATGAGAGGGAATCCAGCAGGTTACATAACACATTGCACATCTCAAGAGGATTTTCATTCTGGCCTCCCACTGAACTTCACTACCTTCCTTCTGAAGGAGTAGCTAGAGATGTCAGTTTCTCTAATGGAAAAAATATTACACATTTAAGGGAGAAAATAATAATTTGTGTCTACATGTAAACACCTTTGCAAATATTTCCTTAAGGAGGGAACTCTTAAGGGACTTCATTTTCCTCTGTCCATCTTCCATCACAAATACATCTTGCCCTCCAGCACTCTGCTTCATGACCTGCTACATCTAAGAAGCAGGCAGCTGGTTCACAGGAACACAGAGATTCAAGACCCCCATTATCAATGTGCATTGAAACTACAAGCATCTGGGACATGGGGAAAAGTAAGCAGTTTCCTACCATTCCAGCTGAAAAATGTGTATGCAGAAGTTACATAGCTTCACATGGAGTAAGTGCAAAGTAACACCATATAGATCATGCATGCATGGACCAAATTAAAGGGGGTATAGGAAGCACAGATTTTTCAACAAGCTGGAAGTGAAAGCAGAAACTCAGAAGAAATTGATTTTTGCTATTTGTTCTAACTTACTGAGGAGTCATGAGAAGTGATTAGGCATTGTGGGCCTTGTGTGACTGAGAAGCTGCTCTTGGCTTCCCTGAGAAGTAAAGACATTGTCATGCCATGAAGCATTTTATATTTTTGATCATGACCAGTATGGTCTTCCATAGGATGATTTTAATGCTGACTCAGCACCTCAGCTGACTACCAATTTTTGTGGAAGCATCACACCACTTGTTACTTCAGCACACTGCTTGCTAGCCTTCTGCAGAGACTAAGGAAATACCTGTATCCATGCAGAACAAGCAATTGAAAGTCACTAGGGAGAAGCAGTTATTCCCTTCCAAACCTCTGTGTTTTACAGGAGATTAGCAACTGAAACTGTTAATGTGCTAACTAATCCCTTTAAGCATTGTCATATTAGCAGCACTCAGCCTGCTTTACCAAATTAAAGGTGAAAGAGCAGCTTTTAACACTCTCTTTCCCAGGAAATAATTCAGAGAAACATACCAAAGTGGAAAACCAACAAGTTTAAAAGTGAGAAAGATTTACCTTTTGCACATAAGGCACAAGGAACACAGGCCAGGTTTAGCCCGCGTTGCCACATTCAGACTTCCAAAGCTGCAGATCTCACCACACACTTTTGTGCCTGAGGTCAAGACTGTGGCCTACAGCACAGAACAAAACAGCAACGTTGATGCAGCAGAACCATACAGGTTTCAAGTGATGGAGTATTGGGCAATCCCAGACAAAAGCACAGACTGGAAGAAGAAATCATTGAGAGCAGCCCTGTGGAGAAGGACTAGGGAGTTCTCATGGACAAAAAACTGGACATGACCCAGCAATGTGCTCTCACAGCCCAGAAAGCCAAACACATCCTGGGCTGCATCCAAAGCAGCCTGGCCAGCAGGTCAGTGGAGAGGGTTCTCCTCTTGTGAAACCCCACCTGGAGAACTGCATCCAGCTCTGGGGTCCCCAGCACAGGAAAGGTATGGGCCTGGTGGAACAAATCCAGAGGAGGGCCATGAAGAGGATCAGAGGGATGAAGCACCTCTCCTACAAAGACAGGCTGAGACAGCTGGGGCTGTTTAGCCTGGAGAAGAGAACACCTCAAGGGACACCTCATTGCAGTCTTCCAGTACCTTATGGAGGCTTATAAAAAGGAGGGAGAGGGAGTTTTTATATGGGCAGATAGTGACAGGACAAGGGGCAATGGTTTAAATTGAAAAAGGGCAGGTTTAGATTAGACATTAAGGAGAAATTGTTTCCTGTGGGGGTGGCAAGGCACTGGAACAGGCTGCCTAGGGAAGTTGTGGATGCCCCATCCGTGGAAGTGTTCAAGGCCACGTTGGATGGGGTTCTGAGCAACAAGGTCTAGTGGGTGGCATCCCTGCCCATAGTACAGGTGTTGAAAAAATTATTTTTACGGTCCCTTCCAACCTGAACAATTCTATGAGTCTGTTTCTACAGCATAAGAGGACTTTGGCGGTTCCTCCTCTGCAGGTGAATCCCATTGCTCATCACTTGGGACCACATGTAGGACTTTTGTTGGTCATGCCAACACAAGAGCTTTGAAGTAGGTAAGAACACATGGATTTTAAGAACCATGACAGGACTTTTAAATTTTTTTAACAGTCTGAATATCACTCAGAGTTGTAGGACTCAGAGCTAATTTTGCTGCAGATTTCAATCCTGTTCCACTCATCATGGGATTAGGAAACAGAGACATAGAAATCTTCCCATCCAGTCCTGAATGGTGGAGACAGCTCCTTCCTTCAACACTGATACTGGTATGAAGCAGCAGCATCCTCCCAAGGGAGGTAGAGGTAGGCTCCTTACAGGCCCTCTCCCTGATTCCCGGAGGTTCAGTTCTTGGCCTGCTGCATCCTTACCCAGCAGGGTTGTAACATGCCAAGTTGGCCAGGACTCAACTCTCCTGCTTGTGGCCAGACTCTGTGGCTCAGTTGCTGACCTGCAGAGAGCAGGGCTCCACGGGGAAGGCTGAAAGCTACCCCTGCGCCAGCTGGCTGTTGGCCAAAGCAGCTCCCTTTCCAAACAAAAGCCAGAAAATACTATGAAGTCTCTGACTCCAGCTTAAAATTAAACATAAAATTATAGAATCTTCCTCTTACTTTTTCCACAAGGTTTCCAAACTGAGGAAAGTCCTGTAAAGCTCTTCAAATAATCCAGGTAAAATTTGTACCTTTGCCTCTAATGTCGTGGAGCTCAGCTGTGGAAGTAAGGCTGACCTAAGGATTTTGTTTAGGTTTTGACTCACAGCAAACCAGGATCAGGACACTTATTGTGAACTGAAGGCCCCAGAGGCATTGGAAAGCTTTAGTCACCTCATTCTGGAAATATTTGGTTTGTTGTCTTTTATTTAAAAAAAATGGTGTCTAGCTGATGAAGACAATCATGCCATAAATAAGATTTCATAGCACAATCACCAGAATTCCCTGTTTAGTTTAACTCAGGATTTTAAAAGAAAGACCACATGGAAACACAGATTTTATATTTAGACTTGGTAAAGCAGGAAGAGAAAAAGTGGATTTGACTTACCTGGATATCACATCAGGCTCCAGGAACTCTACAGAGTTGGCCAAGGTTTCCAGCAGAAATGGGCTTTACCAAGTATAACTATGAGGTGCTGTTCTGGAAGAAAGCTTGAAGGGGTAGCAAGGGGAGGAAAGTGTCTGGGCAAGAGTCAGGAGGAATATCTTCTGGCAGCTGGTCACATCTGGAACCTTGCCAGATACATGCTATCAGCAACCTCTTGGATATCCACAGAAAACTGCCGAGCCCAGTTCTTTGACTGACAATTCTCATGCTACCACATCACATACAACCATCCCCAGGAAAACCACATCAAAACAGAACAAGACTGACACACAAACAAACACACACAAAAAGACCCAACCAAAAAAAACCCAAACCAGTGCTAGTTCTACTTCTGCTAACTGGAGTAAATGAAATTAAATAGATCTTAGTATACAATCACTACCTGTGTCCTCCAATACAGTACAGAACAAAAGGCAACTTTATGCTTAAAATCTTAATAAATTCTGTTTTCTTCATCAGGGTGAAGGATCAGAGTGAGGACACATTTTCAAATACTGTACTGGAAACAGGGTTACACATATGTTTAAAGTTCAGGGTGTGCTTATATGACAGGCTTGGGACTTGGACTGCCAAAGCTGATTATTTCTTCCTCATACTCACACATGCTAATGCTCCATGTGCTTGGCCAGGGCCTGGACCACAGTGTCCAAGTGCAGATCTTAAGTTACCCAGTCAAAGCAAACAGATTTAGGGTTTGGCTCATGTACTGTCCAGTCTGAACTTCGGCTGGCTTTGCTCGAGGCCTACCTCCACTCTCTACAGCTCTTCAGGCTCAGCACTCAGCCCTACTCATGTTTGGCCTCCTTTATCCTTGCAATTGGAGTTTCCAGTGAGTGTCCTGCCTTCGCCCCTGCTGGCCTTCTTGTGCAACTCATCACAGCAATACCCTTCAGACACAAAAGTGTTTGAAAAAACCTATTCCTCCATAGGGTTCTATCCATCCTTCACAAAGCAGCCATGTGGACTTTAGCACATCTAGAGGAGCCATGAAGTGATCTTAGGGCTGGAGCAACTCTCCTGTGAGGATAAGCAAAAAGAGTTGTGGTTGTTCTTTCTGGGAAAAGAGGGCTCTGGGGAAGCCTTAGAGCAGCCTTTCAGTACTTAAAGGGGTCTTGGCCGTGCTGGGTTAATGATTGGACTTGATCATTTTAGAGGTCTTTTCCAGCCCTGATGATTCTCTGATTATGAGAAAGGCAAGAACAAAATTTTTAGCAGGGCCTGTTATGATACAACAAGAGGTGATGGTTTTAAATGAGAAGAAGGTTGATTTAGATTAGTTAAAAAGAGCAAGTTTTTTATAATTAGTGTCATAAAACACTGGAGCAGGTTGCCCAGAAAAGTGGTGGATGCCTCATTCTTGAAAACATTCAAGGTCAGGCTAGACAGGTCTCTGAGCAACCTGGTCTAGTTGAGAATGTCCTTGCTTATTCCAGGGGTTTTTGACTAGATAGCCTTTAAAGGTCCTTTGAAGGTTCCAACTTACACTATTTTATAATTCAACAAAAGAAAACAATCCCCAGAACTAGTCAAGAGGTAAAAAAGATAGTGAAGAAAGAAAATCAGGAAAACAGAGGAAACAAAAGAGGAAAGCAAATCCACATCTAAATGACTGTTTTGTTTAGTTTCTGAAAGAATGCTTCTGGAAAAAAGATCTTTAGTTCTGGTCTTGTAGTACATAATGGCCAGCATCCTATGCTTTTACCCAAATGGTGCCCTAGGGCAGGGGTTCTCACAGCTGGAAATACAGATAGCTGGTGGGCCTGCAAAGGGGCCTGGAGACCACACCCCTCTTCTGAGGTTGGGAATTAAAAGCTCTATGACAAGGGACAATATGGGTAAAAGCTGGTCCAAGAAATTTGGGAATCACTGCTGCACTTGAAGCCATGCTTGTTCTGAGCAGAAAACAGGCATGCTTTAGTTTGCAGAGCTTCCTAGATGAATTGCAATTTTGTACACCAGTTTGTAGGCAGAGTAAATCCTTCTCTTTTATTTGTTTCCATCCTTCCACTTGTTCCTCCTCCTCGCTAGAAGTTTTTACACTCACAGTAAGCCAAGCGTCAAATCATTTCAATGTGTGGTTATGCTCAGAGAGGTCAGAGACCTTGAAGAAGCCCATAGGGTGGGGAATCCATGATTGTCACCATTTCTTTTCCCTGTGACTCAGTTGCAGGCTATTTCAACAAGACAAGTGAACTACTTTCAATTCACAGCAATTTCTTAAATGAAAAAGCTGTTAGGAACCAAAATAAGTATTTTCACATTTGACTGCAAAGATTAAAGAAAGCCGTCCTTTACTGGTCACCTGAATCTGTTTTACGAAGACATCTGAAAGACATTTTATCAGCTGCTGAGCAGTGTTTATTTATGAAACTGTTCTAATTGCTTTGGAATGTGCACCCTCACTGCTGGAACAGCTTGGCCCTGCTAACACTCTGAGCAAAGTAATACTGGCTCATAGGACATGCCACTTTTATACAGCATTCATTCTTCATTCTCAAGGTAAACAGCATGAAATTTGAAAAGGAAAAGCAGCAAATACCTCATAAACAATGACTTTTGCAGAACTGCCCTACATGTTTACAAAACCATCAACTCATCAGCAAAATTAATCATTGCCATGACTGAAATCATCACAGATCAGTAATTTAGAACTAAACCCATCTTGCAGCTGGAAATTGCATGGGTGAAAACTTATTCCTAGTGCCCAGTAAAATCCGTGCTGGAGTCAATATCCAGTATGGAAGAAGTAGTGTGTCCTGGCCACAAGTAAGCCCTTATATTAGCTTGCAGTCTTGCCTTCTCTTAGTAGCTCAGCAATGGAGGTCTTGGTAGATCAAAGAAAATTGACTCAATCTTGCCTTAATCTTCTAAAACTGAAGCAGAACTCTGGTCTGCATTATACATGTCCAGGCTCAGTAACAGCCTAACAGAAAAAAAATTGGTTATAGCTCTGTCTTTAAGACAAAGCAATCCCAAAGACTGAGTCACAACCTGGAAAGTGCAATGGTTTGAACAGCACTTTCTCTTTGTCTGTCTGTATCAAAAAATCCCAGTGTACATTACCCAGCAGAGTTGGAAAAGCACACAGTAAATGCTATTGAAATTACTGCACACAGTAATTTCCATGTAAAAAACATGGAAAGTAAAGAACAATAAAGGACAAATCATCCCAATCCTCCTAGCACTGATACAGAAGTGAACTACTATATGTACAAAAGAGCCAAGCCAGTCCCATTGGCCTGGGCCAAACTTTGTAAACAGATTTGTAAACTTTACATGCTTTGAGTTGGTTTCATAGGAGGCAGGAATGTCACATGCCTACACCCCCTTCCTCCTCTCTCCAAGCTTGAGTTAACAAAGTCCTTGGATAAAGCAGCTTCAGACAAAACCAGGCCAGGCTTTGAGATAAACAGCCTTGGTGGCTGCTCAGAGCCCAGGAGCCAGGCCTTGGCAATTAGATCTTGGAGAAGGGTGAAGGTGAGACAGGGTTAGAGGCTCTCTTCTACAGGGGCTCTTCTCATTTCTGACTCATCCAACAAGGAAGTTTCTTGAGTTTTCTGCCTGACATCCCATGCAGGTCTTCTGCTCTGTGAAGGCACTGTTTGCAGTCTTCTTTCATTTCTTCTCCAGATCCGAATTGTACAAGCAACCCTCAACCTCAACAGCTGCTGCCCCTTTCCCCTCCTGTTGTCAGTCACAGCTTGCTACTCCTGACCAGCTACATGCTCCACTCCTGCTCTCCCATTGCCAGGGCAAGAGTAAATGTCTCTTAATTTCCTACTTTCCCCTATCGACCGTTCACATTTCCCTTTGTTTTGTTTCCTACAGCCAATAATTTTTTTTTTTTTTTAATGGCTGGCTTGTTTTCCTATTGGAAAGCCTTTATTGGCCCTAAGGCAGCATGAACTTCTCATTGTTTTTTCCTGCTGAGAAGGGACCTGACGTAGAGGTGAGAGCTTTGAGGCTGCCTAAGTGATCTCCCCGCACGACCTTCTTAATCCTTGGCCTCCATTGCTTCGGTCAACACCACAAGTGCCTTCTAGTATGACAATCACCATTTGTTGCTTAGGAATTAAACATTGACTAAACACATCATTCTGCATAGGCCATTGAACTGGAAGAATGTTTAGTGAGCTCAGCAGCTAAAGCTTTATTAACCATCTCTGGTGACCTTCTCCAAGGCAAAGGCAATGCTGGGGCTCAAAGACTTTCCAAAGTGCTCCTTCTAAAGCCCACAATGCTTTTAAAGCTCCAACACCTCCACACAACAAAGTCTGCCAGCACATAGATGCTAACTTATCCATCCCATCATAGCATAAAGTTTTTAGTTCCACATTTCATGCCGTTCCCAGCTCTCTCCAAACCGGTTTAGCACCACCCACAGCACATCTACTGCTCCTTCTGCCACACCACTGAGCTTAAGGGCTGCACTCCAAGTTGAAAGGAAGATTATTTTCCTTCCTCTAGCATGCCTGCAATGTTTAACAGTTCTCTGGAGCATAGGTCAGCTAAAGGTATGTTGAAACAGAAGAACTAACAGACAGGACAGCAAATGGAGTTTTACAAACATCAGCAAATACAGTAACAGGAGGACAAAATACCCTTGCGGGAAGATGTTCCCTCTCCAGGTATCAAAATCACAGTGAAGCGTGTCATGGGGTAATAAACAGAAGACATATTAAGGTACCAGCTTCTCACTCTTAAAAACATTCAACGAGAAAAGGGAAATGAGAATTCCTTGCATTTTCTGAATTCTCCTCTTCCTTAACTTGGCACACACAAAAAATAAAAGCATGGGAGAGAAGAGCCCACATTTCCCTCAGACTCAATGCTATTTATACATCCTGCTCCCATCAGATCAGGAGGAAAAACTTGGATGAGTATTAGATGGTCTTTTGTTATTCAATAAAAACCACCCAAGTTAAGAGAGCAGTTCTATGACCTCACCAGAACTGGACTCTGTCCTGCTTGGTGGCATCTTGCCAATGCTAATAATTTAGTAGGTTGGTTAAGTGTTTTTAAACTAAAGAGCAGCTTTCAATACTATTCCTAGACCAATCAGATCTGGAAAAAACCCCAATCAGTCTGAACACTCTCAGCTTGGAGCCAGAAAGCCATACCTCATACCTCGGTTGGGGGACACAGTTACACGTGCCAGCTACCTTTGAGTTAGGAAAAGAAGTGCACCAGCATTAATGATGAGACTTTCTGGACAGAGCAGATTGACTCTGATTGAGATGAATCCAGCAAGACAGAAATGAGAGAGGTCTAAGCATGAGCTTGAGATAGGCCAGCAGGTAGTGTCTGCTCATTCTTCTCCTGTCTTACCACATCCAGGAGTCCTAAAAAAAAGAATAAGGTGTGGTGCCCTTCAATGTTAGAGATGTTATCTCAAAACATATGCTTGAGCCTTAGTTTGACCCTTGAGGTCCACATTCCCCAGGGAGGTGTGTCACAGGAAGAGATGAGACAGCACCCCAGCATTTCACACAGGGTATTCTGGAGTCTATACGTGGGAGTTTGGTTTCGGTGTGCTCAGATGAGAGCCTGTGTCAGGCTATGTATTTGCAGTCCTCAGCACTGGTGCAGGAGTGTTCCTCAGGCTTTAATGAAGTAGTGCAACACCTCTGTCATCTCAGCAGGTATAATGATCACCACTGTCATTTGCAGGATATGAGAAGGCAGTCACTGTTTTCTTCTAAACAAACATAATAACACAGGTTTTTCAGTTTGCCACTTCCAAAACTTTTTGTAGGCTTGAGACCCATGGAAGAAATCCTGCCTATCCCTTCCTCAGTCACAAAGGGTGTGTGATAACTGCTAAAGCCATACAGGCCCCCAAAGCAAGGTCCCAGGAACAGGACAGGGCAACTGCACATCAACAACAGAACACAGGGTAGGGACCTGGGATATACTGGTGAGCCTGGGGATCTGCCAGCCCATGTCTCTCGAGAGGCACAGAGCAGCACAGACCTGTCTACTATATATTGTATTTCAGTAGGCATAAGGACAGGAAGAAGGATTTTTCTTCTCATCTTTTCTAAAGTGCCCTAACCAGCCAGCTAGTGGGCACAAAAACAAGGATTTCAAGCTGGTTGGTTGTTAGCCATCTACAAAAGCATACAGGTTTAGTGAGTACTCCAATGTCTGATGGAAGCTTGATTTTCAACTGTTTCCCTCAGTCTGCTAAAACCCTTGCTCTAACAGCCTCTACAGCCTCTTCTGCTCCAAGAGTCACAGGATGGTAACAGAGCAGAGAACAAATTAACTGGCCAAGTCTTTCATTTCACTTTTGGGTAAACAGAATTGCACTATAATCCTGGATCTTTGCGACACCAGATGCCTGGTATATTTATTAATGCTGCCTATATTATCTTCAGCCCTGGAAAGGGGACAAACCTAGCCTCAAGACAGGAGGAAGGAACATGTGGAAAAGAAATTAAGCTACTTAAAAGTTCTTGGTTTTGGCAATAAATGCAAGAAGACAAGATTGTAATTATCTAGTTTATTGCCATAAACAAGCAATTTTTTTAGAAGTTTAGTTTTTAGTAAATCTTTCTGGGAGGTGACAGTCAAATAACCACCTGAGAAAGCAATCTCCTTTGTGCACAAAGTCCAGGTGACATGAAGATCATAGAAGGCTTGGCGTAGAAGGGACCTTAAAGCACATTTAGTTCCAACTCCCCTTGCCAAAGGCAGGAATACCTTTCATTAGACCAGGTTGCTCAAAGCCCCATTGAACCTGGCCTTGAACACTTCCAGGGATGGGGCATCCACAACTTCTCTGGGCTGCCAAAGCCTCCCCACCCTCACAAGTAAAGAATTTCTTGTAATGTAACATAAACCTACTAGCAGTTTCAAGTCATTGCCCCTTGTCCTGTCACAACATGTTCTTGTAGAAAGTCCCTCTCCCTCTTTCTCATAGGTTCCCTTCAAGTACGGGAAGGCCACAATTAGGTCACCCCAAGCTTTCTCTTTTTCAGGCTGAACAATCCCAATTCTCTCTCCCAGTTTGGCACCACCAAAATTTTTCAGAATAAGTACTATATAAACAAGCAATTACTTGGTAGGAATTTCTAGGATCCTCCAAATTACATAAACTCGGCTAGTATAAACTGTTCTTGCAGTAGCTTAGCTCTTCCTTTGTGGACGTATTTCAGGAAACCTACATTGAGTTTCAGATTAATTCTGGATCTTAAAACCTGGAAGGATATGTCTGGCTTCAAGTGTTTTTGCCAGCACTGTGCATGCCTGCAGTGAACATACCCAGCAGACAGGGGGAAAAAGAGCCTTGAGAAATACCAGTTCATCACTTCCCGTATGTGGCTTTGGTGTGCAGCAAAGGAGTCAGCCTGGTGACACAGCCTGTGTCATTGATCCTCAGACAACCCTGTTACTAAGGGCAGTTTTCAAGACAGAATTATGGAGGGCCAGAAGGGGATTATCTTTGCAACACGCACTTCTTTATTTTTTACTTTGGCAATGACCAAAGCACATTCTTCAGCAATATCCACTATCACACAGGATGAGTTGGCTGCTTCTAATGCTTCACAGTTCAAGTCATGATTCCTCAAGAAAAGCAGAATTAGAGCAAAAGAACAAAAACTGTTAGCATTTAAGATATTTAGGCTGAAATACCAGCAATGTTATTTTCCCCAGGAGAAATGCCTGGCACATATTTTATTTGCCGCCAGTGTAGCCTTTCAAAAGATGCAATCAAATAAAATTCAGCATTTTTGCAAATGTGGAACTGCATTTAATGTATCAAATGAACTTTGTACTGGATGTGGTTCAAAGAGTGAACTTGGTTCAAAATAATTTGTTATGTCTCAAAAAAAAAGCATTCCAAACCAAGAGCTTTATTTTCTGTTCCAAAGAGCAAGTTACAGCACTATCACTGCTGCATACCTTTCCTCCTCCCCTTCCACTGCTCCAACCTCCCTGGATTGTTTGTTTCTTGCATTTGTGATTTTAGGTTTTGCAATTTCAAGCTGGAAGAAAACCCAGGAATACCAAAACCCAACCCTTTGCTCAGTTGCTATGAACAAAAAGAAAAGTGAATGTTCAGTAAAAAAATTAAAAAAAACCCAAACCATCTTTAATTCTCATTTACACAGACCTCACCAAATAAACAATGTGTTCTTCTTCACCCAGTCTGCCAAAGGATGACTTTGATGGGAGAAACACTTCCTAGGCAGTGTTTTGTTTTCCTTTTCTTAAAGAGTATTGCAAGAAGCAACACGATAGAATTAACTCTGCTTGCAATTTCTTCTGTATTTTGCATTCACAAATGTCCAGTCCAAGAGGAATTTGGTATCAGAGTTGCAAACATACCTGAAATGCCAAGGTACTGTGCCACAGTATAAAGTGAGGGGCATTTGGGGACATGGCCGGGCCAGCCATTTGCCTGTCCCTCTGCTGAGTCACCCAAACAGCATCTGCACAAACATTATCAAAACTTCCTCATGATTATAACAGAGATGAAACAATGGCACCTGCAACTCTGGTCAAACAGAAATTACCCTTTCAAACCCAAGCATGAGGTACCATCTGGGCTTTGTACACACCAGCCAAGCTTTTATGCCATTTCACTGAAATCTGTGAGCCTTTGCATGAAGACCAACACATTGTTCAGCATCTCCTGAGCCACGAGAACCCTTTTAGAGGTTCATCCATCTGCCTCAGTCATAAAGGCACAGCCTGTGCCAGCATTGTGCCATACACTTCCCACTTTATGCAGCTACCAGCTAAGCTCCCTTGATGCTCTAGTGCCTAAGGCCAGTTGCTTCCTTTCCTCCACCAAGAAACTGCCCACTACAGATAAGGCAGCAGCAAATTACCCTTGCACTAATTTAAAGTTAGAAGGCAGGCTAAGAAATCATATCTTGCAACAAATAGGGTTGTTTTATTTTTAAGCTACTGAGAACAAAAAATAATCTCAAAGCAGACATGAGAAGCATTCACCTCTCTGAAGTACTACCCAATTTATAGCCATATGCAATTTCAGCCCATAGATTATGCTGGAAACTTTAATCCACAAATTTGGCCATGTAGTTCTGCCATGGGCACATATTCTCACTGGTTGCTGAAACGAATGGTACTGACTCTGAGGCCAAATTTTTGTTGTACCTGTAGATATAAACCTACATAGCTATGTGCAGGACAGTTGCTTCTTCCTTGAGCAGACTCTGCACCATCCCAAAGTTCTTCCCCCAAGGTATATTTATTTCTACTGCAGGTAAGAGATATACAAGAAAGAATAAAAACAACAAGCCATTTTCTACTCTAAGCAAATTTTGCCTTTAATTTAAACAAATCCCTAAATTGAGGGGAAGTTGATTTTCAGTGTGATTGTATTAACAGCTTATCCATACATCAAGTTACCTGTTAATGATCCTTGTCACACTCACCATCTTTTCCAGAAGAATCCACGTTTTCTTGACTTCAGGCAGTGGCACTGCTATCAGCTGAGCAGATCAAACCCTGATCCCCAAGAAGAGAAGCTAGGTTCACCAAGCAGCAGTAGTTCAAAATTCACTTGGTTTCTTTTTCCAGCATCTGTTCACCCAAGAGCATGATAAACTGACCCCACTTAGTACATTTAAATTGGAGAGAGGCCTTTTGGTCAAATGTTCTTCTAGTCTAATGCAAGTGCCTTGTGTGTCACCTAAATGACGAGAAGAATCAGTGGCATTACCATTACTCAGCTCCAGAGCTTGCCAGCATTTTGCTCGCCTTCCAGCTACACGTGGAACGAGAGCAGTTGGCAGCATACACCAGGTTCCAAACTGGCTGTCCTTCAGACAGCGTGGAGGAGTTTATCCTCCACAGCTAAAAAAAAAAACACATGCAGGTTCAGGAGCATCCCCTAAGAGGTAAATAGTAAGACACATGCAATGCAGGAATGATTCTGTTTGAACAGCTAATCACAGGTTTGTGGCTACAGCAAAACTTGGTATAAAGGGTGTGCATAAATTTGTCACAGAACATGCTTTTAGTTTTCGCAGTCTCATTATATGCTTCAAAATAACAATTTACTTCATGCATATATATGCATGTATATACATGTGTGACCTTGTGCAGCATTGCTAAAGGCACACAGACTTTAAAAAAAAAAAAAAAATCCATTAAATCCTCTGGTGAACCAATATGATGAAATCATGCTCACTCTTGCACCTGAAGTCCCCTCTGAGGTTTGTAATTTTCCTGGCCTGGGGAAACAGTATATGGGGGACGGGGGGGTGGAAGTCACTGCTGCTCCAAGCTATTTAACCATCAACTTTTCACACACTGGCAGCTTATGCCAGTCACTTTAGACTTTAGTGCTGCATAGGTATATTCTGAAAAAATGAGTGGCACACTCCCTCCCTACAGCACACTGTAGACATTACTGACACCAATGGTTAGTTTTGTGTGAGTCACTGCTAATGAAGGCTGGTTTGCAAGCACTTACTTCGAGGTCTGAAACAACAGGTAGTGATTAAGCTCAGAATTCCCAGCTCTAACTTTGGCATTTAAAAAAACATATATATCTACAGATGGCTCCCCCTCAGTCATCACTGCCCAAAAACATGAAGGAATCGGGGCCATCCATTCTCCCCCTCCCCCCACCCCCAGTACTGCCACATCTTCAAGACAGGTGTGCTGAAAGCAATCCAAAAGAAGGGTGTGTCTGATCTCACTGGGTTACAAACATCCAACATTAGAATCATTATCTATGCTTTGTTTCCTGATCAAGTGTTACGATGGAGCTTCATCACCTGTATTACAACAGTAGAGGCTGCACAGAGGTTGTACTTGCCTTCCAGGACAGAACTGGATCCACAGATTAGCAGGCTTTTGTCCCAGTGTAGTCAGGCAAAGATGTAGCTGTATGTGCTCACAAGTGCAAGCACACACAGATTTCTAGTCACTTTGCACTACTACTTGCACTGAGAAGTAGTCAGCACATCCTAAAAAAAAGGATGTTGTCTGGGTCTGACTACTCAGGGGACACAAGTGCAGCAAGATGGAGCACCTCAAAAAAACCCCAAATCAGCCTTCAATGACACCATTCTGCATCAGAGAAGTTACTGAGCTCAACTGATGTTAACTGACTCATAATGTAATCATCATGCATCAAAACAGTCAGCAGAACAAAATACACACCAAAGATGATTAGCTCAAGTTGTACTTTTTATTTTCAGGATTAAAACCCCCAATGATATAAAGAGGAAGAAACAGATGTAAACCCCAAATTTATTTGCGGTTCAGATGAGGCATCCTGATTTCACAAAACTGAATCAGACAAGTGGGTAAAGCACAAACTGCCAAAAGAAGACAAACTGCACAAGATAAAGACTGAAAATTGGTAACTCCTCTTCACCTGGTTGCCTCTGCACCCTTCCACAGTAGGAATAAAAAAATCCATCTGGAAAATACATCTGACATTGAGAAAAATCAAAGAACCATCTAAATTGTTTTTATATAGGATGTGCCGATCAATGTTTCTTTCAAAATTAGGAATACACTGCAGTTCAATGTAGACGGTATCACAGGTCTAACAAAGGGTAAGAGAAGTACTGTTTAAATGGACAAAACACAATACATAAATACTCAGGGATATAACATATAAGCAGATTTAGCACACAGTTCTAAAGCTGACATTCCTATTCCAGTCCCTACAATTCGAAGTTTACTTGATAAGACTTATAGAGAAATAAATATGCATAGAGAAGTAAACACACTTCAACAGAACAGATGTATTGAATTAGTGACTGATTATTTTTAATACAAAATAGAGACTGATTTAACAACTTAAACCAAAGAGCTAATAGGATTACCATTAAAGGTGTTATTAAGTAAATCACTATACTCCTACCACAGTTAGTCTTACATACATGTCCTTAGCATAAAATTTATTTGCTTTTTACCATATGCTCTGGCTCTTCTACCATCTGTTGAGCTAAAAGCCAAAGCTGGAATACGAATTTGTCAAAGAAGAAAAGAAAAATCTTATTTCCCACTGCCAAAAGGACTGCATTTAGACCTGACTATACTTCAAATAAATTTTTGAGTCCGTTCTGTTCCCGACCTTAGACAATTTCTCTATACTTTAGCAAGCACTGAAAATTTGCCTGAAGTTTTGTCCCAGTGGTCCTTTGAACAGTGGTCCTCTGACCAAAAAAAATGCTTATTAGGGATTGGTAACGATGTGTTCAAGTCAAGATGAAAGTCTTATGAAAACAGCATATGGACATCATATTAAATACTGCATATTCAAGTAAACCTCAAGTCACACATGCTCAGTCAGACTTCCAAAGGTAACCCAATTCTAAATCAAAATATCCATGTCCTCTATCTCTATTTAAGTCCTAAACCCTGGTCTGCTAAATGATACATCAATGAATTCTGACACCTGAGACAGGTATGCAAAGAAAGTATTTCAAAAGGCTTAGCCAGATGAGAATAGGTAAGCATCTTGGCAGAAGTGTTACTTCTGTTTGAGCCAAAATCCCTGTTCAAAAGTGCTTCTTCAACCTTACAGTTCAGGTGCTTTTTAAACACCAACATTCAGCTAAGTCAGTACCAACAGCATCAAAATCCAGCATGTGTTAGGAGCAAAGACACCATTTCCCTATTATTCTTTCCTCCAAAGAGGCTGTTTAACAGAGTATGGGCCTTTTTGCAGTCAGCATTTTTGCTCTGAATCACAGAATGGGTATGGTTGGACAAGACCTCCGAGCCCATCAAGTCCATCACTGCCGTTTTCATTACTGAACCATATCCTCAGGTGCCATATCTACACATTTCTGAACACTTCCAGAGATGGTGACTACACCATTTCCCTATGCAGTTCAATATATTATGACAGTAGTCCCCAAGTAAGAAGACAACAGATTGTCAGTCTGCAAAATCTAGTATTAACTCCTTTCTGTTTTCACCTACGGGACATAGTCAGAGGCAAAAACCTTGTAGATGCTCCATAACATCTCCCCAATACTTCCCATCAGGGATACACACAGAGGTCTACTGTGCCTCAAATAGGCCCTCAAATTGCCCATAGCAACAATTAGTGTGAGAAGAGGAATGCCACCAGTGTGCTTGGCATTCAGGGACTGCACACCAGGAAGAGAAACAACAGTCATAAAACAGCGTATAACTACTTAGAATCTGTAATAACAAACCGTATGTGTAATTATTCAAGAATACACAGTTTGAGTACTTTGCCTCGAGCAGCTGCTTGTTTTCTGACTTCTCCTCTCCCAGCACCTACCAAATGGTCAAGAGATGAGTGAGAACAATTCTTCTGGGGAAGTTTTCTACCCAGCCTGTTTAAAAGTGAACTCTACTGCTTTGGGGAGATACAAGCAAGACTAAAACCACTGTATTCACCAGATGTGCGTCTATATTAGCAGTAAGAAATCCCAGCCTTCTCCTGTGCTCATATCCATCTTTATTCTCCTCAAGATCACACAGGGGCAGACTTGGCCAAGTGCCTCAGTGTGAGCTGCAGCACCTGTCACTCACCTGCCAGACCTGCTCCACTCTGCTGCCCAGAACTGGGCTAGACACTGCCACACCTTCCATGTGGACACTGGATGCAAACTACTGCCCTACTTCCTTGATCCTCCCTTCCTGCCCAGCTCACATTTTAATTTTGTTATGCTGGAAAATAGAGTCCACAGCCCAAAGTCCAAGGCTAGGTGAGCTCCAATTGGCAAAGCATGAGGAAGTCTGCATATATTTTGTTGCTGAGTAAGCAAGATAAGCCTATTACACGGATAGCTTTGCTCTGCGTAACAGAACGAAATGTAGTTCATATTGCTTAGTTCGGATGGTTTAGGACAACCCTAGGACCAATTCTGAACACCAGCATGAACATTGCCCAGAGTAGCTAAAGGAGATGTAATGTCATGGACCAGCGTTACCTGCCAATTGCCCAACTCACCATTTGAGACCATTTCCTCACATTGGAAGCACACCACCAAGTACTGCTCTGAAATGACAGGCGAGTCTCTTCTGACAGGCCAAACTTAGAGAAATGTTTTCCCCCAGATATACTCAACCATTAATACTAAATCTATTTTCCATTTCTTTTCCCTCTGCTAATGCTCTTAACACCCAGTATGTTATTTTCTATTTCAAGAGGCAAGAGCTAACAGCAAATATGCTAGAGAAACTTCAGAGTTTGCACTTAAAAATGTCTAACCAAAGCCCTGAGCCCATCCCATCTCTATTCAAATAAATACAGCAGAAGGACTAATGACAGTCATTACTGTGCACACACAAATATTGGTTAAGCCAAATAAATCTCTTTTGAGGCAGATATATATCTATACACACAGTACAAAATAGATTAAGGGTCAAATACAAACATCATACTCACGTCGCCTTGCTTTGCCTTCCAGTTCTGCAGGGAACCTTGCAAAGGTATTATTTCTGCCACATCAGCATTCAAGCCAAGTTACAGAATCACAGAATATTCTGAGTTGGAAGGGATCCATAAGGGTCATGAGTCCAGCTCTTAAGTGAATGGCCCACACAGGTATCGAACCCACAACCTTAGTTTTAGCACCATGCTCTACCCAACTGAGCTCTGAGCACTATGACAATTTGCAGAAGAAAACCACTGAAACAAAACCCACATGGGGTTTCTGTTGGGGCCATGAGTAAACACAAAATTCAGCTAAGGAAAATCCAGGTACTTTAAATAAACTTGCAGACTGAACAGAACTGTTCAGAACAGGTTCTGATAGTTTCATCAGCAAGAAAAAAAATACCAAAACCAATAAAAACCTTCTGCTGTGGTTTTAAAAGGAAGCATTAAACTAGAAATTTGAGCATAGTTCCCAAACCCTGGTTTTATGACTTGTCCCCTATCACTGAGACACAAGAGGAAAGGAGAAAGACAGTGAGTGACAGGCACCTCCCCCACCCCCAACTCTCTTCGAGAAACGATTCAGTCAAAAAATTCAAGGAACTCTAATGAAAGCCATGCAAACAACAGATAAATCAGATTACAGTCTGCTCTGAACTCGGCCAAGGTTTACACAGAAGGTTTGCAAACCTTTAAACTTCTCCTGAGTTGTGACAAGCAAGCAAACAAGGCTGGGATTTTTCACAGTTGGCAGATACATGATGGCAGATACATGATAAAACAACAACAACAAATCTGGAGATTAATTTTTCCTTTGAATAAAATATGTATAAAGACAATCCATTCTATAATAAATAAGCTGGGAGATAAATACAGATTCATAATCAGTGAATAATTAGTGCACCAATAGTTGCTTTAGGAAGACGATTGAGCAGATTTGCTAATCAGTCCCTTTTGTGCTTTTTAAAAAAATAAAACAATGAAGATAAATCAGACCATAGGATACTATCAGCTAGTAAATTAAGTGCTGATAAGTACCAACACATGATTGCATTGGCTCAAACACACACAGTCACACTTCATTGTGAACCAGCACAAAAACTAGTATGACTACAGAAAAAAGCAATACTGACACCTGCCTGTGCTTGTGTGATTGTTGCTTACTCTGTCACAAGCAGGTGAATGCTGGAGAAATTTCTCCCTTAGTAGCTGTGGCTCTCTGTCTACAAGCACAACTTTCAGGTCTGACTGCAGAATTCACTGTCCCATCGCAAACCACAGTGATCCCATATTTGGGTTTTCAGCAGTCCCTGTCAGCCCCAGTTCTTAGAATATCGAGCAAGCCCCCACTTGGCCCAACTCCTTCCAGGGAAGGAGTGCCTGGGTGAGAGACTTTCCCCAAAGAAAAACTGATGGATTAGAAAAACCCAAGTGATCAACAGGTAGAAGAGAAAGGTTATGCTGTAGTTTCCTAAATGTCCCAGAAATTCAGGAAAATTAATGTTTCCTATGTGTCACAGGAAAGAGGAATTCAGACTTGAGTTATAATCCTCAAAATTTGAAGACTGAAATATTCTCCCAATTAATGCCAAAAGAAACACACTTAAACACAGTTGCAATAAATGCATTGAAGTAATAAATTAAAATAAAGAGGTAGAGAAGAAAGATTGTGCCAATACTTCACCTCTCAGGCCCAAAGGACAGTTTGGATATTTTAGAATGTTAACAGCTTCCCCTGAACAACAGCAGTATTGTCTCTTCAAGTAAGTCAGAGGTAGTGTCTAAAACAGCATAATGAACACAGCAGCAGCCTCCAGCTGAGCCCAGCTATGCCTGAGGTGTCCCAAGAACAATGCTGCCCTGGCCAGCCTCGTCGTGCTGCCATGGGATCAGCAGTGATCCCTGGCCATGGGAAGCAGGCAGGATGCACACACAGGGGTGCTGGGAGCACAGTCACCAGGGAGATGTGCACCACAGTGGGGTTCATCTGCTCCACAGGCCAGCCCCTGTCAGCAGCAGATGTGCGCAAAGCTCAGACAAACACAGCACACGCACACACAGACGCAGCAGCACTCACGCAGCACGCGGTTTGCTCAGGTCCACACGACATCAGGGGAAGAGACCCAGCTGTATGGGATGTTTAACCACGTTTCCTCTGGGAAACTTCTTTCATAAAGAGAGATTACAATAGGTTTCACTTGACAAGTAAAACATTTAGCATAGTTCAAAGATGTCCACTAAGGAGCACAAGTGGGACACAGCAATCAGGATTTAAGTAGCAGATTTGTCCTCTTCTAAAAGGAGGTCGTTCAATGCAATAACTGTAGCAGCAAAGTCAACCAGCTCCACAAAGTCTGATGTAATTATGTTAACACCCATAACACCAGGCTTCTGTTCTTTCACCCAATTCAAAATCATGGGTAGGTTCCTAGAGAAATTGAAATAAAGAAAATTAAACATTTTAAAAGAGGCACTTATCTATACTTAGTCTACTAATTTCAAACAGAACGTGCTGTTTACAAAATATATTATCTCATATTTGTGATCACCTCCTGGCTGTTACCCTAAATGCGACTGGCTGATGAGATTCATGAGCTACCAAACAGACATACTGGTCAGTAATCAATCCAAACTAGCAGGCATACACCTCCCCTCTGTATTCACTGGGCAGTCCATGCTTCAGGATTTAACACTGCACTACAATTTGCTCCACTCTCATTTATTTCCTCCACCCAAACACAAGTTAAGTCAAACGCTCAATTTCACAGCAGACTTCAGTGTAACACAAAGCAAGGTTGTACCTGGCCCAAGATGTTCCCCTGCCTTTCTTTGCCTCAGGGTGGGCAGGAAAAAAGTTGCTGGAGGCCGCACACTGCATTTCTCCCAAACTCTCTCAGCCTCCAGACCCACCCAGAGCAATGGGGTCAGGGAAACCAAACCTAGAATGAAGCTGTCAGCTCCGCAGGGGTTGAACATCCTGCTATATATCACTATGACTGGAGAAAGGAGAGGTGTGTCAGGAACTGAGTTAAATCAAGTTAGAAATTCTACCATGGGGAGAAATTTCAAGTAACTTCTTTGACATGGTGCAAGTCAGGAGTCTGCACCAGCTTTTTTGCACTCTAATATGAAACACCAGGCTTTTCAGCACTTAAACACAAATATGTTAGCATTATTCAGATCACTGCTGTAACACGTATACATTATTTGAGAAGATGGTATGCTAGCAAATTAGCTAACAGGATGATGAAGAGAAAAAAGCAAACCCAAAAAACTTAAAACCACTCCACTCCTGCTGCATCAGGACAATAAGAAAATCTTATCAAGAACCATGAGTGAAGGCATAATTACTGCCAGGGGACACACCAGACTTCAGCCAGCTAAGTATGACTGTTGCACATTTCTCCTTTAGCAAGAGCTCAAGAACATTTAAATATTCATAATCAGGGCAAAATCTCCATACAAGAAGGCAGGCATCTACATAAAACTGCAAAGACAGATTTGCATATCAGCTAGCTTGTGCAAATGCACACAAGGAATGATGCTTATGCAAACAGCAGCATCTATTTGGAACTTTCGGTTTACTTGCAAAGGAGTGGTAAGGATAAGGGAAAAGGATGGATTGAAAGCAGGCTTCCCGGTAACAGTGGCTTACAGCACAGATCTGTGCCAGGAGTCCCTTAAAACAAACCTGCTTGCCCATTCCACGAAACGCGACAATCCTTTGGTAGTTTTGGCCCAGGAACTCCGTCCGGCCTCGGCTCTGATGCCCGCGGGCCTCCGGCGCTCAGGAACCCGCGGCCGCTCGCGGGCCCCCAGCGCCACCTGGTGCCGAGCGCGGCCGGCACAGCCGCAGCCACCGCGGCACCGACACCACACCCAACCAGCAGCGGGGTCCAACTGTGGTTGCGCCCGATTAACGCCTCCAAACAGGAAGGGGACTAAAAATTTCGGTATTTATACCTAACCTGAAATTTCCTTATTTATAGAATCATTGAATGGCCTGGGCTGGAAAAGGACCTTAAATATTATCTCATTCCAATGAGACATATATGACCCCTTCATTTGCAGGGACACCTTCCACTAGACCAGGTTGCTCAGAGCCCTATCAAATGCGGCCTTGACCACTTCCAGGGATGAAGCATCCACAACTTCTTTGGGCAACCTGAGCTAGGGCCTTACCACTTTCACAGTAAAGAATTTCTTCCTAATATCCAAGAGGACTTCGGTAATTTTTAGCAAATGGGCTACAACATGATAATTCCATAAAATAAATCATATGGAACTATGCTGGTCATGCTGTTAATGCTATTAAAAATCGCTGTTGCTCTGTGCTAATCAAAGCAAAACCCTCTTACAGTGACCTTACTCATAGGTAAATTAATTGTACAATGGTCAGTGGTATGAGAAAAAGTCAAATGGTGAATCTAACTTTTGGAAAACCTCCTCCCTACCCCCTCAAAACACAAGGTAAAATACTGCCCTAGGTCATACTTCTCTGGCTGTTACTGAAATTACTGAGACATTTGTATGGACAAACACAAAACTGAGTCCAGAAATAAACAATTTTCCCCTGTGGCACAAGTTTTTGCCCCTCTAAATTCAACTTCAGCCAGTTTGGAATGAGTAACTGGTTTGAAGCCACACATCCATCCCACATTTTACAAAATACTATCACTTTCAGAAAAAGTTCCACTTACAAGGAAACACATATGCACCCTGTTACTTTTTCATTTTCACTAATTCTTTATTTTTAATGATTGCAAATATCTCTAATGAACAACAGTACTGAGCAAAACTGCATGCTTTCAGCAAGCCTAAGCAAACATTTCCTAGTTTCTTGCTTGCTCAGTGCCTTTTCAACATGAGACATGTTAAGTACAGAACTGAGAAAAATCAAGACAAGTCGTTACCTATGAACAAGTGTGTTCTTCAGACCACGAATCAGATGTCGTGCAATTGTTTTCACTCGAGGTGTGAGAATTGCTTGAGATACATGGAAAGTCCCATAACGACTTCGTTCCCCAAGCGTGGTCTCCAGGAACTGTAGCAGTTTGTGCACATTAGTTGTATTAGCCCACGGTGCTGGCATTTTATTACCTGGCCATAGGAAAGGATATTCCTGATACAAAGGGTGGTGGTAAAATATGAGAACCTAACAGAACAACAACAACAACAAAACAAAAAATTCACAATTACTATATTTTTATTTGAACAGGCTGTTGCATTGGTTTATGTTTATACAGTACTGTTGCAGCTAGCATAGCAGTGAAAAGAGGACCAAGCAAAAAGAAGCTACTCTTGAGTCATGAGTGTCAGTAAATTTGTTGCACTATTGCCAAAGGAGACGATGGAGATCATTTTGTTCAGCTTTGAGGACAGGATTGTTTCAGGCTTTAAGGGTTATCAGTCTAAAATGACAAAGTTGCCTCTGTCATTTAAAGAACTTGGCTTAAATGCATTGCAAATTCTTACTGCCAGAAAATACTCTACTTGAAGTTGAGGATTTTAGCAGTTTTGTCATCTTCTGAGTACCTCCGACTAAGAGGTTAAAGTGTGCTGGGCTGACTGGCACATGACTGGCATATTGGCATTGTGCTCACACTTAACTGCATGAGATGCCAAAGCCAGTCCTGCTGTCAGCAAAACCATCAAATCCAAAGTTAGTATTTTATACCTTGTAAGGTTCTTCTCTACAGCACAGAGGCAACGCTTTTTATTAACACTCACATTTATACAAGATTAATTTTGAACCCTAGCATTGACAGCAGCAATTCAGAGCAATTCCTCAAAGCCTCATTTCTAGTTTAAGACTATGTGCTGCTGCTGAAACTCTTTTCTGTTCTCAATTTTCATGTGCAGTTACCACACAGAAGAGGCATTAACCTCACCTCTGCAGATCTGGATGGCTGCAAAGGAGGCAAGATACTCAGTACTATACCTCAGTCATGCTAAAGCTTATATGCTTCACACTGGCCAGAAAGACAAGAGCTAATCAAATCCTCACCAACACAAGTGTGCACTACATGCCCTTCCAGAAGGGAAAACGATTTGTGAAGAGCACAAGGCTCCAGAGATTCTACAGTTTAACTAACAAACATGCTTGGGAGCAGGACACAGATTGGCCACACCATAGATGAGGGGATACACAGCTGCATGTAAATGGAAGAAAATATGCACAGTACATAAAGGAGGCCCTAGTCAGCTTTAACTTGACCATCAGCAGCATCCTTGGTCCAACACCCATGAGTGGGAACAACACAAAGCTTGTTTCTTTAAAATCTTAACATTTTGGGCTTGAAAACATTAAACATCCTTTCCCTACCTGGTGTTTCTTCTCCCACATGTACAGTAATGTCACATATTCTACACATTCAACACAACAAAGTTTGGATTCAAATGCTGAGTGGATCCTGTTGATCAAGAAGTGGTGATGGCTGTCATCCATAGCATAGAAATGATTGAAATCCAAGAAGATTACTTCCTTGGGGTGCTGCTCAAGAAAACTATTCATCTCCTTCAGCCCATCCCATACTTTGATGCCAAACAAGCCATGTATGAAGTAAATCTCTTGTCCTATTTCCCCAGGTTTGGAAGATACACGAAGATCAAAGTAGCGGATCCCACCTTCCAACTGCTCTTTGAAAGTGAGATTTTGAGTCACTGACCATTTCTTTATGATCTTTCTAACCAAGGAAATTCTGGCCAAACGTTTGATGGCTGTTGCTTGGTCTGGTCCCGCTGGAGATTTCTCATCAACCCAGTAGCTGAAAGAATCATGTGATCCTAGAAAAAGAACCAAGAAAAATTAATTTTAGAAAAAGTGACTCTCCCAAAACACGTATGCCGATGTACCCTGAAAACTGAACGAAGTCCTACATGTATGGCAGGATTGCAGAAGAGTTATGCTCACGTGTGAGTCTTTCAGACTGTCCTTCACACCTTACTTTTCCCTGACAGTGTAACAAAAGTTATACAATAGGGTTCTCAGTTTGAGCTGCTTTCTTGCATGAGCTCCCAATTTCAATGCTCCCTGAACGCCACAAAACAGACATTCATGCTAAAGGGAAACTTCCTTCTAACCTTCCTTCATTTACAAACTACAAATCAACCCCCGAAGCTTTCCCAGAGCCTGGTACGTGACTGATCTAGGATGAGATTCCAGATTAATTTTAAGAGTCTGAGACTGGTAAATCCAACCATGACCTTATACACCAAACATTCTGGAACAGGTATCTTTATTCATGTAATGGACTGAAGGATCTGCACCTGTACATGGCTTACCAGCACATCTCACTTTAGCCCCAAGATGGCAGAGAAATTATTAATGGTTTGAACAGTGGGGAATGACTGGCAGGACTTAGAGGTGAACAACTGAACACACCACCAGTTACAGTGTGGATAGATACCAAGCTCATGTTAAACAAGCTCATGAACATGTCTTTTACCTGGCACACTTTTGAGTGACCAAAAATTCTCTGTATGGTAAACAGAAAATTCATCAAAAAATACAACCAACAATAAAAATCACCAGTCCCTTCCAAAATAATGCACATCCAAAAATCCCCTGTAACACAATCTGTACATTGGCAGAGAAACTGCATCTCCAATATAAAATTTTTGCTAATTAGAAAAAACTTCCAACTGACACTTCAGTAGTTGATGGGAAAAAAACTGAGAAGTAACAAAACTCCAAAATAAAAGTTTCAGTCAATGAAATACCCCTACATTAGCCAAGTCAGTAACAAAACAAAGTGTGAAAAGGTAGAGTATCTCAGTCTGCACTGTACCAGAACAGCATAAAGCAAAGACTGGCAGGAGCTGATCCACCACAGACTGGGGTTTACCAGGGATTTCTAATCAATTACCCAAGGCACCAGCAGAGTCAAGAAGCTGCAGCTGCTCCAGGCTCACCTTTCTTGTGAAGCTCCAGCCAGCAAAACCACTATAGGAGCTGTAACAGCTCTGCTACCCTTTGTCTTCAGGACAGAAGAAAGTTTGCCCATTAAGCCAAACCCCACTTGGTCCCTGTGGACCCACTTGCTGAAGTGCAGAGAAAGCATCTTCACTCTAGAAGCTCATTTTCCAGCTGCCTCAGAGTACACTGACCCTGTACCATGCTGCTGGCACCTGTGTTTTACATTCCTGCATGCTTGTCCCTGATTTTCTCAAATTTCCTCATCTACTTCAGTCTGCAACTCTTTAAAATCCTAATTTGTCATATTCAATCTTAAGATAACACATGAGGCATTCATAGCCTCCTTTATCCAAACCTTTTATTTGTGTACCAGTGCTCACTTGAACACTGATGAACATCCTGTGATGCAAGATCAGAGCTACAAACAAGATTGTGATCTCAATTGGATTATCTTGTCGGCATTTTTAATTCATATTAAAGAACAGACTGTGCAAAAACTAAACATCACTTCTCAACAACCTTAAAGGTACTGTTTCCACGGACTTCAACTAGTTCAAAAGCAGTGAAGAGGTAGTGTGAAGGTTCGTTTTCAAGCTTTACAAATGATCACTAAAACTAATTCTGACCAACTCTTCAGAATTCTTCATAGCATTTGTAAAAGTGGGTCTCTGTTATGGCTTTCCATTCAGTCTTCTAGACAGAAGTGAGAAGCACTGAGGATGCCAGCTTAAGCAGCTTTTTAGTACTTGTCTCAGTAAACTACATCATGAAGTGGCTATTAGTTGTGGAGTGACACCTAGCTTTCCCTCCTCCCCCCACCACCGTCACAACCAGGAGCAAACATCTAGTGAAGGCATTTAAGAAACTCTATCATGCTTCAAATGGTAGTTTACAGACCACCCTGTACAGCAGAATGAATCTTTCAAGCTTCTACAGTATTTGGAAAGTAGACTTCAATAACAAGGGGCTTGGCTTCTACCTTGGAATTAGTCACTTTGCAAAAAGAAATGTTTTGTTTGGTTGAGTTTTTTTGCTTTTTCGCAAGTTCTTAATTCTTTTAAGTTTTCTTTCTTCTTCTGTTTAGGTCACTGTAGAAGATGGTTTAACATTGTAGAATAATGACATAAGAAACATTTTCATTTTAACTAAGATAGTGCAGCATCCTTGAGAGCTGTCTATAGGAGTCACTTGCACCATTATGCTTCCTTAGACTGATAAATCTGACTTACAAAGGAATGAGAATTTATCTGGCCACAAATATATTGTTGTCTCCTCAGTGCTGTCTAAGTAAATCTGAACCAAAAACCAACTTGTTTTCGTAATTCTGATCACTCATTTTACAGCCACCAAAGTCTTTACTTTGCAGTTTGTAACTTACAAGAAACTTTTAGGGATACAAAGAGCAAATTTTCTCACTACACTTATCACAAATCAAATTCTATTTATACCCTAGCACTAGAAATCAACATCAAAGAAAACAAGTCAGCATATTGCAACTTTTTCAACACATAGTTTAAACACTGCACTCCTTCACAGCAAACTGAACTATGTGTGACATGCTTCTATAGTTAAAGAAGATCCTATTAAATCCTTCCCCATGGCTCTGGTAAAAGCCTAGGAAATGGAGCTTCTCTCCTACAACAAAGTCAACATGTATACCTAGATATAACCAAGTAGAACATGAGTTGGAGCATCTGCAAAACATCCTTTTTTTCACTGTTGGTAGCACACCACCTTCTAAGGAGGACAGGGGAGCACCACCAATTCTGTCAATCATTCTATGATCAATACCGAGGCTAGAAAGACAACATAAGTTCAAGTGGGTCTTCAGTGGTCATTTAAAAAGGGCAGTCACCAATATCTAGGCCAAACCTGGACCCACAATGTTTTAACCCTGTTAAGAGGAAAAAACCCCAAACTGAAACCCTGAAGCAACAGCACTGGATACTTCTGGAGCTGTGGGGTAAGAGCAAGGTGAAGACCCACATCATCCACCAGGCCCTTCTTTAATTTAAGATCATTGTGATATACTACCAGCTCAGGCACTGCCTTTTAATATAGCTTAGCTGTGATCTTAAGTACATGCTAAGCTGATTGCATCATGATGTCAAAATAATCCCTGCTGTCCTTCGCTCTATCCCTATACTCATAAAAAGTCTTCCCATTCTGTAGCTATGGCAGTAGCCAGGCTGGTTGCTGATATATGTGATACAGCATTTCTTTTTGAAAAAGCATAACCTAAACCAACCCAAATCTGTAAAACTTCATAGGCAAAGAGCAGAGCCTACACCAGAAGGATGGAGCAGATCAGCCCAATTTTGTCAGGAGCTCAGTGTAAGAGCTGCTAGGCACATTCTCAATTCATGTCCAACACAAGGATGTGCGAAGGTACTTCCACACTGCCCAGTGACAGCAACAAGGCTGGCAGTTCCTGGACAGAGGAAGAACCACAAAACCCTCATAGCAACATATACTGTAAAAAGTATGTAAAAAATTTCCACATGTAAAAAATCCCTCACCATCTGTGTTCACCCCCCCCACAATTTGCATTGCCTCAAATTATGCTGAGTACTTTTCTTGGGAAAAATCAACCTCAAGAATTCTTGAAGCAAGACATTTCAGATGATAATTAACATCTTAAGTATAAATAACACCCTATTCAGTAAAGCTATTCCTTAAACCTGTTGATTGCAGATGAGGCAACTAAGGAAACTAGGTATTTATAACCTCCACCTCACACACTGAGAAGTCAAAAGGCAGAGAAAAGCCAAGAAACTTTGTCTTTGTTGTCCTTCTCAGAAAGACACCAGGACTCCTGAACTGCCTCAAAAGCATGTTCCCGCACGTGCAGGACACTGGCTTACTGTAGATGAGACCGGATTAGCGTTCAGACCGCAAACCTTACTGAGCTGCTCCAGTGACATGGCATCAGTCTGGTGCTCAGCCCTTCCCAAAACCAAGTCAGGCACAGGAAATACAACAAAGAGATGATGATTTTGCCAATTGCTTCCAACTGGGTTAAGATGTGCAGCATGAGGCAGCAAGCATTAAATTTAATCATAAAAGAAAGAGACTGCACATTCAAAGACAAAAATTAGGGGACTGCTAATCAGCTGGCAGCTCTTACAGATAGCTGCTGCTCTATTTCAGTCTAATTTTTTTCATCTGACAAAGACTGGCAGCTTCAAGGACAGAACTCACATGCCATCAAATGCCCAGACATTTAACTATCAAAGGCTCTGGTATAATTAGAATAATATTATATAGGTATCTTCCAGACACCAGACTCAAAATGATGGATAGACCTCTTAATTTTATCCCAGTAATTGCAGCTGTGGATTAAATTTCATTCATATCTTTAAACATCTTTTTATTCTGCTTATACTAATTCCTCAAGTTAATTGTATGTTAAACAGCTCACTTTTCAATTCAATTTATGTTAAATAGATTGTATTTCACTGTTCAGGGTAACTTTTTGTTGAAGCCCTTGAGCTAATTGTTAGAAAGCAGCCGTTTATTATCACATCTGCAATAAAAATCTAACTTCCTAGTGTGTTTATTTGTCATGCTACTTACATATAGTCAAATTAATCCACGGTGGAGCTGAAACAAATGACCATCAACAGAATGTTATCAAGCCTTCAATTTCAACAAATACAAGCTACAACTCTTCACTCTCATGACCAGTGACAGGACTTGAGGGAACAGCACAAAGCTGAGTCATGAGGCTTATACTGGATCTTGGGAAAAGATTCTTCACCCAGATGGTGGTTGAACACTGGAACAGGGAAGTGGTCACAGCACCAAGCCTGTCCAAGTTCAAGGAGTGTTTGAACAATGTTCTCAGGCACAGGTGTGACTCTTAGGGGTGTCCTGTGCAGGGCCAGGAGTTGGACTTGATGATCCTGTGGGTCTCTTCCAATTCAGCATATTCTACAATCCTATATCATTTTGTATTATCTTTTGTTTCCACATAATACTTCCAGCAAATACAGTTGCAAGCAGAGGGACAGGGATCAGCATCATGTCATCAGCCCCTTGTAAATTTACCTTCATGAAGCATTAAACATATGACCATACAGCATGCAGAGATCTTCCAACTCAGAACACACAGTGCACTACCAATCATTCAAAAACAAGACAAAAACTCATGAGTTTTTTTTGATGCAAGCATGTCTCCCAGCATACTGCAAGCCTCCCTGGTTCCAAGGCTGTGGACTAGTCAGAAGCAGCAGCTCAAGACACTTCCTGCAAACATCTGGCCAACGAAGAAGCAAAAAATAAAAGCACAAGGGCAGGAGAGTGTGCTGTCAGTAAGCTTAACTAGATCTGAATAAGCTGGATTGATCTTCCCACGAATAGAATACTAACAGGACAAAAATTACAAGAAACAAATGTTTAACATAACATGAAGCTAAGAAGCAAGGTCAACAAAACATACCCATCCCCTAAAAACATCAAAGGGTCATTTATGACCAAAGAATTACCCCAGCTGCAGTGATGCTAAACTTCTTAGCACAAGCTTTGCTCACTAGACAAAGTACATTCCCCACACAGTACAAACCACTGCACATGACACAGCAGGCACTACACAGCTAAGATGGGCAGAAGAACAGTAATCAAGTTCCAAAAATACAGGATCTAAGTGCTAGCGAGTCAAATGTTCTTTTAAACTAGATGTCCTGTGTGTGCCAAAACTGAGGGAAAAAACAGGATAAGCAAAAGTGCCTCTCGAAGCCCTCAGGATTCAGGTCATTAACAATCCAGATTTTCTTATTAGAAGATTAAGATCTTAAAAGTTCATCACTAATGACAAGCAAATCAAATAGTTAATATTAAATTGTCTAGCAAAAGGAGATGAGGCAGAAATAAGAAACACCCTATTGATAATCAAATATCTAAAACTATAGAGACGAATGTAGTTTAAGAAACCTACAAGAATCCTTTAGATATTCTTAATGCAGTCCCATTAAGACAAATCCTAGAACAGACCAAATCCTCTTAGGAAAACTCCCTCTCTCTGTCCAAGAACTACCCTGATTTCTCCCACTGCCCCTTTCAGGCAATGCAACGGGATGCAAGAGCTTAAAGACAACCGAAAACTGTCTCAGACACAATGTCACAGAGTAGTTTGCTCTTCTTTCCAGCCAGAAGAAATCCTTTTGGCACTGGTTGCAGTTATTGCCATTGAAGTTTAAGGTCATTTAGCAATGATTTCCCATTTATCAACAATCTCAGCTGTCTGCAACGGGAATGCAAAAAACACACAGTACCTCTCCACCGTTTCAAAGCCCGATTGGATTCACGTGCTCAAAAAGGAAAAAACCTTCAGTTTAGAGTCCTCTTTTGTGACCACTCAGAACTGAGTGGACCGAGGGTTCATTCTCTTCTGAGAAGGCTCTAAGGAAATTTTTATTACATGGTACTTTTCCCTCTTTTAACATATTATCTGGAAAAGCAGGCAAACAAACTTTCACAACATGGAAGGAGAGCAACAACCAGTTATATCAACATTACAACTAGTTTTCTTCATTTGAAGTAAAACTTTGGTATGTTCTGCGCTCACTCACCAGACACACTTAAGTCACTCTCTAGGGTACAGATTTTAATAAGTAACAAGAAGAAAATTTTTCCAGATTAAAAAAATAAATCACAACCTTCATATACTGTCTGAAGAAAATTTTGCAGCATTTCAAGAGTAATTTGGTTTTGGCTAAACAGATGACAGAAGTTCTTTAAAAACAGAAGTCCTAAGACTGGCTTTTCAGGAGAACTGCACAGACCCATAATCTGCCACACCAGTTTCTCACACAGGGACATACGAAAGGAATACTTGGTTACTTAGGAATAGTGGAACAACTTCCACCAAATGTCCTCATCAGTGTAACAGTCCAGATAGTTTAATAGCCCCTCTAAAAAATTTGAGATTTGCTGTTACAATCAAATAGCCTACCAAGGTTATAAAATGTCTTTTCAGAAAATTCTGCGTTTACAAATCATACTTAACACTGCCATATGCAGATGCTTCCTTCTAATGGCTACCACCTGATTCATTGGTAGATGCAACCTAAATTGAGAAGGAAAATAAAGCTTGGTGAATCAGAACATAAATCTTTTATTTCTTCCCTCTGAGCTTCAACCCAACAGACGGCCAGTTCAGCCGATTCAATGATCCTTTTAATTAGAACTGCAAAGGACTACCATTTGGGAGGAGGATGCAGCCTCAAGCTCACCACTACCACTCTCAGCATGCACATCCACAGCCCATACCAGCCCATGAACAAATAAACAAGAAAATCACAGCATTAGCAAGCAGCTCACCTTAGGGTCATGCAGGCAAAGAGAAAAACCACCCGATCCAGTCAGAGCCTAGCGGCCAGTTCTCAACTGGACAGTGCTGCTGCTTCTTTTCAGAACCACTTTGGCTCTGCTTGGCCAACTCCAAGTCAAGCAGCTCATGGGGCTTTTGGGGATCAGTTGCACTGTTGGGACAGCAGAGTTGGCCAGTCAGTGGGTGGGAAGATGGCATCCTGCACACAAGATGCTCAGGGCCACACCACCTCTAGGTGTTCCTCAGGAACCTGGCAGATGAGGATAGTCACACTACTGCACCAACTCAGTCACTCACAGCAGGTTATCAACACAGGAAACAACCTCTCCATGCCTTTTATCCCTCCTTTAAGTTTCAATGTGGGCTTGGCCAGCAGGGCTGCTCCTCCTTAAGACTGCCTACTAGCTGTATTTGTAAAGCTTTGTTTTCCAGGGATAATAATTTCTGAGTACTTTGATCATTTAAATCAAAATCAGGAGGCTTCTTACTGAGGCTCTTGGGATGAACTCCTCAGAGAAGGGCAGCAACAGCAGCACACTGTCGTATGTAAAGTTTTGGGTCAGTCATACTGACACTACTATGAACAAACTATGGGAAGTTATATTAAAAGTGGGCTAGAAAGTCAAGAGTGTGTGTGCGTGTGTCATAGGGGAGAATTAGGCAGCTTGACTACTGCTATAGTTTGGAGCAGCAAAGATTTATTATTTCAGAAGAGCAAGGACACATCTCTCCTTGGAGATCAGTGAACAGTCACATTGAAGACACTTTACCAACTATTTTAAGTCTGCAATATAGTCTTGTTCTGGCCATATTCACGCTAATATGATATACTCTGTTCAAAAACAATGCTTCTGGAACTGTAAACCCCATTTTTTCTGCCAGCTCTGGCTACCTACAACCCAGCATCCCACAGGAAAACTCCGCACCAGTTGTCTAACCTGATGCTGTCAGGAATGGCTCCACATTCCAAATGCTCTGCACGACTTAGAAATGAGATTCTGGCCAGCCTTCCACGTGCTTTCTGAAGAAGCAAGAACACACCAGCTAGGATCACTAGAAGATGACAGAAGAGGCCCTGTACACCACCAGAAGCCACAGGTAGGAAGCTGCCCTACCTCTCCCTGAAAAGGCAGCCTGCTCAGCCTGCACATTCCACACCAGCAGAGCACTCTGCTGAGTGTGACATTTGGTTCTAGGTGTATCAGTGGCTGAGAAACTGACTTCCGGTGGCAAAAGCTTCCTTACTGTTTCAAATGAGCCTTAGATATACCAAATTTGACCTACAACATAAACATCTTTATTTCAAAATTTTAAAAAACTCTATGAGAAAACCCTTGGTGCAAGGTTTTTTTTAAGTTATCACATTTTCAAAGTGCTAAAGTAAAACATTTTATTTTTCCCAATTCTCCATCTTTTAGCTCTCTTCTTCAGTAATTCCTATCAAACAACTTAGTTCACATTCAAATTAATTGTTCCCCAGCTAAGCTTAGTTTTCACTAATTGCCTATGTTTCAGCCAAACAGTGTGAAAGAGAACAATCACCCATTTATTCTACATACAGCCATTCTACCTGTTGTTCTTTCCTGTCCACATCTGCAGCATCATGACACATCAGGTTAACCTTCATGTCCCCTTGGGACACCCACACAGTCCAGCATCCACCCTGCGTCTTGCCCAACTCTGTGAGCAGCTGTTGCAAGCAGCTTTTCTGGCAAGAACCACTTCTCAAAATAAAAAAAAATGCCTCTAAATCATCATCACCACACAAAACCTTCCTACCAGGTTAGCCTGGGGAACACACTCATTTGTATTTGCAGGGAGAGAGAAGGAAAGGCAGGGGACAGAAGAGACTTTTGATTACCTTACTTTATTAATGAATGGGCACCCATAGCTCTTATTGGTGCTCCTGCAAGCAGCAGTGGATCCCTACCTAAGTCATCATATGTTTTCTCTGAAAGACAAAGAAAATTAGCAGAATGGAAAAACTCACAGCTAGCTATCCTGACCAGAACTGGGAACCAACCAAAGGATACAGATTAATCCAAAACTCCAAGTATACCTGTTACATCCTGGCTCTTACATACTTTAATGTGGAATAGTCCAGACAGAATTAAGTAAATGTATTATTACCAAGACCCAAAGGAAAACAGAACAGCCTGCTCTTCTCCTCATGACTTTCATCCAGCACCTTGGAGGCTGGACTGATCAAACACTCAATAAACAAACACTGATAGCTGGCAGCAAACATCTGCTAGACTGCCTTGTTGTCTCAAACCAAAAGGCACGAGTTTATCATCACCTCACAAAGTAGAGACTGAGACAGAAAAAGTGTTTCACCTGTTTTAATACAAGTATTCATGTAAAAGTTTGATGAAACAGGGAAATGGTGCCCTCAGATGCAGAGACTTCAGACTGTAGCACCAAGTTAATTAAGACACTTGCCTTTCTAAAAATTTCTGCAGCAGTTCAAATGAAACAGTATAAACCACACAAACCATGGTGCTATCAACTATCAGGATGCAAGTACAAGCAAGGAACGACAAGGCTTCTCCA
Organism: Vireo altiloquus; assembly: GCA_013396875.1. Taxonomy (NCBI): domain Eukaryota; kingdom Metazoa; phylum Chordata; class Aves; order Passeriformes; family Vireonidae; genus Vireo; species Vireo altiloquus. Next base: position 602,880 of record VZRF01010371.1, on the reverse strand, counting down.
GCTAATTCTTTAAATAGTTGATTTACTTCAAAAGCTGATCAGTGAGAGCACTCCAAATTTTTGTGTTTTATTTCTACATTGAGAAATAAAAGAGTAGCAGATGCAGATCAAAAGATTACAAAAAAAAAATATGTATCACAGTTGTGATTTCATAAATTTTTTAATGTAAACGAGCTTGAGATTAAACAAGTAGTATACAATACCCTGCCAAAGGTCACGTCCACAATCAAAATGTTTAAGGATTCATTTTTAAACCCACATCCAAAGAGGATTAGTGGAATATAATTAAGAGAAAACCCTCTAGACTTTCACACAAGGTCACCACTTGTTGAGGGTGGTTATTTTTGTTGACTATATTGTATGCTTGTAAAGTTGATGACATTTTAGTTACTTGATATTTGGCAATTTTTCATTGCAAAAGATCCCTCCTCTCATGACACTGCACAGGGAACCTCATCTCTTTTCCTTGTCTAAGACCATATTGGTTTAACATTTTCAGCTAAAGTTTTTCCCAACAGAAGTAACAGAAAAGCCCAAACTTGGGAACTGATCACACACAAGCTTTGCAGAAGTGCCTTGACTTTTTCAAAACCTCTGTCTATTTTGAGCACAGAGTTAAATAAGCATGTAAACACCCCATATACCTCATGAATACCCATCTTCAACATTATTTGCTTGCTACCAGTTGGTTCTAAGGACTGAGGAAAGAATGATCTTCTCAACCATCAAGTAAGGTGTTTCACACCATTATGGAATCATAGAATAACAGAGCTTTAAAAGGACCCTCAGAAGTCACAGCCACCTTTTCTAAAGCCAGTGAAAACAAAAAAAAAAAGCAGCTCTGAAAGCAAAAGGTTTGCAAAAAAGCAGGAGAATTCTATGAAGACATCCTGGACAACATTCAAGGGAGTTTCCCACTCACAGTAGCACATAAATTAAATCTCAGAAGTTTCTTTTCTCTGAACAGTCTCAATTCTTTCACTTTAAATAGCTCCATCATACCATCATTTCGTTCTTCTCTTAAAGAAAGGCAAAATTTTATTCTTTAAATGCTGCAATTCTTTAAAGTGCAAAAAGTATGAAACAACAACAGTTTCATGATTTTGAGTGCTGATTTTATTTGAAGTTAAAACAAGTTTTAAGATTTCCACTCCTGGAGCTCTATCTCTGTTCCTATGTACAAAGGCCAACAAGGAGTAAGGGAAGGGGAAACAAACAAATTCCCCATATCAAAACCATTGAGTCCATCATTCCAGGAGAGAAAAATGTATCCTGAGATGGACAAAAGCACGCCACTCCTGTCATATGCATACACAGGTATTAAGCACAGACAAAATTGCTTCTCATTCAACCTTTCATCTCTCTTTTGAAGGTAACACTGGTCTTCACTGCTCTTCAGCATCTGCAAAGACTCCTCAACTACAACCTGTATTGCATACTGCTAGGAACACCCGCTAGCGCTCAAAAAAGGTTGCTTTTCCACGCACCACACCAGAACCCCACTTCAGTAAAATAATCATTGGACTAAAATAATAGTAACAAAAAAAATTACCAAAATCCATCCAAAATATCTTTTGCCTGCTCACAGATTGCATGAAGTATATACAGGAAAGTGGTGGGGAGATACACCAACCTTGATCACAAATAAACACGTACTGCAAGCATTTAAAAAAGAAAACACATTACCCATTTTAAAAGCACCATGGCATTACTGACACAACCACTCATTTACTTGGTTTCTCTGCTGCAACACTGGTTGCATGATGCTTGCAAGTGACAGCAGCATTGCACCTAATGCAATCTGTATCATAACATTCTGCACAGTTTCACAGCCTTTAAGTGGCTACAGCAACAAGAAGCTGATTTATTACTGTTCATTAAAAAAAAAGAATCCTTTCTTTGCCCGAAGTTTCAAAGTCTGCTGACATATGAATTTTACATGAACACTGAATTTAATTTCTGTCCTGCTTCCCTGTTCAATAGAACAGAGTCACATAAAATGCTTCTGCTACTGTCAGGATAGAAAAGGGCACCATTTTTGATTGAGACCTGGCATTTTAACTGTTCTGCTTCAGGTAACACAGCAGTGTATAGGAGGCGCACAGCCCTTTCTCTACATGCTTCAAGGGCATTTGAAGCATGTAGAGAAGCCGCTGTATTATCTCTGACACAAAAGTTACTCTGCTTCTAGGGAAGTGTCTCTGAATGTGTATTACACAGAATCAGAATCAATTATATTGGAAAACACCGTTGAGATCACAGTTCAACCTAAGCCCAAACACCACCCCGCTAGCTAGACCGTGGCACTCAGTGCTACGTCCAGTCTTAAAGACTTGCAGGGACAGTGACTCCACTACCTTTCTGGGCAGCCCAATCCAATGTCTAATCACCCCTTATGTGAAGAAGCTCCTCCCCCATGTCCATCTTGAACCTCCCCAGGCACAGCTTGAGACTGTATGTATGCTACAACACATATACAAAATGCTAGTGACAAGCTAAAGCACTGAAATGAAAACCAAGCCTGTACCAGAGTCTATCATCCAGTACCAGAAAGAGCAACAGTAACCACCCCTAAAACCTTCCCTACTGACATTTGCAAGGAAGAGTATTTTTTGCCCTTTACAGATAGAAGATCAGCCTAAGTAAATTTCACCTGCTCTTGTCGTTACTTATCAGTTTATCTATCTGTAAACCAGGCTATGAAAGACATACCATATAATGGTCTGGGTTCGGAGGGAGTTTAAAGATCACGTAACTCCAAGTGCCCTGCCGAGAGCAGGAACACTTTCCAGGAGAGAAGGTTGCTCAGAGCCCCATCTCAGACCTGCCATCTGATGAACCTCCCAGCTCTTGGCTCAGGGCAACCGAACCTTTCTCCGCACGCAATTTCAGCCTTACCTAAAGTACCTGCAAACGTTCAGGAGGGCCTCCAGCGGTCACAGCTACCTTTTCTCAAGGCAGCGAAAGCAGCAGGTCAATGGTTAGTCTCACAGCGGTATTTACGGGAGATTAAGCCCTCCTTTCTCTGCGGCAATGGACAGGGCTCCTCTCAGCCCCGGCACTCGCCCCAGCACTTAATTATGGGGGACGCGACGCCGCGGCCGAGGAGACTCCCCCAGTACCGCCCTGGCGGCCCCGGCCAACGCACACCCCGTCCCGCCACCCTACCCGGGATGGCGAGGTTGGAGAGCGGCAGGGAGCGTAGCGCGGGCGGTAGCGAGCCCATCCAGTCGGCGTTACCGTCGGCCACGGCCCCCACGGCGCCGTCCCGCCGTCGCTCCCTCATGGCTGGCTAGCGGGCGGCGCGGCCGGGCCGGCACCGCCGGGCAGCGGCGGCACCCGCTACCCTTATGTAATGGGGTGACGTCACGGCGCACAGAGGCTCTCCATTGGTCGCGCACCCGCGCCCCGCCCCCGCCCCGCGCGCCGGTGGTGGTCGGTGGGCTGGGATTGCGGCATCCGTGGAATCCAGCGGGATGGGGTGGGCACCGGGGCACTGCGGGGCCTCTGTTCCCACCGCCCTGCTCCAGCAGGATCAGCCCGGGCCACATGGCACAGGACTGCGTAATATCTCCAGTGAGGGAGGCTCCACACTCTCTCTAGGCAATCTGTTCTAGTGCTCGGTCACTGCGCAAGAAAGAAGTTCTTCCTCATGTTTAGGTGGAACTTCCTGGCCATCTGGTTCTGCCTGTTGCCTCTTGTCCTGTTGCTTGGCACCACGGAGCTGAGCCTGGCTCCATCCTGTTGACACCGTCCCTTCAGATATGATAGACATTGATGAGGTCCCCTCTCAGGCTTCTCCAGACCAAACAGGCCCAGCTCCCTCAGCCTTTCTACATAAGAGATAGACCAGTCCCGTAAAATTCCTTCATTCCCTCTACTGTCGCTCCAGAGAAGCTATCCCTGACACAGAGGGCCAGCACCTTGGTTTTATGATGCTGACTGGTGAGTTAAGTGTATTATCTGGAGAGACTTAAACACTGCACTTGGCAAGAACCAACATGGCCGCATAAGATTTAAGGAGCAAAATAGGGCAGACTCAATTCCCCACCACCTGCTCTTCCACAATTCCCTTTCCCCAACAGTCTCACACTCAACCTTTCACTGCATTTGGTTGTTGGGGAAATAATTTTCTCCAAAATAATTTCTGTATTTGCCATGACACACAAAATTGATACTCTTAAGATAAATTTTCCTCCTTTTCATTATTATGTGTCTTTGAAGGATAATGCTTTGTGAGCATGTTCTCTTAACTGCTCCTTACAAATATGTACAAACGTACTATTTCCATAGTGTTCCCATAGCATATAGAGATGACCAGGCATACACCACTGAGACTGGCTCCATTAAATGTTAGTGAAAAAAAAAAAAACCCACATATATAATTCTGAAAGATAATTTTTCACTGTCAAATTACTAAGGGCTGAATACAAAACATCAAAGACAGGTATTTTGGAAGTACTCTGTTTTGTCTGTAAGGAAGTATTTTTTAATAAGCTGGTATTTTTTGTTTGGTGTATTACAGTTTGCACATTATGCACAGAATCCTTTAATTGATATATAGTTAAACTGATGATGGAACTGTATATTTAAAGCATACATAAACTTACTGTATTTGTAAATACACAGTAACTATATATTTTCACGTAATACAACCAGAATCTGTTTCTTTCCATGAGTCAGCATTTTCCTTCTCACGGAAGTGAACAAAGACATTTTGCTTTTAGAGCTTTGATATTGAAGAATCTTAAACCCAGTGTAATTTGTGTTATAAATTTTCATTTTAAAAATTTCATAAAAAATACTCCTGATCCTCACACTCAAGGAAGAACATGGAGGGTAGGTTTGGCATGCATTCCACTGTCCTGCAGCCCTGCTCCCCCTTCCCATTAAGACCACACTTGCCCTGATGTAGGAGGCAGCAGGGTATGCTCTTCAAAGCCATGTGTATGAGATCATAAACATTTTCTCTTTTAAATGAATTTGTATCTTCAACTAAGAGAGTGGTTGTTATGTGGAAGCTCCAAACAGTCCCTACCCCTGCAAGTTTATCTCTTTTAAATGTCTGCTCTACTGTACGTTATTCACTCTTTCATGCTCCCACCTTTGCAGCTTGTGGCTGTCCTGGAAAAGAGCACTTGTGAACACCTTGAATGCAGCTAGCAACCATGGCTGTGTCAAGTGTGGCTTTCCAGGATGACAAAGCCTTGCAGTGCAGGAGTAGCCTCTTCACAGAGGTTGGTATGTTCCCAGGGGCATCTTTTGTGCCTTTGGGCAGGGGAACTGTAAGCACTGAAGTCTAGAACCAAAAGTATTAAGGCTGACTACTGACACAGTACTGCTGGGTGTCCTTGCCAGGCCCCATCTTCCATTTCCCATCTCTCAAAGGACATAAAGATGGAGTGTGTATGACAGGTAATGGAGTCTGGAGAGGAACAGTAGGGTGTGCTGAACAGTAGGTGACATGGGAGAAGGAATTTAATCACATCTACCACAACAGCAGGTCTTAGCAGTCCTCTGCCATCAGATCAGCTAGAAAAGAGGGGGCTACACACCTGAAGCAGGAAGAGTCTCAAAGCTTCTCCCTTCACAGCCCCCCAAAAACCTCTGACCATTTGCCATCACTCTTCCATGGTACTGGGGAATGTGACAGCATTGGGGTACTTCTGTGCTACCACAACACAGTGACTTTCTCCCCTGTGCATAGGTGGTTTCAGCACCCCCAGGTGCAGGATGAGCACACCCTGGCTGTTGTGGTTAAGATGGTGTCTAGATTTCCAGCCTGCAAAGGACATTCAGACTGCATGGGACACCACCAGCTCACAACCAGCATGATAAGGGAAGAAGGACATGCATCCATTCAGCATTGTGAGGTGAGACTTCAGCTGTGAGCATCAGCTGTGATGTACAGACACTTGCCAGCAGTAACCACTATCAAAATTTTCTTATGTTCCAAAAAAAATCCTTCCTTTTCTAAGGAAGAAGAGTATTAAATTACCTGTTGCCTCCACCAAAACCTCAACCTCCTTCCATCTATACAAAACTTTGTAATTTTCTTCTGCAATGAGTACAAAACCCTGCAATGATGATCATTAATTAAGATAGAGGGAACAAATGGCATTAATAATACAATTTTATTTTCCACAGACTAAACTCACAAATTATGTAGGGTCTTGTCACTTGAGACCATTCAAATGCTCCACTTCAAGCAAGTGTTTACATGGCTGCAAAAATGAATGCCTAAGCAGGCAAGAAAAACATCACATTATTGACATTTTTTAATTCTGTATCAACGTCAGTAGGTTGTATTTTTTCATGTTACTGGAGCATTCCCATATGAATCACATTCAGCAAGGAGGATAGCCTGACTAAAGCTTTACTATCAATTTTTCCCTACAGATTATATAGCCATTTTTATGCCTTATGCAGATTTACTGAGAGCTCAGCTATTTCCTTTTGCCTGAGTGCAGAGCACAACCAATGTCACAGGCAGCCCAGACAATCTAGCAGCTCAAATCCTATTCCCACCCTCCTAACCCTCCTGTTTCAAATGCATAGTAAAAAGATTAGCTGTGCAGATCAGGCTGATGCTATTTAAGCACCAAGAGACATATGGTTTTCACTGTTAGCCAATTCCAAATACACAAATGTGGTTTATTTCAATTTTAACATGTGGGCTGCCATATACAGAATACAAATCCAGAACAATGAACTTTTAAAAGAGCTTTAAAGGAACTGAAAAAAAGCTGATGATATCAGGTGCTACAGGGAGCTTAGCCTGTTTTCCTTACCATGTTGAATACCCTGATAACACGTCCCATTCTTAAACAGGCTCCATTGCTGATGTTAGAAAGCTTTCTGTTAATGTTTTCAAAATCTTCCTTTTCAGCCCAAAGTCTACAGTGCCATGTAAATTCCAAATCCTTACATGCAATTTATCAGCAGGCAATAGATCAAATAAGTTATTGCAATGGCTTCTGTGTCTTCTATGTATTTTAAAGGTCAGTTGCCTACTGATGAGAAGAAAACTGCAGGATTCACTCGCACAGAGAGAAGCTAATTCCTCAACATTTCATGTAAGTATACTCAGGCTCTTCCAAGCTGTTCCTTACCATTTTTACCCTGACTGCAATGGAATTATTTAACATTTCGAACCATGAGACGCACTCAATCACAAAGTTCTGCAGACATCGCTGCATTTAGCACGCCACTTCTTTCAAGTACACCACAAGTAGTGGTGTTCATTTTCCATTTCACATCGTCAGAAAACCACCAGTGTTACTATCACAGCACTTTTTGCACTTCCTAAGCCCATTGCAAATACTTCGATTTCTATCATATAAGATACCATTTGTAATACTGATTTCCCCTCCATTTTTACCCATCACTCATAGCCTCAGTGTCAGTTCTATCAATATATTGCCTGCTTCTCTCTCTCCCTTTTTTTTGCTGTAAGCCAAGCCCTGGCATCTGCGAGCCGTATGTTTGACAAGAGAAAGCTATTCAATTCTTCGTTTACACCGCGTGAGGGATGTTTGAGGCTATGTAGGATGCCAGAGTCAATCTGGAAGTCATCCCGTTTGGAAAGGAACGAAGGGGCAAACAGATACATTATTTTCCCACTGATTGAAAGTTTTATCAAGACAACCTGGTATAGAAGACTTTGAAAGGAAAAAGATGAAACATCATTGGCTAGAAAAGAGGTGGAAGGGAAATTTTAAAGACATAACTGGATGTTCCCTGAAATCAAATAATCTTTACTGTGGACTTCCCTGAGCTTTGTCTTGTCCTTAAGGAATAATTTCAAGTATAATATAATTTCATATTATTTTTACTAAAATCACTTTAGACAGTATGAAGCAATCATTAGCCCCCTGCAGAGCTTTTTAGGAGCTTTCCATTGGTTTATTGTTCTGTGGTAGGTTGAAAACTTGGTTGATGGATAAATTGCTAACCCAATGAGAGGGCTGGTAACGCCTCTGCAATCGTATATTTAAAGAAAGGCAAGCGCCTAGAAGTTACTCTTTTGTTCCGGCCGCAAGGGCCAACGGCTTGTCCTAAGGCAGAGGCGTCCCGCTCGGGCCAAGCCCCCTTCTTCCCGCGGCCCTTCACCCCCGGGCAGAGCTGTCCCGGCTCCGCCTGCAGTGTGTAACCGAGACCCGGCGGGGCCAGCGAGCTCCTCCTTGCCGGGACTGCGTGGCCGAGACTCCATCTGAAGCCGCTGTGACGTCCCCGCGTGGGACCGGCAGGGCATCCGTGCATCCGGCACAGCTTGCGCTGAAGCGAAGGTACACCACATGCTGCAGCCGACAAAGACACCTTTTCTTTCAAGTCAGCGAGGAAGAAAGAGAAAGTAAAGTCCCATGGGATGAAGCTGGACATGGCAACCCCAAGGTCAGAAACAGGGGAAGGGCGAGACCACGTGGAATGGAAGCTATTTGCTATAGAATATTTGCTATATGGAAGCTATATGCAGGAAAAGAGAGCGGTCACACTTCTGGCGTGGAGCTTAAAACTCCCTCTTGCAAGCTGTAGAAAAGACTTTAATCCATTTGAAAAAGAACTTGGGATGGGAAATTCCTGTGCAGCCTGTGATTTTAAAGAGAGGCCTGTGCCAGGCCACATAGAAGCTGTGAGAAACTGTTAGATATTCGAAGCAGAGAATCTTTGCTTTCAGGCTGAGATAACTCATCCTTAAAAGACTAAAGCCCCATATTTTTTTCTGTGGCCCATGACCTGGCAGTGTGGGAAGACTGTGGGGTTTTCATGGGGAAGATGCCTTTTTTTCACTTCAACAGATTGTTTTTCTGGATTGGTTTGTGAAAACTCTATGGCACAGCAGAAGAACGTTTTTTCCTTAAGCATAAAAAGACACTTAAAGTGCAACTCTGACCAAATTCCATGTTTTATTTTGTTTCCACTTGGAAGAGGTTTGGGGTAAAGAGGGAGGCACTGGGAAAGAAAGGTGTTTAAAAGTTTGCTTTGATTTCTTATAATTTCTTTTTTTCTACTTTTCGTTCTGTTAGTAACAAGCTTTTCTTTATATTGCAGCTGTTCAAGTGTAGACCTGTTTTGCCCTGAATTTCCTTTCTGTTTTCCTCAATAAATCCATATTCCCCTGTATACATAAAATTGGATTACGTGTGCTTGGGGCTTGAACCAGTGTCAAACCACGACATGCTCAAAAGTTAATTGCAGAGTCAGGAATAATTGCTTACTAATAGAAACAATAAATAAAATTTCTCCTCTGTATCCTGCTTCTTCTGGAGTCAAAGTGTACACAGATCTTTCTAATGTTTACCACTTCTGACACGTGATGGCTTTAAATCCAGCAAAGACCTCGCAAAGTAACCAATACCCTGTGCTGGTTAATGGATATAATTTCTGTGCAGCTTTGTAAAGCAAACACAGACACTGAAACGGAGCTGGAGCACTTCTCAAGGCTTTCAACACAGCTGCAATGAGGAGAATGTTCCTGGGAAGAGAAAACTCCATAGGTCAGTATTAAGATGGGTGAAACAGCCTGTCCCAGGAAATCTGAAGTGGCAAAGCCTATTAGCAGCAGCTGTTATCTATTGAGTCTGGCACTGGGATGGCCAGGCAGCCTGTGCTCTCCCACAGCCTGCTCCCAGGCATTTTCATACCTCTGCCTACATTCCAGTTACTGAAGCACACCGTGCAAACTATGCGGGTGCTTCTTAAATAAACAAGCCAGGCTTAATTAATTTATGGGACCAAAAGGTGCCATGTAAAAGAAGCTGCTGCAATAATGTTTAAAAAGGATGTGTGATTCAGTTAAATGAAGGAAAAGGTAATTCAGGGGAATTAAGGCTTGGTGTGGCTGTCAGGTGTGCCAGGAGCAGGGCATCCTCTAAGCCCAGAGCTGTCCTCTCTGTTGTCAGAGAGGTGGAAAGCAGGCTGAGGACACTTGTCTGCTCTACTCACCCTACAGGCTTGGGGCTGGCAGCCTTTCCTGGCCCTCCATCAGCAGGGCCCAGCACCACCTGGATGCCACAGGCAGGAATACAAACCACAGAGTCCTGGGAAGAGTCACTCCACTGAAATCCCCAGGCCTTGCTACTGACTTCACAAGGCACATTAGCAACTGCTAACAAATACTGAGAACAAATTCCTTGCTTTTGCCATTTTTTTCTCACCCTGCAGCATTCACCATCTCCTCAGGAGCAGATGAAAACCACTTGTGCATAAAACCACCTAGCTGCTTAGCTTTCCAGTATGTTGCTTTTATGGCTGTGTAATGCATGTATTAAAGATCATATACAGCAGACACAGCTAATTTCACAGTATGACATTTCATGTTATGTGGCTCACATTCTGACTGGGGTCTGCTTTACAGGTTTTATCGTGTCATGGATTTGCATTTAACAATGTGGTTTTGGCTGGGGTAGAGTTCATTCTCTTCATAGTATCTGGTATGAGGATTTATGAGCTGGTGTTTTGGATTTATGATGGAAACAGTGTTAATAATGGAGAGGTATTTCCAGGTACTGCTGAGCAGGGCTTACACAATGGCAAAGCCTTTTCTGCCATTTCTGCCTCTCATCCCCCCACTGAGTGAACTGGAGGTGCACAAGGAATTCTGATGGGACACAGCTGTGACAGCTGGCCCCATGTGACTACAGTGATGTCAACACCATATGTCATGTTTGGCGTATAAATCTGGGGTAGAAGGAAAAGGGGAAGATGTAGAGTGATGGTGTTTCACTTTCCTAGTTCACCATTACACATTATGGAGTCTGGCTTTCCTGGCATTGACTGAAAACCTGCTTGCCCATAGGAAGCAGTGAATAAATTCCTTGTTTCTATCTAATAGTGTGCAGCTTTTGCTTTCCCTATTAAACTGTCTTTATCTCAGCCCATGTTTCTCCTCTTTTACTCTTCCAGTTCTCTCTCCATCCTACTGGTGGAAGTGAGCTTCCAGTTGGGGTTAAACCACAACAAACATTTAAGACTCTCTTACAAAATCTTTACTATAGCCACACAGCAAGCTTTGAACATTTTCCACTTACAGAAAAGCTTTTATCTAATACACCCATAGCCATCTTCAAGCACTGGATAACTTGATCTGGGCCAAATAATTCCCAGGTTGACAAAACCCAAGTCCAAGCCAGTGATTCTGGCTTACATACTGGAGCAGCAGCTGCCAAAAATAATCACTGAATCATAGAATGGTCTGGGTTTGAAGAAATCTATAAGTTATCATCTAGTTCCAACCTCTCTGCCATGGGCAGGGACACCTTTCACTACAAAAGGTTGCTCAATGCCACATCCAGCCTGGCCTTGAACACTTCCAGGGAAGGGGCAGCTATAGTTGCTACAGTTGAGTGTTTTGTTTGGTTTTTTTCACTTTAAAGCAGGGGTCGATTTTGAACTAAATTACAATTCTTGAGTAAACTATATGTTCCATTCCTATCGTGGTGAGGAGCAGATAGAGGCAAACAGAAATATAAACCATCCTACACTAAATTTAGCTGCAGAAAACCAGGAAAATGGGGCTGGCACGCGGGGGATTTTCTTTCTCAGGTCGCAATGTGATGGCTGCCCCTTTCCCTGTTCCCTTTCTGAAGCCGGCAGAGGAGGGCAGGCACCCTCCTTGTGCCCGTCGGTCCGCCTCGGGGCAGGCAGGGACACCGCCGCATTCCTGCGCTGCNACGGGACGGGACGGGGGAGCGGCACTGCCGGGCGCAGTGCTGCGGCGCCACCTGCTGGCGAGCGGCGGGAGCGCGGCTGCCGTGTCCGCCCGCATGTCCCGGCGCAGGGATTTTTGAGGAAAACCCTCGGGAGAGGCTGGAAGCGCCCCGCAGCCAGGCGGGGGCTCCCCGGCATCATTACCCTGCGGAGCACTGCTTGAGGAGGCAGCAGCAGCAGCGTCCTTCGGGAATGGGCGGTCGGGGAGCGGCGCTCACCGGAGGAAGCGGTGAGGGCCATGAGCGCTGCTCAGAGGGAACATCTCCGGCCAGAAACAACCGGGATCAGAACACTCGAGATAATTAGTCCCCCTTCGACTTGTGTTCTGCGGACAGTCATCCTCGTCTAATGGCAAGGAGGAATGTCCTGGCTCTCCACACCCCTTGGAACACTGTTATCCATATGTTTGGAGGGGTTTTGTTGTTTGTTTGTGGGTTTTTTCCAATTTAAGGGCAAAAATCTACCTTCTTTTGCAGCAATGGATAGTATGGCAAAGGTTAAACTGCTGTGCTTCTACAACACCACACAGACAAGAAATTCTCAAATTAACATTGGTCGGTATAGTTTTGTAGGAAACAGTGTTTTCTGTTCAGCACAGATGATGGATTTAGAGCTGCTTGTACTGTAAGGTAAATAATACAACAAAATACTCTAAAAAGGTTTGTTAGATCATTCTTTCCATTAAGCCGTTTATTTAATCTAAAGTCCCGGGAAATACAGTGCTCTGAACCCTGACACTCATCGACCAGTGTTTAGCAGTAAATAAAGCAAATCTCATTTCTAAATCAGAATAGCAATTTTAAGCCTGACATGATTGAATTTTAGCTGATTTGCATTAATTACAGAGATACCATTGTTGTAATAATACATTTCAAAACAATCTTAGAGGGATGGTTTCTTGGCTGCCTGAAAGTATCGTAATTGCTGCCAAAAGCAGTGCTCCTCCTGCAGCTCTGGTGCCTTGCATTGATGATCACACAGCTGCTGACCTGGCTGAGAACTGTGCAGAGGGCCAAGCCCAGCCCACCCTCTGCACCGTCATTTATTCATTAGTGTCAATACAAGGAAATCTGTAGTTTGGGCAGGACAAGGGGAAGACTGGATCATCTCTTTCACAGGCTTAAGCCATCTGGGAAACTTCCCCTGAGGTCTTGGAAAATATGAAGATAGCAAATGATGGATGCTCATTAAGACCAAATTAATTTTTTTTTTCTTCATATATACTGTAAATATAATTCCTGAAAAGCAGACTTAAAAATAAGTACTATTTCAAAGGCATAGCACTTCCAAAAGGACTAGAATTTTCCATTATCTTTAGGCTTGTTTCAGTTCTTAAATCTCTGGCCCACAGGTGACCTGTACACGAGCCCAAAGTTGACTTTCTTGTGACTTGGCCAATGACAACTGGGACTTCTTTGTGTACACTGGCACCAGGCCTGCACCATGATCCTTCTCACCAATCATTCTCCATGATCCGGTGCTGCAATCCTGTGCCAAGAGATGCAGACTGTCTTCTTTCTGAAGAAAGAAAATGGTGCTGATTTTTTCTTTTGGTTTCAAAGTGATAGAAAATGATACGTTTGGTTATGTTAGTCCACAGTAAAAAAAATAATTGCAAGAACAGCTCATGTAGGTCTCAAAATCTTGTGTTCAGCTACTGTTTCCTGTGTAACTGTGGTGTCCATACGGCAGAGCTGTCATCTCTATACATTTAATAGATGGGTAAGCTTCAACACTCTTCAGTCAGGCTGGCAGAGTGATGTCATGAATGAGACAGCAAATTCCCAGTTGATCACCCAATTCAAATTAAGCACATACAATCTCACTGGCACTTATGATGGTGTTAGTGAAGTGCCTACATAGAGATACATGGGATGAAGGGAGTGGCCTAAGGAGTGCTCAGCTTCCAAAATTAATGTCATGTAGGAGCTCTGAATTTTAATATGGGTCATTGACACCAAGCTCCTGTAATCAATGCTCTAAAGGCAGAACCTTTTAACTGTGTCAGTCTTCTGTGTGCTGTACAAGGGGTGTGGGTGCTGTTACAGGTTTGCCAGTTCGTGGCAGGATGGGGGAGTCCCATCAGACTCCACCATGGAGATGTACTTTATTGGAGGTGGCGGTGGCTTGAAAGATGGAGGTCTGTTCATACTGAAATAGAAGAGAGAAAATCCACTATCACACAAAAGTTGCATAAAAGACAGTTGTAAAATGTTCACAGGAGGTGGTGGATTGGCACTAAGTCATTATAAGAGCACCTGACATTAGCTCTTACATACTGTGACTTCCCTGAGTCTGTTTTATAACCCCAGCACATGTCCTGGTATTCATTTGGCTTTCTTAGCTCCCACCTCACAATTTTACTTCATTCATGTTTTAAAAGAACAGAACATAGTGATGAACCACTCAAAATCCTTGCACAGGCCTTTTGCTCACTCTGCTTTCTGAATGTATATTTAAACACTCAGAACTTTTTTTGGTCAATTTGTAAATAAAGGTCCCATCCCAAATAAGTTAAAAAAATCAATCCTGTTTTTACCTTTGATATGCAGGATTTGCAGTTGTGTTTCAAGAGGGATTCTTAGAATAATGAGTAATTAATTATAACTATGATTTTTTGAGTATTTTAGTAATGTTAGTAAGATTAAAAAATAATTGTCTCTTAGATATTGCTTTCACCAGTAGATCTCGGAGTGCTTTAGTAGGGAATCAAACTTTGGTAATAATTACAAACTCAATGCTTCTTTGACTGGGATTGAGTTTTGGGTAGCCTACTTTCACATATATTATTCAAAACTCAAATAGAGCTGCCCTAGAACCACGATTTCATTAAAACATGTCCTCAAGTAACCATAGAAAATGTGAAAGAAAAAGCAGCTGGCAGGGAGGCTAATAGAATTGGGGGTCTCTGGGGACAAAAATTGACTCTTATTCTTCCCTTAAACCCTGAAGCTGAACTGCAGCTCTTTTCTTAAAGTTAATTTTAAAGATAACCCACAGAACATATGAAAGGACTATGAAGACTCCACTTTTCATACTGCTGTATAAAAAAAATGGCATTAGTGATCCATGTACTTAAAGGCCTTGTGTGCTATGTGTCATCTCAAATGAAAAGTAATTCAGTAAAGATTTCAGTAAATCCAAACAGCTCGGTTAGAGTTTGTGCTGCCCTCTGTGACACCCCTCCCACCCCTGTGGCTCCATTCACTTGTACTTACATCTCTTTCTGGTACTGACACCATTTCCTGATGCCTAAAGCCACTAGAGAGCTGCAGAAGAGGAGCAGGACAGCTACCACTGTTGGCCAGGGGAAGCGACTGGCTTCGGTGTTCCTCCTGTTACCTGGAAGGGACACACCAGTCAGAGCTCATCTGAGTGTCCTTAGAGGAGAGGGAAATCTGGGCTTGCCACTCCCTGCCCTGCGCAGCACTGGTGTCAGTGCAGCCCCTTATCATCAGGCTGAGGATCCCAAATTCTAAGCATTGCAGCTCTGATTTATGGACTTAGCCCACTTTTATTCTGACTGAGTGTGTAAGCTGATTTCAGCTACCGACTGGTTCACTTGACAAGATTATTTAGGCACAGCCCTGAGAGTATTTAATCGAAAAAAACATTGTCTTTCTCTGTTCCCTTGTGAGCTGCTCTGTTAGAAGCTTACAGTGCAGATAGGAACACCTGCTCACCCCAGCCCTCCTTCCCAATGGTTTATTTTTCACGCCACTGACACCAGACCCTCACAAAATGTCTGGCCAAGGGATCAGCTGCCTTTTGAGGTGAGCTCTTGGAAGCAGCACAGCATCCCAGTCCCATTCCAGCTGCTTCTCCCCAATGCAGTGCTGAGATTCCCCTCCCCTTCCCCCTTCTGCACAGTCACCCTTGGGGGTGCCCTCCAGGTCCTAGGTATGGAGAAGAAGGAGAGAAGCACAGTCCTCCTCCAGCTGCCAGAGGGTGCAGCAGTGGCCTGGGTGCCAGAGAGGTCCATGGGTGATACACCTCAGTGTCACGTCCTGTTGTGCTGGCATCACCACCCTGTGCAAAGCTGGCCATACTGGTGTGACACCAGCCTGGGTCTTACCCACCACGGCAGCCAGAGCTGTGGCCAGTCCACCACGCTGCATGAGCCGTGAGATTTCCCTGGGGCACAGCAGTGTCACTGGCCACATTTTCCTGCTAGAAGAAAACATGCACTGGAACTTTGCTTGCAGATGGAAAGAGAAGGCCAGAATGCCAAAAGCCTGTGACAACCTGTGGTATGAGGACACAGCAGCTGTGACTCCTCTTTTCATCTCTTTTCCCTTTTTTTGAAATTCCCTGGTCAAATGGACATGATGCTCCAGGTTTTGTGCTTCTGCAGTGGCATGCTGAAAGAAGAGGATTTGTAGGATAATATCTCACCAGTACTGTTCAGCAGGCTGTTGGTAGCAAACAAATCTCTTCTTCTGGTAACTGAAATTATCTGGTCTGTGATGCTGTAGGACAGGTTACCTAAAAAGATATGGGCACACAACATTTTTAGTAACTTACTTGTTTTGTTTTTTTTCTTAAATGAAGGCTGTCTTTTGAATCCACTGTTATTCACCCTGCTGAAAACAGAAAATCAAATTCCAGGATCAGGGTGTAAAAATTCACTTGGCAAGATGCCTACATTTTTGGCCTACAATCTAGATAAAAAATGTTATTTTATCAAATTAAAGGAGAAAGGGGAGAGGAAGGAGAGGTTCGGAGAGGTTCGGAGAGGTTCGGANAAGAAAAGAAAAGAAAAGAAAAGAAAAGAAAAGAAAAGAAAAGAAAAGAAAAGAAAAGAAAAGAAAAGAAAAGAAAAGAAAAGAAAAGAAAAGAAAAGAGTAAGAAAAGAAAAAGAAAGAGCAAGCATCTGTTAGGATATTTCGGCAAGCCAGCATTAAGCCAGCTTTGAGCTGCACAGCCGTGTGGGAGAATGATAAGCTTTTTACCTCTTTGATGGTAATGAGAAACCTAAAGATATTAAGTGGCTTAGCAACAACACAAAGAGTCTGCCTTTTTTGTGACTGAGCAAAACCTCAGTCTCCTCTGTCAAGTACTGTCTGAACCACAAAAATCATCTATCATCTGTTTATAGACAGTTTTTTCCCTTCCTAATACATTTAAGCTACTGATGTTAAAGATCAGTGCTCCATAAGGATACATTTCTGTTTTTTCTAGCCATCTCCACATTCACAGCTTCTGAAATAATAGCTAAAATACTCAACTAGACAATGGCACAGCATTTCCAGAGCTGCCATGGTACTTCTGATGTGGGGATTCAATGATGAAATCATTCAAATTTGTACAAAAAGAAATCATGTCCTTTGATTATCTTACAAGCCTGTACATGACTACTTCATTAGTCTCTACTATGTGGCTATTTTGTACTCTTTGACTTTCTCTGATGTAAACAACAAATGAAATAACAGAGGAACCTGAAAGTTTCTGGTATAATTGCCGATTTGTAAACCCAAGACAAATAAACCAGCTTTTAATCATGTAAATGGCTGACCAGACAGAACCAAGAAAATCTCTTCATTGTGAGATGCTTGCTAGCTTTGACTGAAATCAAGAATTCAAGTGTAGTGTGTGTGTGTATGTATGTGTGCATTAAAAAGCCCTACAAAAATCAGCCCCATTTTAGGGCACTCTAAAAATTCACTGAGATTTTTGGATATTAATTTTTCTACTTGCTTATTAGGTGTTTGATTTTAGGTGAATAAGCATGACAGATCTCACATTTGTAAAATGCAAGGCATTTTACAAAGTTATATACAAAAAAAAAGATATAGATTTAGAGATGCAATAGCACTGTGCTCTCTACAGCACACTGATGAGCACTATTTGTTCTTATTTACATAATGGCTTGTGTTAGAGCATCCCAGGACCAAAACGATAATGGTAGTCACTGTCGTAGGAGCCCAGTGGCCCTGGGAGGGCACAGGGTATGCCTCAGCAGGCTCACTGGTGCCCGTGTGCTCCAGTTGCCCTCAATTACAGCTGCTGGACTGAGGACCCTTCATTGTTGCCTGCTGGTGTTCAGGCAGGCACAGGTGTAGGGAAGCAGTGGCAGCGATGTGGGGTAAGTGGTGCAATGCACGGTATGCCCTGCAAATAGTGGACTAATTCAGGATGCTTTTAGCAAAAATTGCAACCAGCAAGCTGTGAAAGAGCAGAATTGTGAAGCATTAGAAGCTATCACAAGGTTGTGGTATACATGCATGGGTGTGGGTTGTACGAGGGTAGATCAGCACTAGAGTGCTACCAGAAATACATTCACAAGATGGAAAGCAGGCACTACATTTGTGCCTCAGCCAAAAGATGACTGCCATGCAAATGCAAAAGCACATTGACAGGTCCTGCCTGTTCCAAAAGCACAAAGGCAAACCAAGATGTTAAAAAAGAAGAGTCACTTTGGGCTTTGTACTGCTGAGCAGAGATTTTCTAAAGAGAAAGACTAGTGAAAAAATGTTCACCCTAAGGTTTTTTTTATTGATTTATTGATCTTTAATAAGGCTGTCTTTCAATGTTCTATTAGCCAGCCTTTATTGCTCCACATTATCTCATTATTTCACTGCTGCTCTGCAATTTTATTTAGCTTCTCCGGCAATTTATTTCATCTATAAACTACCTTCAGCACTCACTACATTCTCCTAGCAACTATCTCAATTGTAATATTATTAAAATAAATATGTCTAATGAAACTGGGATATTCAAATGTTTTGTCATTTGTCTTTTGCCACTGCAAATCCTTGACAGCTTGGAAACCCAAGCCTTTATCTTCTAACTCATTGGAACTCAACAGGGAAATTGCTTCTGTGAAATATTGAAAATCTGGTACATATTACTCCACCTGAGTTTTGGCCTCTGCTCAGACACAACTTTTCCATGCTTAGTAATAATTTTTGCATGGTAATGTGGTGACTCTCAACTAGCAGCTGAAAATAAGCACCACAGAGCTAATGCTCTGAGAAAAGTTATCACAAATTTAGGACCTGAGGACCTGCTGCTGTGGTTTTTGCAGGATGCTCCACCTTACTGTAGATTTGCAACCCAACACTCACTAAGCTGGTGCCACATTTGCACTTTGGCTTCATAACTCCTCTGTTGCAGTCCTGTGAAGCAAAGGAGATGCATTGTCTACACATATGCTGTTGTCAAAGTCTCACTGAATGCTGTGGCCCTGGTGTAGCCTTTTACCTCTGTGGTAGAAGTCAGTGGTCCTGCTGAAAGGAACACAGACTTGTAAAAATTGAACCATATCACTTGTTTTTCATTTTCCCCATCTTTCTTCCCTGTTTTCTGACTAATGAGGTCAAATACGTGTAGCCCACTGCTCGAGATGCTGGCTTCCCTCAGGCACTACACAATGCTGCGTCTGGTTTGAAAGCCAATCACAAGCTGGAAACTCAAGAGCAGTTTTACTGAGATAGGTAAAGAAACTTAGACAAAAAATTTGAAACATTTTTGTATTTCAGCTTCATTTCAGGTGAACCTCAGGAGCTTGAGTGCACTGGCTTGTTTCGACCTGAAACCAGTAGAGCGATGAACAAACGTACATAAATCAGAATTTAGACAGGATGTCACCAGCTCCAGTGAAACAAAACTGTTTTCCCAAGTAGCAAAGGGAAGTTTTGAAGAAGTTAGAGCACAAGAATCACACCTGCAATGTCTGATGCCAAATAACAACTGATTTAACATTTTCCTTTAAGCGTTTGTTTTTGTTTTTTTTTAAGTGCTAAGATTTCTAGAGCTCATCTAGCTATTTATATGATATTCAAACGCAGACAGATGGTGGCTAGCACATAAACCTTCATTTTCCCAAGAGAACTATTGCACATTTACTGAAAAGAATACATCTTTCTTAACAACAGTCTCTTTTTTGGAAAAATATCAAGCCATATGAACAAACCTGAGAAGGTGAACTGCAGCTGTAACTGATCATTCAAAGCCAAAGCAACTCTGGCTCAGTGATGGAGCTGTTGTGGAAGCTAAGCAAAACCAGACTACAGTTTTAACAGCCTTGGTTTTGCTTCCCCTCTTCCTCCTCTTGCCCATATATGTGCACTTTTCTCTCATGTCCATTCTCAGCTGTCTTTTAGATTTTCAGTAAAAACTTGCAAAATAACAGGAACTGAACCAAACCAGCAGACTAAAGCAGTAGGCTTGGCCTTGGTGCCCTGTCTCGACTGTAGCCCGGAGGATTTGCTCAAAAAGCTGATGGTGGCACCAGTGTAAGGACCAGCAGTGAGCCAGAGAGGAGAAGCACTAACCCAGGGTTGTCATACTGGCACACATTGGGAGCACTGGTTAAGAGGCAATTGCTTCCTGGGCAACTTGCAGAAGAAAAACAGCTCAGATCTGTCTCACATTATGAGTTTGACCTCATACCACCTCAAGCAGAGAAAATGTATAATTCAGTGAGGAGAATCCTCTCTGTTCTCTATAGGCTTTGCTGTTAATTTTTTTGTTGATATGGAAAGGCTTTCAGTCCACCTGGACCAACAACTTCGCTGTTCTGCTGTCAGCCAGGCAAGTGTATCTGTTTTGGGGATGGGGAAGGCAGCATGAGAAGTACCAAACTTTTATTTCAGCACTGCTCCAATCTGTATTCTTGCCTTGGCATATCTGAGTGAAGCCTCTGCGAGTCCCAGGGTTTTATGTTGAGTGATTCAACTCCCAAAGAGCACTCTTTTGGGGCAGGCCAAAGCCTTATCTTTAGTATCATCCTCTAGTATTCTATTTAGTAATGCTATTTAGCTAAAGTCAATAGGTATTCTTTGTAAACACTATAATAACACTAATTAACTTCTTTGTAAATACTAATAACACTCAATGTCTCTTCAGTTGCCAAAATTAATGAATACATCCTAAACAGAGCATTAAAAAAGATGAAATCAAGACAATATTTTCTTATATATTTATTCCTGAACTGTGGTTGCACTGAGAGTGGTTAGTGTACTTCCTAGTGTGTAATGCACTAGGAAAAGAACTTCAGTGGCCATTAAATTTCTTGCTTCAAAAAAAGTATGATGATTATTTTGTTTAGATGTCTTTTACATTGTTGAAGCAATAGAGAAAATATTTTGATTCAATTGATTACCTTGTGTTGTGGAAGCAGAAGCCAAATTTGCTTGACTTGTGAAATCCGGAGAGGCCACAGATGTCGACTGGTGCTCTAAAAACAATTCACATGGTATCACATTTAGTCCATATGTTCTTTAGAAAATAATGTTAATAAATCACAAAACAACCTAGATCAAAGAGCTTGCAGTAGCTGTTGGGTAAATTAAGACTGTGCAGCAGAAATCCTGCTGTTGGAGTTAAGGCTAAACGCTCAAAACGCACTTCACAGCTCCAGTGGGCACTTGCAGATGGCTGATGTTACCAGTGCTGACCCTTTCCTGCTGGCATTGCTTATTTGTGCTGTTATACACAGGGCTCAGTTTGGCTGCTCTGGGGTGTGATGCCTTGAGTTTTAACTTTTATATTTTTCAAATCCTGTACTTCAGTGTGTAACTCTGAAGTTTCTTGTAGCTTGTTAACTTCTGCTTTCTTATGCCAGATGGACATAACACGGCCTCTCCAAGCCTGTTCTCCAAGGACAACCAGACCTTCCTAAGCCCAAAATATATCAACCATCATCTTGGAGAGGGGGGCAAGATTGGAGAAATTACATCATCAACTGAAGCTTTAACTAGATAATTAACCCTGATATGCAAATGAACCAAACTTTAAAAAGTGTGAAGAACTCCTGACCTGTGGTCCATTGGGGCAGGGTCCTCTGGACTCCCCAGGGTGTACCTTTGAAGGCCTTTCAAATAAATACCTACCTTTATTCCCTTATTCCTGTCTAGTCTCTGTTTTTTAGGTGGGCACTTCAGGCATCAGGTGGATCATGAACTTGAATGTGGTGTACCCCAGCTAAGCCAGGGCCTTGCCAGAAATAGTCCATGACAACAGGCCACAGCCATATAAACCCAGGACATCACCTGCTCTTGTAATTTTTCCTCTCAGTTGCTGAAGATAGTTTTATGTAATTGTCCATATCCATACTCTGGTAAAACAGAGTTAGTTATATAATTAATGAATGGGAATATGCCCTGCTGTTGGGTCAAGGAAAAGTGATGGCTTTAACTTTTCTATCACATGCACCTGTCTGTCATAATAGGACAAAATTATTTACAGTTTTATAGGCATATTATTCCACTTTATAAAAATGTGTAGGAATAATATATAATATTCAGCATACCATTTTACATGCTGTCCTGACATGGGAGTTGTAGCAAGATTTCTGTCAGATCTCTGCCTGGGTAACCTCACAGCTCACAAATTTCCAAGCAGCAACACATTGGTACTGTCAGTACCAGAGCACACTGACCTTTCCCTGTCACACCTCTGACTGAGTGCATGACATTTAGGCAGTGGTCAAGCAGAGATCCTACACGTATTGAATAAATAATAAAGTATTTTCCCCCTTTACTTGAGGCTGTCATGATAGCTGATGTAAGTATTGAATTACTGAAGTCTATAACAAATCAAAGCAAACATTCAGCATGAGAAAGGCGTTTATTCTGCTTAAGGAAAGTGAGTGATTCAAAAGTTCAGGAGGAAGAAAATTAATCACACCTAATTTCCAAATAATCTTTCCATGCACAACTCAGCCAAGTAGTCTGGAAAGAAACATGAAGCACTTGAGGTAACTGTGCTGAGAAATCCCTAGAGAAACAAAGGTTTTGGGGAAAAAATTTTGGAACCCCTGGCACCTCAACTTAAAAATCAGAAGTGAATGCCATGGGTTTCTTTCATGCAAAGAGAGTCACCTTATTGGCACAGATGCTGAAATAACATTTATGACCTGGTGGTGGCACCTGCACAGCTCCATCCATGAGGCACTTTAGAGGCTGCAACTCTGAGAGGAAATTTCAAAGAAACTCTGCACTGAAAAGTGCTTACTGAGTCCTCAGAGAAGAGGAGGGGGAGTTATTCCTTCTAATTAAAGAACTGTTAACCACACAGAGACACTGTCCGGCCCAAGCGGCATATATGTCCCGAGATGTCTCTTTTCCGTCCCTTTTTTTCCCATCAGGAGAGACAAAGTACTCCCTGAGTAGGCTAGGAGGATGGATTGTGCCTCCCCAAAGAGGTCCACAAAGGAAGTGATCTACTCCATTAGAAAAACATATCTGGGAAGGCAGCCAGAAGCTATCTCTGTCTGGTCAGGCACGTGTGGAGGGCATAGGGTGGGAGTGACTCTCTGCAGATTGGATCTTAGCATAAGCAGGTAACCATCCACTCTCCAGCTGTTTTTCTGTGCTAACACTTGTACCTCCTGTGACTGCTGCTCATCCATTTGCCTATCAGTTTGTCCTTGCCTGCGCTAACAGGGATTTTACAGTAGCTGGCTGATGTAAAGCGCTCCTTACCAAAGAAGTAACAGGTCTAAAAAACACAGCAGTGAGGCTCTTTGAGATGTACCTGGCTCCCAGACGGTTCTGCAGTGTGCAAGGCAAAGCAGGGTGGTGGCCTGATGCAAGTTGGTAGGGTTCCTTTGTGAGATCACCTTGCAGAGGCCAGTAGAGGAAAAAGTCTCCCTCTCTCAGGACCCCCCAATATCTGGGATGGTTTTCTGGTGCCCAGTGGGGTATTGGCTGTGCTCCCAGGGCCTGCCACAACCTGCACTTGCAGAAGTTTTTCCCACAAAACCTATACTTATTTCATGCCATCTGCTTTCAGCATTTCTCTGACACATTCACATAACCCCCACTAAAGTGCAGCTGCCTCCCACGCGGAGCAGAGCAAACTGCTGCAGGAGAGATGTTTCCAAAGGGCTTCAGCCGAGGTGTGGAGAGATCATTTATCTGTCTGCAATAAGCTGATAATAAGACAAACATGCAGGGGAAGAGCAGGGACTTACCAAATTTACACAAATTAAGAAACATCTATCAGTTCTTTAACATACCAAAAGTGTTGAGGGTCTTGGCTGTGTACTTAAGCAGAAGGTAGAACCTCCATTAGCAGGGCTGTTATTTTTAATTACTAGTTCAGTACTAAAAGAGCTATATTCAAATGCCAGCTGAAGTATCACAAATAACATTAAGTGCCCCTGAAGGCTGGATTTTAATTATGCTTGGTCTTAATTATGATAGATTACATCACCAAAATATTGGTTTATAGTATTTTCTCTGAAGTCAGAGCTGCAGAAAGGGGTACATTACTACCCATTTAGAGTAGCAAATGCTACAACAGCTTTATAACTTTTTAAATGCACATCGAACACAACCCAAGTTATTTTATTCTCTAATTTATCCTACCATCTGAAACCATGGTAGTAAAAACTTCCACTGAAGCTTCATTAGACTTATTGTCTGTGAAGGGAAAAAAAGAGAAAGATTAAAGCAGTTCTTAGAAGTATTTATAATGGCTGAAAATTTAGTTTGGGCTTGTGTCATACTGTGCACCTTCTCAGAAGTTATGGCTGAGAATTAATGTAATTCTTTCCTTTCTGTCACATCTAAATACTTTAATGTTTTTATACAGATTGAATCTATCTTAGCATTAGCATAGCCTGCAGGCAAGAACATAAGACTGCTTTAATTGACAGCTCTTCGAATACATTTCTGGAAAACTGAAAATTGGGGAAAATGAGTAATTTTTGAGAAAAATTATGGTTTATCTCCCTCCCCTCTACAGCTATGTTTCCAGAGGAGTAAGCTGTGGCTTTTGCCGCAGTCTTACTTTGTGGAAAAACATACCAATAGGAACATACACAGCCACAAGAGAACCCAGCTGAGCTGCAAGTAGTTTCCACGATAGGTGATGTGCCCCTAGATGCTGTTAAGGGGTCCAGCAGCTCGGTTGTATTGTCTGTGCAGCAGGGAACATACATAATCAAAAAAATTTAAAAAGGTATAAATATGCATTTGCACCTGAGGAGGAGACATGCACAAGAGGGTGCTAAAGGAAATCTCTCTGCCCTTCTCACCTGTCATCCTGTGTCCTCAGAGGTGCTGAAAACTGTACTGCCAAGTCTCCCACTTTCACAAAATAAGCAGGACAGTATTTCTCCCCACTTCCCTAATCATGGAGCTAATTCTTACAGTACAGGTTATAGGGCAGTTTCTCTACCATCCACAGCAGTGCCGCCTTTTGTACATTTTACTGAAGATGAATAGTATAGCCCTGAGTCTGAGGATTTGGTTTCCCAGGGAGCCACGTGTGGTCAGTGAGAAACACATGATTATAATAGCTCACTGGTGCCATGTGGCTATGCTAGAGTATTTTTGGGTATGGGGAGTATAGCAAGATTCTGCCTAAACAAACAAGTGTCTTCTGTTTGTGCAGGAGTTTCTTAGCTCATTTAGAGGCTTGAGGAAAGATTTGAGCTAAAAAACCTGCCAGAGAGTTCAAGCTGCATGATCAACTTGTACAATAAAGCTTCTATACTCTTGGCATTTCTTCAGTATTTTAAATAACAGAGAATACATGTGCTTGGTGTTCTTAAAATTTTAGATGTGTCCTATCTATGAAAAACCTACCGAAGGAAATAAATATTTCTTCTGATGAAATATTCCTTGTTTCATTCCATGGGAAGTGAAATAGACATGCACACGAGAATGTCTTATGTGTCTCATGGGTCCCTTGCAGCATCAGTGTTGATCTCAACTCATAGAAACCTTCACTGTCTTGCAAGTCTTCTTGTACCACAGAAATTTCTTGGGGAGAGGAAAAAAAAGAAAAGACCCTCTTGTTACACTCCAAATTATAAGTCAGAACTGTGCAAAATATTGGTACTGGAAAGCAGGCTTTCATATAGCCACACGTTTCTTTGCTGAGACACTGCCAAAGATTTGACAAGAATGGTATGGTCATGCCAAACCATAGTTCCCATGCCTGGCAATTGCAGGGGGCTCTGGTCACAGCCATTTGCCAGCTGCTTCCTTTGAGGAGGCCTGGTGCTCTCCCCTTCAGCCAGATAGACACCTACAGGTTCCCTGTGGTAGGAGTGGATAGCAGCCATGACTTTCCCTGGGATCCACTCCTGCAGCTGTGCTGTTTTCTTGTGGACAGGTTGCTTTACCTCCAGGCTGCTCTGTCAGGCTCACTCTGTCCGTGTACCACAGGAGGCGTGGCTTGGGAAACGCCTTCCTCACGACACAGCTCACGTTGGGCTGTGGGGTGGCAAAAGGCACTTGTTAGGTTACATCTGTATACACACACACACATATATATATACAGATACCCAGACATATATATATATATATGTGTATGTATGTATGTTAGGTGAGCCTCTGACACTTCCCTCCTGGCTGCCAGCTTCCAAACTCCTGTACAGACAGTGCTTGTTTACTCACAATCCTGCTCTGGAAAGACGCACTTTCTTCCTCTTTTTTGTGTTTCTTGCCCACCCCCTCATTTTTCTGATTGTGGACACCCTTGAATGAGAGCCCAGGGCCACCTGCTACCCTGGGTGTCAGGATTCCAACCTGCTCCAGTCCTGTGCTGTGGCTGGAGAGATGTAGCGTGACCCCCACTCTCCTGCTCCCAGTGACAAACACTCACATGGAAAAACACTGGAATTGGTAATGGGCACGGTGTGTGTCAGGAGAATGAGACACTTTCTGATTGCCATGTAAATCCTTCCTTCGTTAGGCAGATAAAGAAAATAATCCCATGAAAAAGACTGCCTAGCCCAATGATACACTGAATATACAAAATTAGATACGTTGGTAGCAGACACAATATGTAAGAGATTTCCAGAAATCACAAGGAATTGGATGCCTTAGATGCAGGAGTCTTGGTTCTGTGCCAATTTTTCCCAAGATATGTTTATGCTCTATTTAATTTCTCAGCAAAAAATAGATGGGTAGGACTTGAATATCAAGGCTGAATGAAGGGTTGGGCACTAGCAGGGTGAGAGGTCTCATCCTCATGCTGCCTGGACATTCCCAATTATGTTTATTTAGCAGGTTATGACACTGCTAAGTACTAAACACTGTTATAAGAGAAATGGCCGCCTTCTTTTCAACAGAAGAAAAAAGCATGTGCACAAACCCCTCTTGCTCCCTCTTTCAAAGAAAGTGGTTCCCACATTTAGTTGAAAGCAAGCTTGATGTATTGAAGCCATCAGAAGTCAATCATTCAGTACAAAGACTGAAACTACCCAGCTGAAACTCTCTCCCTGCCATGGTAAACAGCACATGAGCTTCTAGTGTAATTGCTTTCCCCTATTTCCCTCTTCATTATCCCCTTATTTTTCAGACACTTTTAGGTCATAATATTTTATAAATTCTTCCTATGAAGAAATACTGATCTGATATCCTCACCAGATTTAAGCCCTGCAAGAAAAGGCAGAAAAGAGAAGTAAAGGAGTCAGTGTTTGTTTGGATGTGAAGCACAGACAGAGGCTCCTGAGGGAGTTTCTATTGCCCAGTCCCATAATAGCAGCACTCCTTGCTCTGTTCAACAGGACAGTGCAGACAAAAGCCTGCAATGTCCAACACCACACCCAGAAACAGGTCACCAGGAAAATTATACCATTTTGCAGAACCAACTGACTCATGGATTATGTGAAGTGGGTGGTTATGGATAGTACAAGGTTCTGCCTGTCCACAAGCTCTGTTTCCAAGGAAAACCTTAATTTGAGATACTTGCAGATCAAAAGCTTTAACTTGGTGAGCTGGAACAGGAAGCAAAGCACCATAGCTAGTAGCCAGAGAAGTTGCTAGTCAGCTGTATGAGCCGTAAATATGTTTTATGCCAGGCATGGCCAGTGCAATTCAGAAGACTTTTAGGTTTTGCCATTACCAAAACTAAAAGAGAGGCCCACACAACAGAGAAGTCCTTAGCTAGCTCCAGTTTGTGCTCCTGGGGCAGGAGTCACTCAGAGGAAAGGGCATGAGCACCTCACTAACCCATTGCTTTGCCTGCTGCCCCATGAACTCAGTCAGTTTGGAGGTCCCTCCTATGCCTGATTCAGCTCAGGTTGCCTGGCCTGCTGGGGTGGCATGGTGGCAGTCACAGGCACCACTCTTTACTCCAAAATTGCTCACCTTCTGCGAAGTGCTGGCTGAGCCCTCCTGCAGGCTAATGAAGATCTCAGGGTAAGCTGGAAAGCAAACATAAATGTGTTAGTGAAATGGACACCGCAGATCTCAGTAACACCTTCTAATAACATTTAACAGCCTTGTTTCATAAGAAGAGTGGAAAGTAAATCCTAACCACACATCAAGCAAGATAAAAGCATGCACAGCTGCAATTTGAGGTCGAGGAAGTGGTTTACAAGCCTGTATCAGCAGCTATTGCTGCAGGATCCATGATGTATTTCACCACCTACCTCAACAAGGCTTGGGCGGCTTTGCTGGGGAAACAAATTGAAACCATCCTGCAGTCACAGCTCTGGCAACAGAGCCACCCTTCCCAGGCCCCATGAAATCATGCACACCCCAGTTGCTGGTTCCTCTGTGTGCTTGCCAAAGGTATCTCCAAATAATGTTCCAATGCTCCAGTGAATCATCCCCCAAAATGTTGATTGATTTTGGGTGCCAGTTACCCACATGCTATCGCCTAGACAGAAGTGTGGCAGTATCCCACCACAGATGCTTTCTGCCTTGCCAGGAAGCCCAGAGCCCACCTTCACAGCAGACCAGCAGTGGATGTGGATGACCACATCCACATGAAACAAAAAACTCTTTTCTTCTCTTTTTGCAGCATTTTGGTTCTGGGCACAGCTGACTGCATAAATTAAAGCTATCAGGAACTGTAAGCCTCTCTAAACCAGCATTTCTAAATTAGCCATTGGGATTCCTGGTTTGGAGCAATATTGACTGACTTGTTAAATAAGGACTGTTGAAACTGTGTTACTATACAGCAAATCTCAAAAGCCTCAGATAAACTGTGCATCTTGGCCCTTTCTGAGCCCTGCAACTGGACTGGAAACAAGTGCCCTCCCTGAATTACTTAGGAGATCCACAATTCTTTATCTTTGCAACATAAATGTCACTTTAATCTCTACCAATAAATAATTTTCTCTTCTTCATACCCTGTTAATTGATACATGACCACCTCAGGTAATTACATTCCCCCCTTAGGTGAACTATTCAGGTTTCCCTTTTGTTTTATACAACTAATCCACAAAGGACTCTCCTGACTTTATTTTTAATTTCCATTTTTCTGCCTGATGTTACTGATGGCTTGTGCCATCAGTATTAATTGATAATTAAATGACTTACATTTAATTATCATGGCCTTAGAGTTTTCTGCACTTAAGGTACTTTTTTGAGTGGAATTTCCTTTTTATTTTTTTTCTTCTGGGTTTTGGGTTTTTCTGCTTTTTTGGGGGGTAGGGTGGGGCAGCAGTTATAGATTCTTCCTATCAGAAAATGAGTGTCTTAAGAGGTCATTCTTGTTTCTTCCTTGCCAGAACCATACAGATGGTAGTGGAGCTGGCAGAAGACAGCCATAATTTTTCAGATAGAAGGAAAAGTCTGGTAAACTGGTTCTTCTAATCACTGCAGAAGTTGGCGGGGAGGCTAAATGATGTCTAGTCTGGTGCATGCTCTTCCTTTTGTTTTTTTTTGATGAGAATGTGTATGCTTTTCCACACCTGTATGTAGCGTTTTCCTCTGCTTTCTCAGAAGACGTGTTTGCTGGGTAACTGTTTTGGCAGGCTGCTCTCATGCATACTTCTGAATGGTCTAATAGATCTTTTCCAATTAACATCTTGGCCCCTGTTAACAGTTTGACATTCATTTGTCTTGCCAGGATATTTACAAATGTTTTGGATCTAGCAGAAATTCAATATTTAGTTCAGTAGTTTCTGCTGCTGAGCTTATACTCTTACAAAAAGGAAAAATCAATATTTGGCAAAGTTAGACATGAAAAGGCCATACCTTTTCACAGAAACTTGTATCTAAAAGAATTATATTCTAGAAGAGAAATATTTTAAAGTATTTCAGTCCAAAAGTACCCTCTTAAAAAAAGCTATCTTGATTGAATGTCTGCTTTTACTCAACATACCAAGACTCTCAACTTCTCTGAGAGATTTTTTCATGCCTTCTCCATCCTCTCTGGTGCAATTCTCAGCCCCACTCAGGCCACCTCAAACAACTGTGAGGGAACACTGCTGGTACCCCTCAGACCTGGCCTGTCTCTGCTGTGTTTAGCCCTGCCTGAAGTATTTATCAGAGGGATTGTGCATGAGGAGTTTCCCACAGGCTCTTCCTCCTGCTCCTCCTTTACAGCCCTGCAGTGCAATAGCTCCCTGCCCTCACTGCCTTACTTTCAAGCCACCTAGCTTGTGGGGCTCAGTTGCATGAGTTTTTGGGCGACAGGGGATATGCTGGTTTGCCAAGACGGGGAAACCTCCCAAGGTTTCAACTGGCATTTTTTACCCAGCTATGTCCTTGGTAATGGCCAGGATGACAGATATAACCAATAAGGTGCTGTTGACATTGTATACATACACCATCTTCAGGTTTTGTCCCACCCATTTGAGGCTGGATCCAACTGCCAGAACACAAATATTCATTTCTCTATTCTCTGGTCAGCACAAGAAACAAGAGAGGTGCTGTCATCTGAAAGAGCTCTTTGTCCCCACATCACCTAGAGAGTGCTGGATTATTCTGGGCAGTGTCCCTCCCACTGCTGCACAGGTATGTGGGCTGGCTCAGGGGAGGCTCTAAGCCCTCTGCTCTTGGTCTCTCCCCCTGCTGCAGCACAAGAGAGCAAATGGAGAAAGGCTGGGATGGTGGCATGACTTCAGCAAATTGTAACAGTAAAGAGGGAGACAAGATGCAAACCAGTTATTTTACATGCAAAATTCAGATGTGAAAGGGCTAGGGGCACAAAAGCACACTTCCATTGAGAGGTGAACTCTGCTTGCCTGAGGTCTGAGACTTTCCTCAGCACCCACCACAAACCTCAGGCCTCTCAGGGAGCCCCTGCACCCAGCTCTGCCCCCAGAACCCCTGTGAGAGAGATTGGTGGCACAGCACCCTGGTCCAAAGCCAGCCAGAACTTATTGGGCGCTGCTTTCTCTAGTTTGTGTCTCTACACTGTTGTACTGATACTTTGATGAGGTTTCCTGCACAGCTAAGCACACATCTCACAGTAATTCAGAGAAAAAGCCAAATAAAGTAACCTCTTTGGCTGAGACACACAAATCTAGGCAAGAGAATCAGCAGTGATGGAGGAGAGTTCAAGGTGTGTCAGTATCCTTGAATGATTACCCAGGTAACACTGTTGCTATTTGAGAAATGTTG
The DNA here is from genome assembly GCA_013396875.1 of Vireo altiloquus. NCBI lineage: Eukaryota > Metazoa > Chordata > Aves > Passeriformes > Vireonidae > Vireo > Vireo altiloquus. The sequence goes on along the minus strand of VZRF01010371.1, from coordinate 571,906 downwards.
ATTTTTAAAAGTGTCTGAATCACGCAAACGCAAGAGGAGATTTCAGATCACTAGCTTCTATTTTTATTTCTTTTACATCAGTGACCAAGAACTTCCAGACACGTTTTGCTTTTTTTTTTTTGCTGCTCCCTATTGAACTTTTCTTTGAATTCAGAGCATCAGCCTTGAATAGCTGTGCCATCCTCAAGCTGTGGGTTTCCTTGGACAATTAGCTACAGTCAAGGGACTGTTGACAGTCCCACTGTTTAAAATCTACTTTAGGAGTTTTGGAAGTATGTTTTCCAGACCAACTGATCTATAAGGAGAAAAGAAAGCATGATTTTCAAGTGGGCAGCAATTTTCTGATTTGGTTGTACCTTAGTGATTGTAGAGCAGTTCCTAAGACACTAGAAAGGGAATAAGGCAAATAACTAAAGATGGGGAAGGTTTACAGAATGAAATGCCAGCCCACATGTTTGCAGTACACAGTCCCTGCCACTCCTGACCAGTTTCAGATTCCCACCAGGACCCTCATTTTCAGAACCGGAGCCTCTGGCAGCAGTTGAACGTCACATGCCTTTGAGGATGTGACTTTGCTACAACAGTAGTCTCAAACTGCTTGCTAAATTTTGGCCATGATTTCCTAACCACAGACAGCATGGCCATTGGGACATGGAGATCTTGATCACCAGTGTGCTTCCCTGTAACACACAAAATCCCAACATAAGCTTACATATAAGGGTAAGATACTGACCTCGTGTACAGCAGTGAGGTTGATAAATGTGCAATGAATCTACTGTTTTTTCAAATCAGAAATTGAAGAAAAGGACTCAAATTCTTCTAAGAACTCCAGAGTTATTTACTAACATTTTACCTCATTGCAGCTGAAAAAAATGACAAGGTAAATATATTTATGTTAAAAAAACCCCAGTATCTCTCAAAAGTTCTTGGCTTCAGAACCAGACAAAAGTGTCAGCTTTCCAAGTGCAAGGCAGCAGGCAGTTGGCATAAGCCCCTTACCAAATACTCTCACAGTGGTGCTGCTTTTCTGGACTCTCTCTGGGTGGTACAGCACATGGCAGGAAAAGACTTTTCCATCATCAGTGATTTTAGGTGGGTAAACCTTTAGGGCATTGTTGAAACCCAGGAGGACTCTTTGCCCATATAGCACGCTGCTGTTCCTGTATACAGCAGGACAGGAGGGCTCCTTGGTCACAAGTTCCTCTTTTCTGCCATTTTCATCCTGTGTACAGAAAAACCCACAAAATTGTGAAGTCTGGACACACACAGAGAGATGCAGCTCTATTCCCATTATGAAAAGCTTGCTTTGCACACTGTGTAACAGTAAGTGGATGTTTGCAACATCTGGGCTTTTTTTCCAAATATATTCTCCCTCAGAACTTCAATTCCAAGAGCAGTCATCATCTTGACAACAAAATATGGAATAAATAGCTGTGTCTGGTGAGTCCTGAACTCTGTAGCCTGCAGAGAGAGCAACAGAGGTGCTTTCTCACTGCACCAGTCTTTAAGTTATGCTGAACATCCCATACATATTAAATATAACTGAAATTTTAAGGAAAACTTTGCTCTTTTAGAATTTTAAGTAGATAAACCTGATAATAATAACTAAAATTTATCTTCCCTTATTGTCTGTGTGGCAGCCACCCTTAGCTGTAAGTGCAGCCAGCATGTCCTGGACATCTGTGCCTCAGTACATATTTGCAAGCTTTACTCTGTATGATGCATGGTGACCCACATATATCATTGTGCTGACCTTTGGGATTTTTTTCCCTTTCCTCTGCTACTTTATAGAGTGAACCAGTGAAATTGAAGCAGTAAGGATAAGGGTGCTCTCTACAAAAAGATTTAAAAATTTATTATTAAGAATAATAAGGGAGATCTAAATAAATAATGAACCAGGACAAAAGGTTAAAAAAACCTAAAATATTTGAAAGTCACCTTTAAGAAAACCCTCAACAGTTACAGCTCCTCAGTGACAACATATATAAATGAACAGGAAAAGCTAGAGGACACTGCTCACTGATACTTATCTTTACACACTGAAATGAATGCTAAAAGGTTACATAAAAACATGCATATAAGTATTTATCCAGAAAGTGAGATAAAATACAAAAATATAGCAAGCTTCATATCTCACAGAAAATTGCTTAAAAATAGTTTTTCATTGTTTAGCTTGGTAACTGGGTTTGCATGTCTTCAGTGGCATCTGTGACACATGGGTTAACAAAACCATAAACATTAGTCAGTACTTTTCTTTTCTATCTCAAAGCAGCCTGATGTCTCACTGTCCTACACAGTAACCATGTATTTTTCAGATACTAAAGCTTTACTACAGAAAAACTTGCTGGAAATCCAATGCAAGAAATATTTTAGTTTTGTTACATTAGCCACTTTCCCTAGACCTGCTCTGTATGTGTTCCTGAAAAATTCGAAGAAACTAAGATGGAATTTTTCCTCTTTATTTCTTTAATAGCTATTATTTGTAGCGTATATGTTGCAACCCTATGTTTATACTTTTTTCCTTTATTATCACAGTCCAGCATGACTGATAAGATTTTTAGCAGATTCTACAGGACACAGTAGTGTAGAACATTTTCATTTCAGTCTGCAAAAATACCCTGTAGTTCTTTCTGAACTTTATATCTGATATGAGAAATACTTACCACTAGCCATTTCAAAGGATAAGTGGACGAATTTTCTGAGGTCTTGTCCTCAAGGCATGGAATTTCTAAAGTCTCGTTTAACCATACTTTCTTCAGGTAGTGCTGCTCCTCTTTTAACATTGGAACAACAACAACAACAAAAAAGCCCAAGAAGGAAAATCAGAATCATGGTTTGAAAACCAACGCTGACTAGTCTTCTGTTCAAGGAACAGGCACTTTTTTGTTTAGAAGGGAACTGTAATTTTCAACCATTACCCATAGACACATTTTTTAAGTGAAAGCCCTGCATCTGATTCTAGTTGCAGTTTCAAGACTCAATTCACAGCATTACCTGAATTTTTTGGCAATTCTTAAAAAAGCTTTTCTTAACTGCAGGATCACGATCTCTCCTTTCAGAGATGAGAATAATTTGAAGCTTCAATCTTTATCTTACAATTTTTTTTTCTGTAGCAATAAACCTTCACATCAATTTTGTGCACCTCTATTTCCTTTTCTCTGGAGATATCTGCAGACCTTCTTTTCACTAAGCAAGCTATTCAGCATGTCAGTCAGGTTAAGATTAACCCTGTTTTTCAGTGTAAGTGCTCCTTTTGTTATTCTCCAACCTGCCCACTACCACAAAACTTGTCACTCTTTCCTTTTTCATCCATTTCAAAAGCTATTTCACCATCTCCTACCCTACCCATTCTCAATCCAGGGTGCCATCCAAGCTGGCAGAGTGATGCAGTGAACAGGGCACTGCTGTGGTCCAGATGTTGGATCTGTGAGTGTGCAAGTGTGCATTTAAGCAGGAAGAGCAGTGGTGATGGGTTGGAGATGCTGTGGGTGCCATGGTCAGCAGAGACATCTCTGACCCTTGGCCATGGGCCAGGTGGGGGTGTGGCGCATCCTGCCATCCTCTCTGCCCTAAAACCTGCCTTCCCTCTGCCTTGGAGGCAAGGCACCAGCACACACTGCAAGGAAACTGCTCAGCCCCGCTCCCCTGGTAGCTCTGACTTGCATGTTGAGATAGAACAGATATATATGTCATACATTTCTTATCTTGAGGGGAGTGAGAATATCCAGTTGTCCCAGATTGTCATGTTATTTGTCAGTAGGGACTTTCTGGTGACTGTAACTTCCTTTGTATCTGGCACCCAAACACAGAGCAAAGGTGCCAGCACCCAGCCTGTGCCATGGAGATGTGAAGAAAGGCAGTGCACAGGAGACCCAGCAGCAGAAGCAGCTTCCCCTCACTGTCCATGAGAGCGAAGAACCTGAGAAGCCAGCTCTTGCATCAGGACACAGAGTGCAGGAGCCCTAACAGGGCTGGACAGTGCAGAGAGGATAATGAAAGAACAAAGCAAGCAAATCTATAGTTTCTCCAGGAAACTATACAGAAAAACCATACAGAAGATTTTGCTGGGACAAACCACCATGCAAAACTGCTGTGCAGAATACAAGAAGTATGTCACCCTAGAAATTCAGTCTGGAAACAGCTTCTGCCTATTCTCACAGCCACGTGTTCCACCTCTTTGCTTCCCCCTCCCATCTCTGACTCTCATCTTCATTAACAGCCTGTTGGCTAAAGTCCTCTGTGTTTGTCTGTCTGTCCTATGAAGGCCTGCTGCTCTGTGGGCTTTTGACAAGTTGAGTGCTTGGATTCACTTCACTTTGATGTAAATGAAAACTGTACTTCATCATAGACTATTACCTTTATCCATTCCACTTGTAGGCTGGATTAAGGTTTTTTGCCTTCTTTTGAGTGGAAGGTTCATTGCAAAAGATCTGGTTACCTTAAAATACAAACCTGCAAAAGGTAGCAAACTTAATTTTTTAGTTATCTTTAGCAAGCAGTCATCAGTAGCACGGCTTGCTACGTCATGTAGTTACTGAAAAAAGCCACAATGATGCTGATATGAACAAGAGCTGCCCACACTTTAAACAGCATTGAATAACAGCATTGAACCTGTCCATATCAACCGAGGGCAAGAGAAAAGAAGCAATGCCTGATTAGCACAGTTACTGTACTAAGGAAGGGACATAAAAACTTTGCATGAAGAACAGAAGCGTGGGAGGGTTTCACAGTGCTATCAGCATGGTTTGTACCTCACAGCACTGCCCTTGATCCCTCTGCCCTGTGAAGCACAGGAAAATTCCAAAAGGGTAGCCTACCCCAACACACCCCATACAGCAGGCAGAGTGGCAGCTTCATCTTAGGTACAATTATCCAGTGTGCAGTGTTTAAACACACTCGTCCTCTGTGAGCTGGGCAGAGGTGCCAGCTCTCACTTTGCCTCTGTGAGTTCATCAGAGCAAGAAAGTGCTGCAGGATTGCCCAAGAAGTGTCTCCAGGATAACAGCACCAAAATGCTTGGAGCCACTGCCATGCAGGGGCCATCAGTGTTAAATATCCCTGAGTATGAGTCTTGCACGGGATCTCTTCCTGCTACAGGAGCAACATGTCCAGTGTAGGGACTACCAGTGTGGCCTCATGATGCAGGTAAAAGGGCAGTGGGAGAACACTAAAATACCCCAAAAACAACCTGCACATACCCTGCTCCTAACTCTTGAATATCTGTTGTGCCTACAGCCCTGGGCACAAGCAGAGTGAGCACATTGGCCTTGCAGCTCTGAACTGAAACACTGCCAGGTTTGTTGTATTTACTTCAATCCTTCATGGGTTGTTAGCAGAAACCGGGGTCAGAAAGAGGTTTCTAGGGTCATTAAATCCAGTTCCCCACGTGCACAACAAACAGCTTGCTCAACAGCCCTGCCAAGTTCCATCTTCACAGCAGTTGGAGGTTTTTCCCTCATTGCTGACACTAAATAGCAGTTCCCAAAGTTGCTGCACTGACAATTGCCACTGTTGTTTAATTTGCAGTCAAAACCATTCTCTTCTGATTTAAATAAATTTGTTCTTTACCAGGATAATTTAAATATCCTCCCTAGTGTTCACACTCTCCCCTGAGGCTTACTTACCAAGAGCAGTCATTCTGCTTTCCAGCTTCCTTTTGGCAGCCAGAACTCCATTCCTGTGATTCTCCTAAGCAATTCCCCGCTTTTGCTCCAGTGTGTTTTTGGTGGTGGGGACACACATCCTTGCATGGAGCTAACATCCAGCATGCCCTGAAGATGCCAGCCCTCAGCCTCAATCAGCCAAGGGTGTTTTCTCTTTCTGGTGCCCTGTGCTGCATGCCCACAGCAGTAGCACAACATGGTTTGGAGATCCAACATCCTTAGTCCCACCATATCCTGAGCTGCTCATCCAGTCTCCTCCACAACATTTCTCCAAAATGAAAATGCAGAAACTACCCATCTCATCCCCTTTTTTTTTTTTACTTTACTATCTAACTTTGTATTCCACCAAACAAATAAGGTTTCCTAATCAGAAGCTAGATAAAACAGCTAAATAGTGCTTGGTAAATAGGAAACTGTACAAGCAACATTCTGTGACACCAGTGTAAACCCCAAACAAGTCACCATCATCAACGAAAAATGTTCATCTATCCTGATATTTTTCCCCCACCCTGTGAGGAAACAGCAAAATCTCATTCGTAATCACTTACCTTCTTCCTTGACAATAAGTTGAATTTTTGCAGCCTTTGTCCCATATGGGTAAGTAGCGAAAGTGCATTCGTACTGCCCACTAAGGGACACGGTAACATTTTTCAGATGCAGAGTCCACCAATTGCATTCAGATGTCACATTTGGATTGGTGGAACACAAGGACTGTGTATAATCGTTGCTGCAGCACCTCCTCATGTTGAAGGACACCAGAAAGTTGTAAAGAGCTGCAGAAAACTTGAAGTAATGGGTGCCATAAGTGGGGTGATATACAGCAATTTTGGTAGACAGGCTGCCATCAGTCTTGGACCACTGCGTCTGTATTATGTGGGTGGTGTGCAGTTTTGGGAACATGCACACCAGGGTCACGTCAGTACCTGGCAGAGCATGGATCACTTCTCTCTGGGTAATGATATCTGCAGTCTGGCCTTAAAAACAAACAGGATCATTTTCAGTGCAAGTAATGTTTAAACAAAGCTTTTCCTAAGCTATCTCTGACATGACTTGATGCCTTAGCCACAGACAACTATGAAGACCCTACAACTGCAACCACAGGCTTCCCAGCAAAGAGCTTTACAGCAAATCTCCGCCAGTACAGACTGCAGAGAGACAACTGGGAGAGCAAATGCATGTGTGTCTAGAAGAGGCCAGGGAGGTCCTGTCACTCTTGTGGGAGAGAAATGGGAGTTCTGAGAGCTTCTGCACAAATGAAAATCTTTCAAGCAATATAAATAAAACAGAAGCTGGGCCCAGTTATTCCCTAGTTCTTTTTGCAAGAACAAATGAGCTATCCCCGCTGGCTAATTCCCTGCACTATCCCCCTGCCCATTGCCTTTGTGGCTTTGGCAGAGAAAGCCATTCTTAGTGTTACTAAACAGCTCCTGCATGTCCTAAATGAGTGTCTCTCTCAGTGTCAGTGAGCTGCTCTGGTGTGGTTTCTTCCTCAATTAATTTCATAAAGCAGGTGGCAGTCCTTAGTGTGCCATATAGAGGAGTAATGGATCGATGAAATGAAGGGGCTTTCAGCAGGAGCCTGTACTACTTGGTTTGGCTGCTGTTGTAGTAAAATTGATTTATATCCCTTTCTCCCTCCTATGAGTAAGACTTGCAGTCCCCAAATCCCTGAATGCAGGGCATTGACAAACTCAAGGAGATGAAGAATTTATGGAGGGGGTTGTTGCAGTGAGACAAGTAATCAATCACTCCCACAGAGCCATACACAAAAAGTCCCTTTTCCAAAAGGACATGCGGGTCCACAGAATAAAATGAGTTGTGCAGTCGTCCTTAGGTACAGACTTGTTGCCTCCCATTTACATTGCATTTTATCCTCCCTGTGTATCAAAACATCACTGTATATTTGCTTTGGGAATTTGCCCTGCAGTCCTGCCAGCTGCAAGTGCCCACTGCTCACCTTCTTTATTTGAAAAAGCCAGGTACCAATCCTTTGGTTTGCTGTGTGGTACAGGGCTCTGGGGCACCCGAGTCAGGGTCAGGCAACCTCAGCTGTGCTGCAGTGTGCCCCACACTCTGCCAGGTCAGCCAGGAAGGAGCCAGGCAGGGCTGTACACCATCAGCTCTGGCTTGACAGGGAAAAGGCTCAAGGGCAGAGTGACACATCCCCACAGCTGGCTCCGATTTGGTACCTGTCCACCGAAGGGTGACATGGACACTTGGAGACTAGACGCGTGGAGAACAAAGCTATTGAATGGCCATGGCAAACATTAATCTCTGCTGTTTCATTGCTGCATGTGAAGAGGGTAAATAAAAATAAGCCTGAATGACAAGTCTCACAGCCTTATGCTGTGAGAAAAATTACTAAAACTATTTTTGTTAGTCCAAGGAGCTTATTATAGGAAAGGCTCTTTGATTTCATCACAAGTTTTGCATCAGTAAAAGTTAAGGAAAAAGCAATTAGGAATCTTGCAATCAGACTATCAGGCAAAAGGCACACAGCATTTTTTCTCTCATATGAGAGGCTAAGGCTGATGCTGCCTTAGGTCTACGGATCATACAAAGAATGCCTATGAAGAATCTCTTGAGATTTTTAAATTAAGTTGCAAAAGTTATATACGTAGAAACAACATTTTAATTTGAATTGTTTCTTAGTAGCCTAAGCACATTAGATTATTTTAACTGAAAACCTTTTGTGCAAAAGTGTTCTTAACTTTTTGCTAGCATCCCAATATAAGTAACCTCATTTTATGTCAACTTTATTTTTCAAAATCAAATAGTGCCCATTAGTGCATACTTGTGCTCCAACTGAAATATCTTAGAGTAACTCCCAGACATTTAGGTGTCTGCTCTTCACAAAGGGCATAGAGGCCTCCACTTTCACCTTTGAGTGACTTCAGCGAGGATCTCATCCTCAGGGGAAAAGAACCCCAGTTCCTATTTTTCTCTAATTGCTTTATTATGTGTGCATGTTTTGAGGCTTCTATTCCTTTCTTTGCATTTGACATTTTCTATTTTCTATGAATACACATATTAATTATTTTTCCTTTATTTTTAGAACCAGTTTGCCTCAGTGATGTGGAAAAAAAGAGCAACCTATGTCAGATTTTGAGATGCATCTTACCATGCTAGTCAGATACATCCAGTTTTTCCCTTCTTAGTAGAAAATTCTTCTTCCTAGCTGGTAATAAGTATTCCTGCATTTATCATGGTCAGAATTTTGAAGGGGTGAGTGTTCATGAACATCTTACTTTTTCTTGGTTTTCCTCAGATTGCTTTTGGTTTAAGCTCCCTCTGGCAAAGATGCAGCCCTCCTCAGTCAACTTTTTTGAGTGTTTTACTTGACTGACAAACTTGTCTCTCAAGCCTTTAACACAGAACATGGGGCTAGGCGGGGAAGAGGAAGGGAAGAATCTGTTTGAGGGGTTGCAGCTGTAAAATTTACCCTTGCCTTGAAGTGTTTCAACTCTTCCTCTCTCTGCATATACAGGTATGTAACACAGAGACAGAGAGGTATTTTTTATTTTCCCATTGAAAGCAGTTTTCCTTTTGGCCCATTTGAGAGGAGCACACATTGCCCTAACTTTCAAGTCAGCTCATCCCCGTGATTATTTGGGCAGGTTAGGCATATTGAATTAAGTAATCTGCTAGACAGCACAAGCCATTTACTCCTTACGAGCTGCACATTATAACTATAGTTATAAGAAAGTTGTCAGGAAATAGAAAATCATTGCCAGTAGGTACAGCTCGCCCTAGTGAGACCCACTAATCCCAGCCCACCCCTTACCACCCTCCATCATAAACTCAGTCAAGGTCTCCTCCTGGAACTCTTACCTGTGACACTGGGCACCGAGAGCAAACAAAACAAGGAGAAGAGCCACCATGCTTTCATCTTCACTTGATGAAGTTCTGGTGAATATGTAGCTCTCTTGGTGCTCCCTCAGAAAAGGAACTTGAAGTGGCCTGCCCCGTGCAGGCAGAGGTGCAGCACAGTCACTCAGCATGACTTCAAAGAAATGCTTCATTAAACCGAAAGCCTCAGTTTCCTGCTGGAGTGATAAAATAAGTACATCTTGTGAAACCTTTAAGACGAAAACATAAAAGTATATCTTGTGAAACCTTTAAGACGAAAACATTACCCACATTTTAAGCCCATGATAAAAACCAGTTTTTTTCCTTTGTCTTTTCAGATTAACTCAGAGTAAGCAGTTTACTGGTTTACACACTCCCCAAAAGATGCCAGATACCTAAGTTTGAATATATAATTTTTGACGATATGGTTTAGGAGTGATTATGGTGGTTCCAGGTTAGCTGTGGGACTTGTTCTCAAAGGTCTCTTCCAACCTTGATGATTCTGTATTTTCTGTGTACTATATGTTAGACAGCATACAAAAAAAAGCTGATTTTTTTCTTCTTTCATTTCCATCATGTGTTAGTTCAAAATATCTCACATATACTATTTCTAGACTTCCTATACTCAGTATCTTTACAAAACACAGCAAAATATCAAAAAACAATCTTCAGAAAATAAAACAGATTGAAATGAGATTTTCTACATTCACTTTTTTCTACCCTTTTTCTTCCTAAGAAGGAGAACATGAATTATTTCCTGCAGTTTGATGACTTAGAGCATCACATGTGACAGTGTCCCTTGGTGTGGTTAATCCCTATACTGTCTTTCAGTTGTCAGTTTTGGTAATGGCAGCATCCTCAGGTGGAGAAGTATAGTTCCTGGCAGTCCTGTCACCTGTCTCTATTGCAGGTCACCTGTACATCCTTCTGAGCTGTCCTGGAAGCACACTGCATTTCCATGAGCTAGGCATACACCTGCAAGCAAAACATCTCATTGCAGGCAAGTCATGAAAATTGGGCCTGCTGTTGGCAGCTTTTCAGAACGAAACTGGTTTGAGTTCCTGCTCATCACACTTCTTTCCCCCAAGCCCAAAAGAGCAGAGCAGGACACCTCACGTACACACTGTGGATGTTATTTGCTGGCTCTTCACGATGTGGGTGTTTGGCAGTACAGATGGGAAGGAGGCTTGTTGCCCCTGATAGCTCCATCCTCGGGGGCCTAAGGACAACTCCTCCTTTGGAATTTGGAACGGATTTGGAATTTGGGCCTATTACAGCCCATTCCTCAGGGAAGAGAAGGCAAGTGTCACAGTCTTTTAAACAGGCACCTCTCTCTGCCAGCAATGCTCTCCCTCAGGAGGGAGTCCTGGATTGATCTGAGTCCTGACATGTCCTTTCCTGACTGCCAACTTTTGCTAACCATGGAGCTCCCCATACCTCCAGCATGCAAGGCATAAAGAAAAAGATGAAAAAGAAAGACTCTATGCTCATTTTCCTATTTTCTGACCTGCCAGTTGTAAACAACATCTATATCACTTCCCTAATTTGTGCATATGCAACCTTTTGTTGTCACATTTAAACAAGCTCCAGCTGGAGCTAGTAGTGCTGGCCGGCTACGTCAGGGCTCCACATGTCTTGGAGAATAAATGTTGCTGCACAGTTCTTTTTTTGTTTACATCGCTCTTCTACCTGAGGAAATGCACTAAGAGCACTTGTAGGAAATGCACTGGATGCCCAGGTTATTGCTAAAGGAATTGTCCAGGGGGATGAAATCTCTGCTTGTCACTCAGAAACCTGGTGGAGATCTGTCTCAGAGGACCAAGAAGTGAAGCTGAGGATGAACAGAATATTGAAGTCATTGTAATTGACAGGCACAGAAGGGAGTAAAAATACTAAAGAGATATGTTCTGGTTTCCAGTTCAGAGCAAAGAACACAAAGAACCCAGAGATTACCTGCAGATACTAGAGTCCAAGGAAATCTGACTTCAGTCTAAAATTTGGATTTTCATTTATGATTGCAGTTACCTTAGCTTCTCCTGCTGATCAGGTCATGTAAGCTTTGTACCATGAGAGAATGTATTTTGTATTAAATGAGCTTTTTTATTGATCTGAACTACACATCACAAATTGACAAGACAGCCCAAGTGCTGTGTGGCATATTCAAAAGACACAGAAGTCCCTGAGCAGCTTGTTTGAGTTACCAGCTCACTTTATCTTGCCCTTAGAACTTGTTTTCCCCCCTAAAATAACATCCTAAAAATATACTGCTGCCATTTTTCGTTGTGTTGGCTGAATGCAGCCACCTAGCTCTGTTGCTGTGCTTTGTGATTAAAGACAGACAAGAAAGAAACCTCCCAGCATGATGGAGTTTTGTTCAGTTCAGAACTGTGTTTTGCCCCAATTTCCACCTTAAGCCCAGGTCTCAAAATAGTCACTCACCCTGCTGCCGACATTCATGTGCATGAGCAACACAGTCCTGCCTCTGCAAATGACATCAAAACCCATTCTGAGACAGGCCACTTATCTCAGCCTGGTGGCAGGGACACATCTCTTCCCTGGAGCCAGACTTGAGATCCTGCTCACAGCAGTGCAAATTATTATGAGAGTTTCTTCCCCCACTATCCCTTTCCTGGAAAGTTACTTACTGGCAGCTTTGCAAATGCCATGGTTGCATGGCACCAGGTTATGGATGGTGAGGATGAGAGGAGATACTGAAACATATCCAGGGACAGTGGACCTTTTTGGTAGCTGGAGGGAGGATACGTCTGTATTTGGCATTTCCTTGATGGAGAAGCTACAGGGATGGTTGTCTCACAGTTGGGATGTGTAGGTTTTTCATGCCATTCCAGAGACACCCAGAAATCACTGCAAGGCTGAGAGGTTTCAGAGGAAAAGAAGCTATGCCCAAGCAAGTGACACACCTTGTCAGGGGATGTGTGAAGCACAGTGTGTTGTTTTAGGCTGGACAAAATATTTGACCTGGCTGATAGTCCCCAGTGTCCCAGGGGGTGTCAGGAACAGATGGGCTCTGAAGATCATCCAGGATGGGTGCCTGGCAGTGCACTGCAGCGAGGGGCTGGGCTCACTGCACAGGCACTTCTCATGCAGCATTAATTTTTTTTCCACTCTGATGGAAGTAGGGGATGGCAGTGGGGGATCCTTTAATTATTTTCTGCAGTTCTGTTCAACACTGGAGGACGTATTTTAAACACTACAAATGACTCTTTCCATAGCAATCACCCTATTATGCATCATGCTCACAAAACCCTCCACTGCAATACATTTCTTCTGCCTCAATTACAGTAAGCTGTACCTAAGGAGGAAGCACAGCTACAGTCCCACAGAAAAAGAAATCTTGAACTCCAGAGACAAATTCAATTATTCACAAAGAGAGCCTTTTAGAAATGCTAGTGCACGAGCCGTTCCTGCCAGAGGCGAGGATGATTACCCTTTCAGACTGGTGTCCTCTAAATATTGCTTAAAGAAAGCACCAGTCCCTGGTGGAAAAGAGAGGGAGACTTTGAAGTAGGAATTTCATTAAAGAGTAAACTAACCTTTCAGGTTCGCTTGGTGCTTGTCACAGAAACTCCCACTTCATCACTGTGTTTTGGTTTTGAACTTCTTTGAAACCTGCACTAATGACTCCGCAGCCGGAGGGCACCTTTGACCACAGCATCTCACAGGGGGGTTGGATGAGTGGGTGGCACGGGATGGGGGAGCAGCTTTGCAGGGAACAGGGCACCGAATTGGCAGTGGGACACCCACTGGGCTTTTTCAGTGACCCCCTGCTTCCTCTGTCTCCCCTTCCCAGCCCTAGCTCTGGTGCCTCTCTCTTGCTTGTGGCACTGCCTCTTCTGCATGTGGGGGACAAGAGGTAAGAAAGCTTCTTCCTCTGCTTCCTCCTCATACTCCTCCTCCCTCATGGCTGCATGTGCACACCTAAACCCTGTGTATGACACAATCCAGCCCCATTTCCAGCCAGGGTCTGGAGGCAGCATGGGAAGGCACACACACTTCCCTCTCACCAGAAATTTATCCATCTGAAAGGTGTTTACTGCTGTGAGCGAAGTTTTGTTCCCTATTTACTGACAGTTTAGAGTATGGGAGAAAACCAAGGACGGCTTAGCCCTGAGTGCCTTTCTGCTTCAACTTTTTAATTACTTTTTCTAATTAGATGGCCTAACTATCAGGTCATGTTTCAGAGAAAGAGAGCATGTGTTTGGTGATAAACGGAGAATGAGCTCCCTCACTTTCTCTGCCATTCCAGCCACAGGTCCCTGTGGTCCTCTGCTCCTATTTAATGCTATTTCTGACCAATGCTGTTCCATTGGGGTAAGCTGTTGAGCATTTTGTTGTGCAAAGTGCAAGTTACTGAAAAAGCAGAGTACCAAAAAGTGCAACCAATGAGCAAAACAAAACAAGGAACAAGCACATTGACCCAACAATTACACACTAATGAAACACCACTGTGTGAAAGCCAGCCAGATATTCCCATCAAAATTGAAGACTCTACACAGGCATTATTTTTAAAATGAAAAGGAAGGCACACATGAGACCAGCCCAGCTTTCTTTGGTCACATTCTTTTTTCTAGATACAGCACAAGCTGTGCTTCCCCACTGTTTTCAACAACATCAGCTAAAGGCTTTTCACTTGTACATCTCATCTTCCAGGTGTTGTAAGAAAATGTTTCAAAGTAGATGAAGAACTGTTTAACAAAATCTAATGACACCCATAGCTTTGAAAAAGGCATTTTTTTGGAAAGGATAACCCACTGCCAGTGCTAGGAAACACCTGCTCATGTGAGACTACAAGGTTAAGATTCCACTGAGGACTTCCAGAAGGGCCATGTCATCCCCCGGTCACTTTGGCAGTGGCTTCAGAGACCTGGAGCAGCTTTTGTGAGTCACTCCAGCAAGAGGAGTCTGCTTGTGAAAGAACTTTTCTCAGACACAGCTTGTGGGGCTTTGTCTTGAGTGGCGCATGATAGAGGGAGTCAACAAGACAAGTAACAGACCAGTTGGTCAGAATGAAAAAGCTTAAGTTCACTTCTGAAGTGATATAAACCTAGACAGGTTTTACAGCTCATTTTACCACGCAGACTATCTCCAATGGATTGTGCTCCTCAGCTAATTTAAATTCATCCATACTATTGTATGCAAATACCTTCTTGAAGGCACACAGCCACCTGGCCAGGGCGCAACATGGCAAACTGGTTAGAATTCATTACTGAAGAAACACATCAAATAGAAAAGATTAAAGGTGTGAAAGTTAACTTCAGATACAGTAGCAGTGACAATTTGAGGGCAGCACAGCTGTCTTTATTAAAAAAAAAAAATCAAATAATTTACAACAACAAAAGGCCAAGTTTACAGTGACATTGAGAACCATAACTTGGAATTTTTTTTTGACAAAATATTTTGAAAGCATCATATGTTAATGAATTTGTTTGCATACAGTATCTTTGTAGCCTATAAATACCTTTCATGCTATCAGCATGTCAGAAGCAACCACAGGAAAATGAGATACTACTCCCATCACACCCATCATCTATTAAACTGTCCACTAAACTGTAATTCCCTGTCTCTTTAGGAAAGGTGGTGTAGTACAAACGAGAAAAGGAAAACAGAGGTTGTTTCTCATGTTGAGCTTGATTCTGCAAAGAAGAAAGTGTATTTCAGTGGAGCTTGTGTTTGGACCCTTGAGGTGCTTTAACCTGGAGCCTTGCAGAGCAGGACATCTCACCCAGGTCCTGGAAAGAGGGGGGTCATCTCCAGAAGGCAGCGCAGAGCTGAGTGCTCCTTATATTAGCACAGCGTGGGATGAATGCATTCCTAAATCTGGGTATCTCAATAGAGTTAACAGCCTGCAGTCACGTGGGATAAACACAGCACAGCAGCAGCTAGAAGGTAAAATGGAGAGTAGGAAACATCTTGGGTATTTCTGCATAATGTTATTTCTCACACCATAAGCAGAGTAACATGTAGCTACAGCAGATGTGAATCCTTTTGGTTCACTTTGTGCTCGAAGGCATAACGTGAACCTGCCCGAAGCCGCCTGCAAGGAGTTTTCAGTGCAGTACGTGCACTGAACACCACAGTCCTTCCAGAGAGCTCCTGGCCAAGTAGCTGAAGAAAAGGATGGAGAATTAAGATGGTTTTCAATAGAAAACCCTTCTTTCAACATTCAATATGACTTCCTAAAGTTTCAACTGCCACTGAAAACAAGAAAGACTTCCACTTTTAGGTTGATTTGCAAGAGTCACTGTCCATGTAAAATACCTCTTCAGTTTATAGCTGAATCTGTCACGTCCCAAAACAATGCTAGCCAGGGCCTGCACTGCTGCTGCTTCTTTCAGTGAAACTTCATATCTCAGCTAATGAGGATTTAAAAGAGTCGCTGTTCACACATTTTTTGAATAAAATGGAGAAAGGACAACCAAGTAAAGAAAATCATCCCTGAGTGTCACCTCGATTGGAGTTTTGATTGTGAACAAAGAGTAGGTTAGTAGCCATCCTCCTCTACCCCTCCTCGCAGTCTGACCCCTTGTCCTCAATACTATTTCCATCCCAGTCACTGATGTGTTACTCTAACCATTCCCAGAAGCTCACTTGTGACCCATTGACACAAAGGCACCACTTGACTGAACATCACTCTTCCTCTGCTTGAAATGAGGTTATGCTTTAACTTCTCCACAGCTGATTAAGCTTAGCAGTGCCGCTAATGGCAATGAAATCATTTGAGACCTCTAGCAGAGCAGTTAACTTCTATTTTGCATGATTGCCTCCATTTTCAAAATGAATATGTAGTGGCTTGGTGGGTTTAACTGCCCAAGTTGACGGGTGGCTCCTGGGTGCTTCCAGACTGTGTCCTGAAAAAGCACCACTCTGTAGACAAGGGAAGCCACTCATGTTACCCAAGTCTTCTTTCCAAAAATGCTGAAGCCACATTCTGCCCCCTGGAAAATCAATGATTTCAGTAAATGAATTTCAGTCTGTTAGTGTAATTGAATTAAAAAAAAAAAAAAAAAAAAAAAAAAGGCAGCATCTTGCAAGACTTATGAAAGTCAGTAAGCTGGAGAATTGCACTGTGACTGAGCACAAATCAAATAGTCTATTTGACATTTTAATTGCAAATAAGAAAAAAAAAATCTCTCATTACAGAACAAAGTTAACTTGTGTGAATCAGACTCTCCAGAGAACCCTTTCCTCCCCTGTCCCCTGGTGTATTTCTCTAACAGATGATACCATGCAGCAAAGAGCTTGCAAAGGAGGGATAAAAAAAACCCACCATGGAAGTGCATGAAAAACACAAGTTTAGAAGAAGAAGAAGAAGCCACAGATCTGTTTGCAGGAGGCTGGATCAAAATCGCTTCAGGCTCATTTGAGTGATTTACCTGAATACACCAGAGACACATTTGGCTTGCAGCGCTGCTGCCACGTCTTGGCTTGTGGTCTTTCAAGATGCAAGAGCAAGTACTGAGCCTGGAGATCAGTACAGCTGACCAGCTGCTCTGAGTACAGGTACAATTTTAGAAGTCTGATTTAATATCTGGCTCAACGAGAAATGCTCATGGCTAAATTGGAAATAAAACTAATCTATCCTTATTAGATTGGGGCTGTAATCTTGTAACACCCTCAGACATTGTACTTCCCTGACAGGCTTCCTGCTTTGCACTGGCTCTTATTCCCAAGAAGCTGAAGAGAGTGAAGTGAATAATGAGAGAAATGTAAGTTCAAAGAAAATTCATATATGGTTCAGTGGCTTGTACAATAGAAGCTTTTAACAACCCACATATGAAACAAAAAGGGAAAGAAGCAATCTACGAATGCAGTCCATTCACCCAGAAGGTAACTTTTATTATACCAGTGTGAATGCTGCCCAGATCTGAAAACTCTGGGTGCAACAAGTGTATTCCTTGGGATCCTAGGGAGGATTGCTTACTTTTCCTGAACAGAAAAAATACATGCTGAGCTTTATGGGACTGGTACACTGGTTGCCCACAGGAAAGAACTAGGATTTTTTTTTTTCAGGGAAGTCATCAGCTGTTTCAAGGACAAAATATTGAACAGAGCAAGTATATTAGCTATCTTATTATTAAAATTATTACCTCTAAAAAAATATTGACCAAAAATAGTTTAGGTGCAGTTACTCTGACTTTGGCACAACATGAAGAATTAGATCTCTTAACAGGCTCCCCAGCATGTTTTCCTGCATTTTCTTATTTTCTTTTCCATTTTCAGTTGCGGTTTTCAGGAGTATTTCTCTATGGCTGACCCTTCCTTCCCTCACCAGAATCATGTTTTGCCAGCCCCTGACCTGCTCCATGTAGAATAGCTCCAGCAGCCAGGCAGTTTCTCGACAGGAGGTTCCCAGATCTGGGAGTTACCTCTGCAAGACCTCCCCCAACACCCCCAAGAGGCAGGCATGACCTTCGATTTTGTTTTATTTAACCCTCCACACCAATTGTCAGAAAAAACTTCACCATCAATTGTCTGTACAAAACAACACAAGTTCCTTGCCAACAGCAACAGCTTTTCCGTAGGACCTGAAGTGCACCTAAAAGTTTGACATTTACTGCTTCACATTTTCTAGGAAGCAAGATTTAGCAACCCACATTTAAACACCACAGAGAAGCCTGTATTTTTTTTCCTGGTTCCCCATGCTGTGTACTTTCTCTTTGGGAAACTGCCAAAGTCTGTCTCAGGAAGTTGTTATTTTGCTCCAAGAGACAAAAATCAATCAATCAATCAATCTACAACTTGGTGGAGTCCGAAGAGAAGATTAGAACTCTCAAGGCGGATTATAAACACAATTCCCTAAATTAACTTCTCTGAGATGGGTGAGAGGTGCTTAGATCCTCATTAAGTTAATTATTAACATGGATGGTCAGTGTGCATATTTTTTATGACAAATCATATTAATTTCAAGCCCAAACTCAGAGAGAGGCTAAGAAGCAGGGCCACTGCCCCGCCTGCCAGGCCACTGGGAACAGGCTTCATGGAGCACGTTTGGCCCCTGCCATGTGCAAACAGCCACCTGCTCTGGCCAGCAATGCCAGGGCTTTTCCAGCCTCCTTGGTTTCCAGGCATTCAAGATTCTGTGCTCTGCCTATCTTTCCTGAGTGCATTAAATGGAGAGACCTCTGAATTACGGAGCTGATGTGGGGGATGCTCTTTAAAGCTGCTACTTTGCACGCCAAGGCTGGTGTTCCTCCTGTGGTGTGGAGAGAAGGGCTGCTTAGGGCACCTCTGGCATCACCTTTCCGCAACTCTCCATTGAGAAAACTCAACTGGCATCCATGATCCCCACCCTTTGCATGGAGAATCAGCCAAAAGAAACATTTTGTGCCTGTATAGTTTAATCCATAACTACATAGCTCTCAAGGAATTTTAAGCACCCTGTTTTCTGGTCCTTAATAAGCTTGCCAGAACACAGGACTTTTTTTCTGCTGGAAATCAGGAATAAAACTTGCCCTGAAATTGCTCTGACAACTTAGTCCTGATGCACTGTTGCTGCCATTATGATCATCATTCATTATGGTCATCATTCTCAAAATGCCCTTCCATAATACCCCATTGCATTTTTAACAGTAGAATTTCACTTGTCTTATTACAAACTTTTTCAGGATTTAGCCTTAAAATTATGTCAGCTACAACTAATCTTACTACAGAAACTTGTCAAGAGGATGGAAGCTACATATGGAAGTCACACTCTTTGGGTCTCTGCATGTAAAGGTCAGTTTCCCCTGCTGATTCGTGCCATGCTTAAGAGGCGACTTCCGCATTTGAGTTATGGGATCAGGCTCTCTATGTGAAAAATGAAGGTGCTTGTGCCTCTGTCAAAAGGGCTCAGAAAACTGACCTTAACACTGGGTGTAGATTGGATTCCCCTTCAAGAGTTCAAAGGAAAGAAGCTGAACCGTGACCCAGAAAGACTGGAATTAGTTTAAAAAAGTCCTGTTCTATAACACAGCACTATATCCATGCTCCTTGCTCAGCAATAATTTATTAAAACTCTTTACTGCCCGAACAGCATTTAAGGGCAGCTAAATGAGCAGCAGCACTGGCAGGCAGTACCCTGCGCTGTCCTGTTGGGTAATTAAAACTGTCAGGCAAGTGTCTGATTTAATCTTTTTGTCAGGCTCCTGTAGCCTGTTGAAATCATTCAAGATCCTGGCAGTACTGCTGACCTCCAGAAAAACAGCCCCAAATTGATCCCGTGTGAAAGGTTGGCAGATGGGCCTTCTTCAGTGGCTGAGGTACTTGGCACAGCCTGAAGAGTGACTGGGAGCAACCCAGTGAGGGGAGGGAAGGGCTGGCAAGCAGCTGAAGACACCTGGATTCTCTCAGCAAGGAAGATGACATGTCAGCAAGACCCACCAGTGTCATATGTGACTGGCTAGGAGCAGTAACAGCTTGAGGCAAACTCGAGTCTTGCATTCATGCATGTGGATAAATATTTGCTGCTGTTAAGTGTGCTCACCACTGGGAATACATGATTAAAACATTTCTAATTTGCAGCACCCTCAAATGCATTCAAGTCAGGCTCCCTTCTACAGGGAATAAATGGCATTTATAAATCCTCAATATTTTTCTAACTTCTGGTGTTATTGCAGGTGAAAAATCAGAATATTTATATTTTAGCAGCCTGTTAGGTGCATGTTGCCATTTGATGAAGAGTCAGATGTCTATCTGCAACCCCAGGCCAAACTCATCTTCCAGTGAATGTGTGATTGGTACAGGTTGACAGTGGAAAAAGGCAATAAGCAGTTTTTACAGAATCACAGACTGGTTTGGGTTGAAAGAGACCTTCAAAGATAATCTATTCCAACACCCTGTCAAGGGCAGGGACGTTTTTTAGTAGGCTGGGTTGCTCAAAGCCCCACCCAACCAGACTATTTCCCATGAAGGGGGCATTCTGCTATTCTTCAACCTGTCCTGCTAGGAAAAAAATTCTGAAAAAAAAGTCTTTTATTCTAATTTACCAACTCTTTTTTTTTTTTTTTTTAATGGTAATCTATATTATTGATCATTTTGGTTGCTGGCCTTGTGTTGACACCTTTTTGTTCTTCTCAACACCCCAGCTTGATAGGATTCAGTGCAGGATGTGTATGACCAGGGTTCTTGCCTTAGAATGCTGACTTGCTCCCAGTGGTAATGTTTTCTTTTTTACACCTCTTTCTTCTGCTCTTTATACAGGGTAAGGCAGCACCAGCAAGACCAGAAAAGCAGGAAGCCTAATTGATGGAGCTGTGCAACTAAAATGATGGAGTTTCCTAAGTCTACAACTGAGATAAGAAGCTGCCTAATAAACAAACAAACAGGATGTCTGTAGTCTGTCAGAGAAGTAATCAAAGCCTAGATAAGACACTTGGCATGCTTTAAGACAAGGCTGCATAGACTTGGAGAAGTCCAATTACAGCATTTTAGCTTATATGGAATAAATTGAAGACAGGGCTGATGGTGAACAGACCTGGAATGAAATCTGTGCACTTGGAAGAAGTCAGTGATTGACAAAGAAACACAGAGTTCTCAGTGAGAAAAGATTTCCTGTAAACAACTTACTCAATATATATAAAAGGAAGGCCCAGCTCCAGCCTTTAGACAGGCGTTTCTAATGTTGGACCCCACCAGGTGCAGTGCTGTGTGTGCTGCTTTTCAGCCACTGAATCAAGGAAGCTGGGGATGACAAATACAATACTGAATCAGACCTGTGCTAAAAGACAGCTGACTAAATTAGGAATCCTGGCTGGGGAACTGGAGGGGGCAGAAGGGGCAAGGACAGCCTGCTGAGCACTCGTTATGACCAGCCCATGACTTCACGCAGGCAGCCTGGCAGAGCTCACCAAATCACCTCTGCGATGGTGGTGACTGTGGGGAGGCGGCTCCTGGGGAGAAAGCAGCAGCTGTGGCTGCATAGCAGCACTTGCAAAGTCCAGCACAGCTCCCTGACAAGCTAGGTTTGAAGCATGTATAATTAGAGAGGCTACACAGTCATAAAGGTTTTATCCATTTAAATACCTGTGGGTGATTAAAAAAACCCAACGTAGACAGGCTACCAAATTTTGTTTCTTTTTTCGTATAGAAAATAGTCTGGAAAAGTGGAATTAAAAATAAAAAATAATTTCCAGAAATATACCTTTTATCACAAGATCTCTGGTGGTACAGAAAAAGGGTACAGTTCTTGAGCTGCTCTGGCTGAAGCCAAGGTACCTCCTCCTCATGGGCTCTGACGTACTTATGTGAGGCACCAGATGCATCCAATTCCTGTATGCCCCAGGTGAAGATGGGGGAAACAATGGGACACAGCCATTGTGCCCTATAAAGGGATGTGACCAGACACCACTCCAGACCTCAACATCCCCACAGGTGCTCCCCAGCTTTTTCAGGATTGTGACTTTTCCCCCTCTCTGCTAAAGGTACAGGTATCCGCTGCCTGTAACGTTATGTTACCATGCTCAGACCTTTAGCTACTCAGAGAAATAGACCCTTTGGAGGTCCCCTGAAAGCAGACTCAGCTGAACGCTATAGCTCTGCCTGCTCCCCAGCCAAGGCAACCATCCTACAGGTATCTCTCCCAGCCCTCATATTCGTAATCAGTGCCTCAACGAGATGCTAATGAGTAAGACAAGCAATTCTGAAGGTTAAACATTTTTTGCAACTGGTGATGCTATTCCTCCACAATTAATGTCTCAAAGGTACTTAAATCCTTGTTTGCTGCCAAGACAACTACACTTCTTGGAATGACAGGCTTAAATCTTTCAAGAGAACTCACATTGCTGTGCCTTTGTCATTTATGGGCTTTTCAGAGATACAGTAATTGTTATGCTTCGGGCAAAACAGTGTAAAACAAAAACAACATCAAAAACCTAAAGTACTCATAAATCAGAAATATTTAACTTTGAGAAAGGTAGAGTCATTAATAGCAGCAACACTGCAATATGTGCTAATTACATGTTTGGTGAATGTTTTCAAGGAAAGAGACACAAGGCAATGCCACAGCCCAAGCCACTAACATTCAAGGCTTTACTTCTAAAACAGAGGCTTGGTTTACAGCTATTTTGCCTGGTGGTAGTTTTCCCCACCACCTCAGCAGGGCTATCAGCTGGGCACTCTTGGATTTTTGTTCACACTCAGTGGCCTTCTCTGAGCTCAGCTCTCTATGGGGCTAGGCTGAGACCGGCTGCTGCTACTTAACTTTCATTTCTCCAGTAAATTTCTTTGGGCTCTCCTTGAGCCCAAACTGCTTTGAAACCTCAAGTTTCTCACTGCTGGTTACCTCATAGCAACCTTCTACCATTTTCAAAACTCTCCATCTTCCATTCTTAGAGTTTGCTATTGAGATCTGGGGAGTAACCTCCAGAAATTAGATTTTTAATTATTATTTTACAAAAATGGATTTGCTCTGTTCGTCCAGTCTAGGACTTTTTAGTATGGGAAACTTGTCTGCAGGTTCAGTCTTTTCAGAGGACTTAGACAAAAAACCAGTTTAGCTGAATGTTGGCTCAGCAGTGTCTGTGACCACTCAGGGAGAGCAGGTGCTCCTGAATGACATGTACTGACCCAGGACACTTTATTCCTATTTGTTCTGTTTCCAAGCACTATTGTCAACCCAAAATCTACAGAAGATAAATCTAGCAAACCCTGCATCCCCTCAGTGCTTTGCAGAGAATTATCTTTAGACTCTCAACTCATCAAGGATTAGCGGCTCAGTCAGGTAACCCCATCCATACCGACTACTCTCTCTAGAGTACATCCAAACACATTCTGCTGGTTCTCTACACAGTTTAAAAAAAAAAAATCCCAGACTTCCTTTGATGCTGGGGCATTTCCCTGGTCCAGCCGCAGTACTGTGCAGAGTTGGTTATATGGGAGCAGCAGTGTGAACAGGGCAGAAGCAGGGACACCTGGAACCCCCATGGTCATCAGGGGAGACATAGCTCCTGAAACAGTCTGCTGGCACCACGAGGTGGGGACATGGAGCAAAAAAACCCCAAACCCACACATAAATAAACTCGGAAAACGTGCCAGCAATTTCTTTCCACATAAAAATCAAAATAAGCCTTACGGGAAAGCCTTCCCTACCCCTCCCTCAAGGCTGGTCTGACTGCTGAGTGCAGTCTGTCTCAAAGCTAAAGTTTTCTGGTGCCTGTGGTTTTCTAGTCACAAGGTTGCCTCATTAAAGCTTTATCTGGGGCTTTGTCCAGAGAAAGTGTCTGTGACCTGCAGCTCTTTTTCGTTTTCCCCTTTCCAGTTTATCTGGTTATTGGGAAGCTCCATCTCTGAGCCCATCAGTGAATTGTTTTCTTCCTGCCTGTCATTTAGCAGTCACCTCAGCTGGTTCAATAGTGACAGTGCATTTTCAAACAGGCTTAAAATTCAAATTGACTCAAATTATCTCAAGGTAATTTACCCATAAACTGCCAAGGTAAGAGACTGTCCAGGTATCACTGAAGCTAAAGGAACAAAGCTACTTGGAGTATGCAGGAACGAGCTGCTCGTAGCTCATGCCCTTGATTGCTTTTAGCCCAACAATCCACCTTAAAGCAGGCACAAAGCAGAATATCACCCTCACTGCCTCCTAATGCATTTTTCAATGAGTTAGATTTTAGTATCAGAACATTACAGTTTCCAGTACCAAGAGATAATGGGTGAAACACAGGGTTTCCATGAGACATTGGTGTATTTTGTCTTTTATGTTTGCTCTGAGTTTTGCTTTAGTAACAAAATACGCTTATATGCCATTACCATAGATTCAATTGTTCGCACATTCTCTCTCAATTTTCCATCCTCTGGCAATAAAGCTACATTTAGAAAGGGCTGTCTTTAGCAATTGCTTGCCATCCTTTTTTTGATGGATTCTCAGACCATCTCATTGCACTGTTTTTCTATTATCCATTTAATGGTTTTTCATTTACTCCAACATAGACAGACCAAGGAATGTTTTACCGCAATAGCTACCACTTCCACTTCCACTTGGGCATAAGCTGGGTAGTGGAGGGAGAACAGTGGGGATTTTGTCCATGAATTAATTTTTAAAATTACTTTTACATACTACATCCTTACTGCCCTGAAGAGTTTTCTTTATTTTTGTCCTTAAAATACAGGAATCCTGCATTTTAAACTGACATTTAGAATTCTGCGAAAATCAGTGTTGGCTGTTTAAACACTTGCTTTGCATCAAAAAGAACTCAAACTTAAAAAATTATTTTGACAATGATTTCAACCGGATTTAACATACTAAACTTACCCTAAGACATTACTGTTACTGGTAAAATTAGGTGAATTACCATTTTGTTTACTGTTTGTTTCAATGTCCCTCATTGCATCTGGTTGCCCACAAAGAATGTACCTGAATTAGGAAGGCACTACTGTTTCTCAGAAATAGAATGGTCCATAGACATAAGTGAGACCTGCAAGGAAAAGGAATATCTTTCACAAAACCAGTTGATAAAACTATTAAAAACCCACAAGAACCAGGCACACAGCTGAGCACATGGGACTTCTGGTATGCAGTATAAGAAGTTATGAGCAGTTTTAATTATGATACATGAAACGTAAAAATGAAATTACAGTGGACAAACCACTGTTTCATTATTCTTAGCTTATATATTTTATTAAGCCAAATGGCTCTGCTGTTTCATAAACACAGTCTAGTCTAAGCAGTATCTATTCCCTCTATGGCTTCAGCAAAATCCTGCAATCTGAAGGAATAATTTTTCTTTTGTTAAGCCATTTAATGTCCATCTCCCTGCATATCAACAGGCTCAGCCCTTCCATGGCTCAGATGCCTTCTTACCACTGCTTTGATGGCCTTGCACAGAGATGACATTGCAACATCTTGAGAAAATGCCTCTCTTTTTCAATATGTTTGTAGTGGGCTTCCAGAGGCTCCACTCACCCGTAGCACTCACTACATGAACTGCTGCACAATGAACAGTAACAGAGGACTGTTCAATGCACTTTCAGGCCAGACCTATCTTATTAAGTGCAGTTTCAAGAGGCTATTTTCCATCCTCATGAGGTTATGTGAGCAGAAATTAGCTCCCAGGCTCCCTCAGCTGAGATATCTGTTCAGGTCTGCGTGAAGCCAGGCACACAGGAGCTGTGCCATCAGCCTCTGAGGAACGTACTCAATGCAGACTGATGGGATGTTCCCACCACATGGGGGAGAGAGAGAACTCATTTCTGGCCACAGAAGGGAAAATTGGCCAAAATGTTTAGCAAAGCAGACAAAGTATTGTCTACTCAATGATTGACTAGACACAGGTATAAATTAAAGCTGGTCTACTGAAGAGGTGAAGTGAAATACCTAACACCAAAAATAAGAAATTACATTTTAAAAAAGCAATTAAATCTCAACTTAGGTTAAACAATCACCAGTTCAATAATGCTTGAATATTGGATTAAAAAACATCTATTTGGCAGAAACAAGAAGCAGCCATCAAAAAAAAATCTTCTACTGCAGATATTTGCCTGTTTGTTTGAAGGTGCTTTTGTCATTGAAATGTGAATCTAAGACATAGTGCTAGCTATCTTCTTCAAAAGTTTAAAAAAAAAATAGCTGAAGGCTGAATAATTCTCCACAGCATTGTGGCTGGGAAAAAAAACCAAACCAAAACAACGCTAAAAAAAACCTTGACCAACCTCAAGAAACACTTCGATGGCAAGGAGAAGTAAAACAGTAGAATAAGGGAAAAAAAAAACCCTCAACCAAAATACCATCCTCCTCCTCTTTTTTTTCTAACTTGCAACAACATGGTCTTCCATTTCAGGATTATGTGTGGTTGTGTGCAGGGGCATTCTTGGGCCCCCAGGGGTTGCTGGATATGTTTAGCAGAGGGACAAATCTGGCACCCCTCGACCAATGGCCCTGATGCCACTTGCTCAGACTGATTACAGGTGAGCTCTTTAGAAGATGAGTTCATTTACAGAAAAAACCTGCAGGACACAGCACACGTCATCCTACCTTGGCTTCAAAATACACAGGCTGACTGGCTGAAACCCTGAATTCCTGAATAATTCCTGAACTAACTGAATAATCCTTCAAAGGATGAGAGCGGAGTCCAGCAGGTTCAGAAGTTTCTGTTTGACCACAGAGAAATAATTTTATTTTCTTGTCACTGTAGTGCAACTGAGAAAATCATCATCTTGTCGTGAATTTACAGATAATTCCATTCATGTAACAACAGAAAAAACACGTGGCAAGCATGATCTCTTTGTTTGAACTCAATCATTTATTCTGCTCAATATCATTCCAGGCTGAAATTAAATATTTTCCTCTTCTCCACCTAAATAAAATGTGATCCAACATATTATGCAGTTCTAATCTATTTGGGCCAGCTACATTTTTATGCTGATAATGGAAAATTAATTTAACCATATACGCCCAGGAATATCATCACATTTTGCATGGAAGATAAAATCTCACAAGGCATTTGACTCATGAATGTAGCTTCCAGGAAGATGTTCATTTCCAATTGCATTTTCCCCCCAATAGATTCTTAATTTGCCTTGTTCTGTATGGTTTCCAGATATCATTTTGTATGGCAATAAAAATCAGTGAAGCAGCAAAAGCTTATAGGCCCCTACCTAGGTTTGATTTATATAATGAATAGCACAATATCGTTGGTCTGCATAATTGAAATTCATTCATCTCCCACTGTTTATAATGCAGTCATAAAGTGCATTATGCATTTATTGATAAACAATCATTTTATTTGCTGTACTGCTGGGCAAAAGAAACACATTACTTTCCTTTTCTTGTTCCATGTATGCTTTACATTTATGAAACTTGCAGATCTATGCAAAACCTGTTTATTCCTACCACCTTCTTCTTTAAAGCCCAAAAGCACCTTATAAAGCACCATTAATTAAAAATGAAAAAAATGCTGTGGCAAAAAGTCAGGATTTTAAGATTTGATACTCAGTAAATGAAAAATCTGAGTAATAAGTAAATTCAACAGCTGACTTGAACATGTTTCAGACAACCTTCTTTCTCCCACAGCAGGAAAGCTACAGCTCCAACTATTTTCCTGAAGTTAATTTTTTCCTGTATTAGGAAAAGAACATTGAAATATCATTTTTCTGAGACATTTTCTCTAAGAATTTTTTTTAAATTAACATTTGTTAAAAGAAAAATTTGAAAACTCACTCGAGAAACCACAACTATCTCTTGCACAAATATAATCAGGTGTTTAGGAAAAATTGCACGTGCTTCCCCCACCCCCTCTTTTTTTCAGAAATGCTATGTGCTAAATTTATATCTCTGAAGGCATCATTTTACCATTCTGTTTTCCTCTATTGTCCCATTTTCCTCATGGTGCAATTAAACAAAATCATATTTTCCATAAAAGATGTATTAATTCTGGCGAGGGTCATTAGACTGACAGCTTTGAAGTGAAGAAATATTCATTTACCCTACAAGAAACCAGGAGAAAAGCAATAACATGCCTTCATCCTAACCCCAAATGAACCACTTCTGAAGACTGTTCAGAGACTATACAGTCTCAAGGGCCTGCTCCAGTTCATGACACCTCTCTGGGAGTGCTTGAAAGGATCAATAGAATTTCCTGTACAGCGAGAATTCAATAACATGTCCCTTTCTATAAGGGATGTGCCTGTCTCCAAAAAAACTTATAACAGCCAAGTCTAAGTTACTGAAAGGTCATCACTTCAATTTAGGTCTGGATTGTACTGAGTACTTTTGAAGTCCTGTTTTTGAAAATGTGGCATTTTACTGCACCAGAACCTCGATTTACCATGTGAAAGTTTCAGTAGGTTTTACTCTGTTGTAGAAAAGTCAGTTTATTGCATTTTACTCCTTGGCTTCAACTGGAACTCTTTTGGAGATGCCTCAGGCCAGCATTTAAACTTGGCAATCTCCGGCACTGTGTCCTAACACTGGAATCTGAATCCACACTTTCAATGTATTCGGCTTCTTGATAAATGACACAAATGGGAACTGATGCCTTTGGTGCCAAAAGCCATTGCTGAAACATGCTGGGGCATGGGTAAAGAAAGGGGTAAAGAAAGTCTTATTTACTGCGTATCCACATTGCTTGGGGGAAAGCGACGTGGTGGAGAAGGGAGAGAAGACTTCCCTTTTCATAGCAACTAAACTTACTATTCAAAAGCATTGTCTGAAGCATTGAACACGAACGTTTGCCTTTACAGAAGGCCACAGCACTAGAAGCAGCATCTCTCTTTTACTGCTTCTGGAGGACAAAACAAACAAAAGCATCCCCCCCCAACAAACTAAAACCAAAACCAAACAACAACCCTCAAAACCTCATACTTGAAGATTTCCTCTTCACAAAAAAAAATCATAGATAATGACTGTTATCCTGATATTTCTCTCAAGGAGGTGTTCCACCTCTGAATGTGAGGCAGGTGCCCGTATGAGTTATTGCAGCCTGGTATCTCTTGATATCTGCTGACCAAACCTCCTCTGAGTCACTGGTATTGGCATATAGTGCTATTTCAAATGGACCTTACTAGTTTTGCTCTTTTAAATGTCAGTGGCATTTGGATTTATGGTCCCCTACGAGGCAACTTCAGCTGCTACACTCACAAGTGTATATGGACTGTGCTGTTTGCTTATTTACCTTTGATCTCTTGCCGTTGAACAAAAGATTTAGGAGGTACATGGGGGACTAATTGATACAGCAGGGTACCACACCACTGTTTTCAGGTACCAGGTCTCTCTCATGGGGTTTCCTGTTGTGTTTTTGGTGGTATTTGACTTCAGAAAGCTGGTCCCAGGGCCTCCCTCCTTGCTAGTGATGCTCTGAAGACAGGGAAAGTTCCCAGGCATTTGAGAGCTGGATGCCAAGAGCAAAAAGTCCAGAGACAAGAGAGATTAAGCTGCTCTTAAAAGCAGCTTTATCAAGGAGCCACCCCACACTCCTTGGTCATGGTGTTCATGAGAGAGGCAACCTGTAGGGATGGCAAGATGAAGACATCAAAAATATGCTAGACAACAGTTTTTTGGGGGCAGAGCTGTGCCCTGGTGGTTCCTCTCACAGTGACAAGATGACACTAGCACCAGTGAGTCGCAATAGGTTCGCTCCACTATGACTGGAGTTATGCCTCAGTTGGATTTGGTCCATGAGGCATTAGAACTGAGGCTGCGCCAGACCACTTTTTTGCTAGCTAGTGAAGTCTGGAAAAAAATGGTTCCCCTGTTCATCCATCTCACCCAAAAATGGGGGGGAAATGGAACTAATTTTGTTTCATGTAAAGAAAACTCTGTTTTTAGAATGGTTTTAAATGTTAAAAGAAGCTGGAGCTTGAACTAGTATATGGTAATTTTCTTTTTCATATATTGAAATGTAACATTCTGATATATAAATATTTTCCTTCCTCAGATTAAACTAAAAGCGGGATTTCTCAATTACTTTGGTCATCTTTAAATTACTTGGTCTATTCAAACATTTATTTGAAACTCCTCATGAATCTTTTGCTAACATTTAATGACATTAAAAAATAAAAGTTATTTTATGTCCCAAGTGCCATCTCTTTCCCTTTCCCTTTCCTATGCTTTATTTTATATTCTCATTTGAATCCTTACATCTTGTACATGCCAGCTTCACTGACAAATGTGTAGATGAGCAGCTATCTTTGATTTTTGGCTCAAAGGAAATAATGGCACACAACACAGGACACTGAAAAACTGAGCACAGAAAATTTTAGGACAACCAGTGAAGAATACACACAATGAAGGAAGGAACATATCTGAATGTTTGAGGCTTAAAAAGACATACCTTGGACTGGGAATTTTTTTCTCTAGGACTTGTTCTCCTCCACCCCTAGAGAATATAAATAATTTTTTATACTTGCCATTCAAAACTACAGCATGTAGATTTGTTAGTGTTGACCTTTCCCTTTCCCTCCCTAACTATGAAACTTTGTTGCTCATAATACAACACAAGCCTCTAATGGTTTACCAAGTTGTAAAAAAAAAAAAGGGAAAAATAGAGAGTTCTCCCTCCCCACAATCAAAAAACTGAAAACAATCATTGGCTCTGTGTGAGAACAACACAAAAACCCTTCTGAAAATTCAGGTACCTTGCAGACTGCTGTAATTTAGCATGCAGTTCTCAAGACACTCTAGCATGTACTAAAAAAATTTCCTGCTTTCAAAAATGTGCCAAAATAAAAAAACATTTTCAATTTAAAAAAGACATGTTGCAGAGAGGGATTGGTGAAGTTTAATGATAGAAGATTTTATGCCCTTTTTAGAAATGTTTTTCTAGGAAAAGGTAAGTAGTTACATACAAGAATTATTAAAATGCAGTGGGAAAGCTTGTCTCTCTCAAGTCATTTACAAGCCTCTACTCAAAACAAGAATCTGGTTTTGGTAGGCTATTTATTTGCAAATTAAAATGGAAGAGATGGACATACTTAAGCTCTTTGCTGACATCATAATCAAAAATATGAACCTTCCTCCACTTCCCTGTACCAATGCTGACTGACTGAATGTGCTGTTCAGATATGAAATGGTCCCAATGTAGTTATACTTCCTCAAAGATGATGTCAGCCACAAGAAACTAGGTTTTTGGATGCTTCATCGCTTTGGAGACTGACTGTGCAGTAGTTGACAGGGACAGCTTGCCTGATGACCAGCAGAACACTGCCAATACTTTTTAAAGGCAGTGTTTTAAAGTCAACTTTTTCCTTGACACAAGGAACTTGTGCTCCAAAGCACAGACCTGGGGGCAGTGGTTGACATCCAGTTGAACATGAGCCTGCATCTTCCCAGGTTTCCAAGAAGGTCAATGGCATCTGGCCTACATCAGCAATAGAGTGGCCAGCAGGGCCAGGGCAGGGATTGTCTCCCCATTCCTGGCACTGGTGAGGCCACACCTTGAGTGCTCTGTCCAATTCTGGGCCCCTCACTACACAAAGGACATTGAGGGCCTGGAGTGAGTCCAGAGGAGGGCAATGGAGCTGGGGAAGGGTCTGGAGCACAGGTCCTGTGAGGAGCATCTGAGAGAACTGGGGTTGTTCAGCTTGGAGAAAAGGAGGTTCAGGGGTGACTTCATCACTCTCTACAACTACCTGGAAGAAGGGAATTGGTCTCTTCTCCTAGAAGAAGTGACAGGGCAGGAGAAAAAGGCCTCAAGTTGTGGTAAGGAAGGTTTAGATTGGATAGGAGGAAAATTTCTTCACTGAAAGTATGGTAAGACATTGGAATAGACTGTCCAGGGATATGGTGGAATCTCCATCCCTTAAAGCATTCAGAAAAACATCTGAATGTGGCACATGGGGCTGTGCTTCAGTAGTGAACAGAGCAGCACTGGCTTACTGGTTGGACTGGAGGAATGTACAAGCCTTTTCCATCCTTAGTGATGCTATGGTTCTAAAGACCTGAGCAAAACTGTCTGTGGGCTGATAAAAAGAACTCCTCAATGACTAGTTGGAACAGCTGTGGTTGTGGCTGGTTATGTGAGACCAGGTGTTGCAGTGGGGAGCCTGCAACCTTCTCTGGTAGACAGCTTTGCCCGTGGGAAGAATCAGAAGACGACATTTTTGATGGATGTTCATAGATTTACTTTATTTCTCCCAGCCCCCTCATGCCTGGGAGCCTGGACCAGACTGGCCACCCTTGGGCCAAAACCCCAGAGTTCCCCGGGCAGGGGGCCATGGACAGCCAATAGGGTACAGAGCTTGGGGACATGTGACCAGAGAGCAGGGGTCTGGGGAACCCCGTGTAACCCATGCTTCCCACCCAGGGCCCATCCCCCCGGGGGTGCCCCAACAACAAGGTTTCACATACGCTTGAACAAACTATTTGTCTGTCTTTTAGGGTATCAAAGAAAGCCTCAAATTGGTCAGGAGCATATCTGGGAAAGCATGATGATGATGAAGCTTCACACCTTGAGTTCAGTCCTTCTTGTGTTTTCACGTTATTATATATGAACATAAAGATCCATGAATGTGTGTCCAGATAGAGCACACGTCCAGGGAGCAATAAATCCACGTAGGAAGCTGTACAGCACATAGGATGAAAAGAAAGCTGTATGGCACCTAACTGTGCGATAAACTACTGACTAAATACAAATGGGGAGAAGACAGAATTTTGAAAAGCTCCAGTTGTGATTATACAAAAGGACATTTTGATTCTCTCATCCCAATGTTATGCATCTGAGCACTGGAGATGACCCAGAGAGTATCATATCACATCCTCTTCTAACTGAACCATAGCATCCCTGACTTCTGAATGCAAAAAGAAGCCATATCCGCAATAAGAACTGTTAACTGTTTCCAATGAATAATTCAGCAAGCTCCAGCCATGAAACCCACAGCAAGCACTGAAAGGAAGATGAAGCATTTTTGCTGCCCCTCATTATGTGTGTTCATGCCACAGGGATTTTTCAATTATTGAACAGTGTAGAGTTGCCTTTGTTTGTAGAAAATGCCAATTTGAATTGTGTGACTTCTACACATTCATTTATGTTTGCCAAAGGCTGCTTAACATTAGCTTGGTTTTTTACTCCTTTGCCACAGGAAGGTGCAGATCTAAAGTACTGAACTATTGCTAACATTTTATGAAGCATCTTAAGTTGGATGTCTTAACTCTCAAGACATTTCCAATAATTTCTTCTGATACTTTTTATCAGAAAAAGCCCTATTAACTTTATTTTTATTCACCAATCTAACTATTATAAACAGCTACTAATGTTAGAAAAGTTCAAGTGTCACAAGTAACAAGACATGGAAGGTGAAGTAGCTACTGTTAAGTTTATAAGCTTAACTGGAAAATATTGCTGCTATTATTTAATTCATATTGAAATTCAACCCACAGCTTAAGAAGGAGCTGTCTTTTCAATTTACAAAGGGCATGAGAACAGTGCTTTGTGAAACAATATTTTGCATGCACATATACTGAGTGTCAGTTTGGTGATGCAAATGACTTATTTTAGCTAGTGATGATAGAAATTAAGCAGTTCCGGATGCGTGAGTTTGGAGGCAATCATCTACCATTTCTGAGGCACCAGCAAGAATGGAAATACACCTTGGAAATTACTGTTATGTCAACTGTGTGGCAAAAGCCATTGAATTTAATTTATTTGTGAGTGATATGAAAGAAACTCAAGTTTGTTCTATAATTATAACTGTGGTGTAATAAAATCTGTGCCTGCTTGTACATCTGGTGCCTTTACATCCTTAATTCCTTGGGTTCAAGGATTTTAACAGATTCAGGTTAAGAGAACAGGTTAGTTTCTGCTCAGAAAAATCAGTGGAATGGTAGGACAAAAATGGATCTGACATACTGTGTTCACCCCAGTCTGAATGATGGCAACACAACTAACTCTTTCAGGAGCTATTCAAGAAGGAATTCTGGAAAATGTTGCATTTTCCCAGGTAGATCAGTGCTATGGGTAGAGCAATATCTGTGCTTTGGTCTGCTGATGAGCATCCCAGGTGGGGAACTGGCTGTCCCAGGGATTCCCCAGGCATCTTCTGCTGCTTAATTGGACAATTCATTCATAGGTGAGACTCTTGGAAATGCTAGAAAGATTTCTGCTCATGTGGAAATTGTCCCCATCGCTCAAAAAGTTTGGTGGTTTGAGTGCAGTTTAGATACTCAATAGCAATGGATAAAGTGATGATACACAAGGCCCTTACAGTGGAGAGATCAGTTGCCACCCAGATGACAACCAAACAACCTGTTCAAAAGACTAAAGTTTCCCAAAACAATTGAGCTTCCTCAAAGGATATTCACACCTCTCAATGCAATATGTTCTAAAAATTGCTTGTTTTGATCTATTTACTTAAGCACTCACTAACCCAAACCCTAACCCAATGCGATAACTTTTCAAAATTGCTTTTGTTTTGACATGCTTTTTTAAGAACTCACTAACTTTAACCCTAACCCAACCCTAACTCTAACCCAACTCTAAACCTAACCCTAAACCCTAACCCTAACCTAACCTTAACACTAATAAAAAAAAAGATAAAAAATGTCCAGGTCCGCATGACCTGAGTGCAATAGGATTGAAAATACTGCTCTCCTCTGGATGGTTTCTCCACTGGATCAGAAAGTCTGTGCATATGCTACAAGTCTTATGTTAAACAGAGTTTTCTATTAGTCAGACAAGTCCAATAGATTGTGAAAACCAATGTTTTTGAAGAGAACAAAACTGAGAAATTTGAGGCGACAGGTTTGTTGAACCAGGACATCCCAGAAGGGTTCTCTATTTCATCAACATCTATATACCATAAATCATACTCCAGAGCAAGCTACTGTCAACAAGGCAATGACAAAAATCACAAATAGAAACTTTCCTGGAAAGTCAATCTTTCCTATTAATTTAAGCTTAAAAATAATCTCTGTAGCCTAAAATTGATCACTCTTGACATTGAATCAGCTGCTAAGCATTAGGTGCCAGATCTTCATGATCAGCTTCTTGAGTAGAAGTCCACAGAATAGTTCCTTTCAAAGACAATCCACACTTTCCTAATTGTTTAATGACAGTTGTAGAACAAAATGTTCCCTGTAGAGCTGAACACTATTACCTTTCTTAACTCTAAAATAAATTTTGAGGTTCCTGAAGTGATTTAGTTCTCATTGAGACAAAGTTAATAATTAGCAGTGTTATGCCTCTCAGCGAGACCTGAGATGCAACTTTCGATTATGATGAATTTTAACTGAGCAAAATAAACTCTAAAACATAAATAAAAGAAATTTATTCAGAAATTATGGTTAAATAGTTCAACAATTTTGTCTGAAAAATGCATTCTCAAATACAGAACTATCCACACGCTGTTTTAATTTTTTTATTTACTTGATGCTTTTGGTGTACTTTCTTCTGTAAAATAATTGGGAAAAGCCAATGAAGGAGAATGAAAAAGAAATGAACAGATATTGTTACATTTAAGGATTTCCAGAAGCGTACAAAGATTCTACTAATTAACATATTGCAGCAAAAAACGACAATGCAATTGCCCATTAAACATCATATGCCATTTCTATTTCTACAAGTGTGTAATCATTGTAATTTTTTCCCCCAGTCCTGTAGTCTATGCTATAAACATTAGGAATGCATTCTCACCCCAAGACACTTGCCTGATAACCATCTGTCCTGGTTTGAGACAAATTCAGAGGAGGAAATATCCCCTGATGGAAAGCAGGCCCCTCCTCCCACCAGGTTCAGGAAAGGAAATGTCCCCGGAGGAAAGTGAAGGGAAAAAAAAAAAAAGGAAAAAACCGATTTATTTAACAAAACAACAAAACACCCAGGAAAAGGACAATAATGCTAAACAAATAAATTGTTATCTGTGAGAGAAGAAAAAAAAAAAACCTGGAAAAAAAAGTCCTCCTGGGTGTGGCCTCTCTCCTCCTGGAGTTGAAACAGCGTCCGGGGAAATCCCCCTGCAGACTGATGAAAAACCTCCCAGTGAAGCTCCGATGTTCTGATGCTCCAAGTCCAGAAGAGGAAAAAGAAGAAACCAAAGTCCCAGAGGGAGGGAAAAAGAAAAAAGAAGAAAAACTCCATCTCTCGTCTCTCGAAGGGAGCAGAGCTGAGAGCTGGCAGGGGCAAACAAAAAAAAAAAACAAAAAAAAGAAAAAGTGCTTCCTCCTCCCCCTCTCTCTCTGTCCTCCTCGTTATCACTTTCCAAACAACAACAAAAAAACTGTAACCTTGAAGTACAAAAACACAGAACTGCCAGAGTTTTTTCTCCTCTCCCCTCTCAGGCTCAGTTTAAAGACATAGAAAGGCATAAAATTCATTTTTCTGGGCATGGGCAGACGACATAGGATAAACCATCAAAGGATAAACTCCAAGACAAAAGTCACTCCAAGACACCATCCATCACTGGATATATGTGACAGGCATTATGAGCATCCAAATCTATTGCCCTTATACGCCAGATGCATTCCTGGAACAGGAATGTGTGTAAGCACACATCCCGATGTGCTTTGCTGACCCAGCTGCCTTTTTGTGAAATGCAGCCAGAATCTCTCCCCTTTGCCTTCCCCATCTGAACTCCCCTACAGGGACACCTTAAGTGAGACTTACTCCTTTAATAATGGTTCCTTACAGCCATCACCTTAATCTGAACACAGTGAAGGGAACACAACCATCACCACAGGCTTTCCTGAGAGAGGCAGAGCATGATCTCAGACCAGCATCTCAGGAAGACTAACCCAAAAATCCAAGCTACAACATTAAAGTATTGCTAGGGCTGCTCACAGAGCCCCTCGTCCTTATACCACACTCTGGGGTAAGACCTCAGGTTTGTGTGGTGGTTCTCATGCACACACTGCTGCTTTCCCTGTACGAGTGCCTCCTGGCTATGAATCCACAGCTTGCTGAAAAACAGTTATCTGATTATATGATGGAACAATCACTCATTGGCCTCATTTCTCCTTGAAGAAATGCATTTGAATGTACACTGTATCTGGCACCATAACACCAATACACATGAAAGAATTACCACTGGAGTTATCTACCTCTGGTAGAGTTAAATTAACTCGTGATGTGATCCTCTCTAGATGCCATTTCCTGCTATCTGCTTAACACTGTGTTTTTCAAAGGTACAAAAGGAACAGTGCAAAGGTATTAGTGAAGGGACTTATAATGAATATGAGGTCGTGAGCAATCACTATGTCCTGTTCCTGACCTTTCTGGTAATACACCATAACTCAGAGATATTTATGACATCCTCATTACCTAAGCCCATTTCCCCACTTCTAATTTGCATAAATCAGATTGACTGTTATGCATATTCTTCCACAGACATTACGACAGTACTCCTAAAATATGTTAAATAAGGTAACTAACAAATAACAGACTCAGTCTTTAACTTCAGCTGCAAATCATGATTGTATCTTCCATGCTTCAGAAAACAGTTTGTCCTGCCACAAGCAAGCCAGGGCAGTTTGTATTCTCAAAGAAATCTGGTTTTCTGTGTAGCTATAAGAAGAAACACAGATACACTTTTCAGACTCCAAATACCCCAACACTGTTCTCAGCTCCTGCAGGCTTTGTAAGCTTGGTGAATCAGCTTCACATCTCCATCCTTCAGCTTTCCACATGCAAATCTTAGTTGCCATTTCCCCTCTATTTTCCTTCAGGACAGGATCCCTCCATCTTACCTACCACACCTGACAGAGCTGGTTATTCCAGCCACAGATATCCCACACAAGCTTCATGTTTAAGCTTCACCAAGTAAAAGTGCCGATTTCAAAGCCAGCCTGGCTTCAAGCCAGCATTTTTTCTGTGGGATATGACACAGAGCCACAGGATAATCCAGGCTGGAGGGGAACCCAGGTTCCCGTCCAGCCTCCTGCTTGAAGTGGGGTCTGTCATGGAGGGTTCAAATCCTGAGCAGAAGGGAAGGAGAGGCTGCAGAACTGTTCTGTCCTGGGAAAAAGAAAAAAAAAAAACCAAAAAACCATGGTCTTACTACATAGGCAACAACTTTTAACAGAGATGGAAGTTTTGGTCAACTCTATCCTTCACTCAACCTCTTTTGCAGCTCTGAAACAGACTTGGCATGTAGGTGCAGCTCTGAATGAAAAAGTACATTGCCCACAAGAAATACTGCAGACTTCAGGCTGCTGACTTGAGGAGACTTTCAGAAAGTAGCCTGACATGGCTTTGGCATGACATGACACCATAGTTATTCATTGGGAAATTTGTGCAACAACAGCAACACTGTGGTCTTGTTATAGGTTGTCTTCTGTCACTCTTTTATAATAAAAAATATGGTCTCTACCATCTGACCTCACTTTTCTCTGGCTGCTATTTGAACCTTCTCTGGGATAGAGCCTTAAGGACATAATGGCTTGCCTCCTTTCCTACAGAGGCCCATTAAAAATCATGCATTTTACTGGGTACTTATCATGTCCTCATGATATATTTCTCATTATTGTAACCTGAAATTTCATTTCCATGTCAATGGCTTTCAGATCTGCCTTAGTGATGGAAAACCCATAAACTGCTCTATGTTTCCAAGTTACCTTTAGGAAAAATAAAGATTGAATCAGTCCAGGCTTTCATTCTCAAATGTGTCCTGCTGAGGCTTCAAATGGGTTCTGTGTGTTCTCAGACTTGGTCCCTGACCACTGCCTACCTCCATTGATGCTTAAAAAGCATGACTTGAAATCTGAGAAAAGATCATGTCTGCAGGGAGAAAGCTCATACTGAGCTGGTATTCAATTAGCTTTTTAATTAGGCAGACCATGAGAAAGATGAAGTTATCTTTCAGGTCCCTGTGTTTTATCAACCAGGTCTGTTGTCCGCTTCCATAAAATCAAGCCTTTGGACATGATACATGATAAGAGCAAGACTCATGTGGAACACCAGATTAATGCAAAATGAACTCTCTTCTTTCATCAGCATCTTCGCCAGCATAGCTGCCACACAGCATTGGCATGAAAGATAGTTCAGCAAATACAGCAGTTTTACTTGCCATAGAGAATGCTTAAGGAAGAACGATTAATTCCAAAGTTATGGTGCTAATGTGCAAAACCTTTTTAAGGGATAAACTCTGATTGTATTTGCAGTTTCATATCTGGGTGCAATTTACTTCTGTCATTAATGGTCTAGGTTGTCACTCCTTCTGAGCCTTGACATCCATGTGTCTTAGCAACTATGACTTGATAGATTTGTGTTCTGTACATAAAAAGTTCCCATGGGACTCTATACCTCTGAATAAAATCTTTTATTTTTGACTCCTGAATTTTCTCTTTCTGTTTATCTTACTTCCCCTTTTGGAATGGTCGCTCTTGGGATATACAAGTGCAAAACAGGCTTGTAACAAGTAGGTATAATGAACTGAAGTAAGCAGTTTAGCAAGACTGAACAATGAGGTTCATCAAATAAATTAGAAGCACTGAAGGGAAGGAAAATCTAAAACACACACTCCCCCCCCGCCTCCCCCGCAAAGCCACATAGCCATTACGTCTATGTCTCTGATTTTGGACTTATTTCTTGCCTTTGCATTGTTTGCACACCTTGGTCAGATATGGTTGTGGAGACAAAGAACTGAAGTTTGCATAGCAATAAGAACAGGGTAAACACAGGCTTCTCAATAGAGTTGGGGACACAGGACAAACTCTAGGACAGCACCATTTTCTACTAGGAAATTTAGGTCCAGCATGCAGTGCAATGACTCCATTGGAAAAATACATTTCATCCAAACAAAAAAACCCCAAAGCCCAAACAGCCAACCAAATTTGATTAAATATTATTGAGGTCAGGTTTCCATCTATCTCTAAGGCCAGAGAAAGTGCTGTGTAATTTTTACAGGATTTACATTAGAGACAACTCAGTGCCAATGTTGGCCAATAGGGCAAAGAAAGTTTGCAGCCATGTAAAAAAAGGTTTTTTTCAAGCCTCTATGTTTTTAGTTGAACTCATTATTAGGTGCTGCAAAGAAGGGCTTTTCCTTCTTTATGAAACACATTAAGTGAGAATGGGAGAATCCTTCCCATTGTTCTTGTTTTGCTTTACACATACACTTTAAGTCAGATCAAGAGTGTAAACAGCTCACGTTGTTTCTAATGAAACCATGAGCATTTTATAAGGAAACAGAAAAAGCTTGATTTATTAATCAGGAAAAAATTCTGACTAACTAAAATTAGCAATTGTGGCTTTAATCTACAGAGTAAAAACTGGA
Organism: Vireo altiloquus; assembly: GCA_013396875.1. Lineage (NCBI taxonomy): Eukaryota > Metazoa > Chordata > Aves > Passeriformes > Vireonidae > Vireo > Vireo altiloquus. The sequence continues at coordinate 531,758 of VZRF01010371.1, read as the reverse complement.
ATAATGTATTTTTAAGAAGACAAGAATAATTACAGTATAGAACTATGCAAGCAGATAGCAGCTTCTCACTTGAACAAGCGAAAACTGTTTTAGGCCTCAGCAGGTTAGATTTTAGACGATATTTCATTCCAATATTGTACTAAGACCAGTGATTTATTACGTCTAGGTCAACAATCCTTGCTGCCTTTGCTTGAAGAGCAGGAATCACATGGGAGGCTGCTTTCTTGCAGGCAGAGTCTGCACAGATGGATTTTTAAAATGCGTCTGAGAGACTGATTCCTAAAACCTACATCCTTGCTTTCTCTGCAATCAGAACCCATCACACACCTCTGAGCTGATACTCTATTTAAAATCCTGAAATTGCAAAGTCTTATGATTTTGTCCTGTTTTCCATTCTATTACTTTTTAGCAAATTGCCACACTTTAACAAGATGTTTTGACATGCTTTTAGGAAGGTCTGCATCTGCCACAAGGACAGGTTTTTAACAAGTATGATATTAATTTTCCTCAGTCTCAGCATGCCAGAAAAAGGAAAAGCCAAAAAGAAGTTATGAGTTATCAGCATCACCACTCTTCACATACGCTCTTGTAAAAAGAATGGTGAAACAGTTTTAGAGTCATATTGCCCTGCCCACATGATACACCTCAGCATTGGGGTGGGGGGAGAAGGGGAGAGCAACATAATCGCAGGAGACAGAGATGAGCCATTTCAGAAATGAGGATGCAGGTTTCAGCTCTCAAAAAGACTAGTGAATGAAAGTCTGGTTACAAGGAAAAGTGCAGACCTTTGGTGACAGCTGAGTGACCTATAGCACCTCTGTCCTAGGTTACAATGTAAGATGTAACCAACAGTATGTATTCTATTATCTTCACAAGCTGTTAAACAGGTGGGGCAGTGTTCGTTATCTCCTGACATGACTCATCACTGATAACTCCCGGGAGCTATCTCTGTTTAATGGGCTATCAAGGACCCACCACCTGACTCACAGAATTACATCATCATATTCTGAGATTCTGCCTCCCGGGGGGAGGAGCCAAGCATTCCCACCTGGATATAATCTGGGTTTTGGAACAGCACAAGCAGCCCTATCTATTGAATTCCCAGAGGATAAGAGCTACTGTTGGATCGTCAAGTGAAGACCAGACCCTTTTCTACAGGATCACTGCTTCAACAGGACCACTTCATCTGGGCTGCTACCACCACCCTGACTAACAGGGTGTCAGGTTGTATTCTGACTCTGTCAGTGTTCTTGTACTATTGCATTTATTTTAATTTTCCTATTAAATTATAATTCTGACTTGTGAGCTCCCACTAGTTTATTTTCAAACTAGTACAACCTCCAACAAAAATATGGATAAAATGCATCCAGATACTAGAAAATAATCCTGTTAGTACGTTTTAAGCATGTCTAGTCCCTCTAGTTCAGTGTCAAGCTGTGCCAGACACTGTGCCCTGGCCTCTGCAGAGAAGGAATATAAAGGTCTAATATTTTTCTTCCTTTAAGGATCAGGAAAAATCATCAACCCCTGAAAAAACCTTAACAGACCAACTCATATATAGGTGTCTGTTTTACACTCAGAACAGTAGCTAAAGGAAGGAACACCGAGGGGAAACCAAAAAAAGAAAGAAAATAAACTAATAACATTGTCAAGATCTAACACCAAATCAATTGAGTCAGGCCAGAATTCATAACTTGTGTGCAGAATCCTTAAATACCTGCAGCGTCATGAACCTACTACAGTAATTTTGCCACTGTTTTTTCAGGCTCAGAAGAGTCAGCAACATCACCTGTTATGATCCAGAGCTGTGATACATCCCAAGAACATCACTCCATGCCCAGGTGAGTAATTTTGTCTTCTTCCATGCCTTCACTTATAAAAACCCCCAAAGCTTTAAATTTTTTTAAAAATTGAGTTTTCCTCTTTGTCATGCATAGTGTTTACATTGCTAGGCAGCAGCTACTGCAGGCAGGTAAAACAAAGTGTTTAGCCTTACAGTGTCATATCTGTCTGAGCTAAATTTTGCATTGCTATGATCTTCCCAGGACAAGGAGATACAATAGCAGAAAAGTGTAGTTGCTTATGGGACTCTAATGATGACCAGTTCAGGTTAAATCAAAAACCAGAGACTACGTTGTATTGGTAATTCTTTAACAACGTTTCCCGAGCTGCTTGCTAGCTTTGAATAACATACCTCCTGTGTCTGACTAGGAGCAGAAGGAAAAGCCTTACATAACTCTGTGCTTGGAGGTGAGCAATATTAGTTTCAAAGGCTGTGTTTGTTTTCTTTCTTCTTCAACTCAGCTTTCCCGGTAGAAGCAATGACGCTTACCTGTACCACAAATACACGTCTACAACTTAACTCAAGCCCCAGCTGTTTAAACAGCTTTATAGAAAAAACCCCCTCTAACAAACAACTAAATATTCCCAAAATTTTATTATTAATAATAATAATAAAAACAACAAGAACCAAAAAACCCAAAAGATGAGTGCCATCTAATCTATTTAGAAGGCTATTTTGCACCATTTGTTGCAACTCGAGGTCAATTTAAATATGAGCAGAAAGAGCCAGAAAGGTAATGAGTCCTAAGGGGAGTGAATATATGTAGCATATGTTAATCCTCCGACCTTCTTAAGGACTCAAATCCACCAGGGAGCACAAATTCCACTGTTGACTCTGCTGTGAATTTGGGGCTTGAACAGTGAGCATTGCTGTGTACAGCAAGATGGGCATGGAGATGAACCAGCATCCCTGCCCTCATCCTTGCAGCAGAACAGAAACAGGGAAAGTTGAGACTGCCCAAGACACCGGGAAAAGTGCAGTTTCTGCTCCAAACAGCTTCAATTATGCCTAACAGGCCACAGTGGCCTCATGGAAGTATCTGCACAGTCAAAGAAAACCTTACCTGCACCTTCTGTCACAAGACTATTGATTATTTTGTTTGGTTGGTTTGAGGCTTGTTAGGGGTTTTTTTGTTTTTGGCTTTGTTTGGGTTTTTTTGGGTTTTTTGTTTGGTTCGAGGTTTTTTTTTTCTTTTTTTTTTTCAATTCAAAATCTCCTATATGTCTTGCATGATAAAGGTGGCTATAGCAGCATGAATTTAATGAAGACTATGGCAATTTAACCAAGTCTTTTGCCAGGAACAGCAGCAAAATGTGGAATGAGGATGATGCTAAATCTTAGTCCATGAGGCATTCAATACACAAGTTAACAGCTCATCGGTAAACCACTGTTGGCAGCTCATGAGGGGGGCTGCGTGTGCTAAGATTTGGTGCTGGAATTTAAGAACAATAGCTTTAAAATTGTTACTTTTATCTGGGGAGAGCTGCTGTCAAAAGCTGTTTCTGACAGCTATTTGTGTCAAAACAGAGGCTATACAGTTACATAGGTATTTAGACAAGGTTTTATTATTATTTCTCTTTGATGAAGCTTTATTTTATGTTCCCATTCTTGGAACTGGAATCTTTCCAGTTTTCTCAGAAAAGAAATAAAAATTAATTGTACTTAAACAAATTAGGGATTTAAATTTGAAACAGCAAGGTGTATTATCAGGAAGTCTCCAGTGAGCTCCCCCACCTTCCATTTTCCCGAGGCTCTCAGGATCCTGCCAGATAGATGTGTCATGAATACACAAAGTGGGTCTTATCCACTGTGTATAGAAAGTAATCCCATACTGTTCTGTCACTGTATTCATAGCATGAAAAGCAAGACACTGAATAAAGGTATCAGCTGTGCCACTTACACAGCATGGACTTCTCAGTGTACCACCATTTCTATCTCTAGAAGGGAAACAAAACCAGACTACAAAAACGTGAATTTCAACCTATTTGTATTTCTGAAGCTCTTTTTTTCAGTTACCAGAAGAAAGCCCCTGTCTGAGAACAAATTTCTCTTTCATTAGATGCATTACTGACAGCAAGAGCAGTTCTCCTGGGCACCAATCTTTCACCAGCTTTGGTCCATCCAGGAGGACAGACTTGCAGCCACCCTGTCTTGGTTTGAAAGACAGGTGTCTGCTAAGGAGGGCAGGAGCCTCCCTTGGAATAGAAGACGTAACCCCCTTCCCTCCAAACTGTTATAATTTTGAAATTAAGGGGCTTCCAGGCAAAGATATGAGGAGTAGGAATAACAGTTCTTTACTAATAGATATATATCTAACAAGGCAAACAAGCAGCAGTAAGTGTGGCAGTGATACCAAACAGAGCAGAGCCAGAGCAGCCTCTCCCGGTGAGCAGGGCGGGTGCGATGTTCCCCCGCGGCTGCAGGGGGCGCTGCGGAGCGAGCTCGGCACCACGCGGTGATGGCGGAGGGGAAGTCACTGCACAGACCCTGGGAGGGCAGAGGGACCTCGGGAACAGCAGGCTGGAGCAGGAGAGATGGACCCAAATCCCGCGTTGTGGATGAGATGTACCAAACTCCGGAGCTGCAGCAGGACCTCCGGACGTCTCGGCAGGCAGGGTGTGCCGCGGCCACAGTGTAGCAAAAAACTCACAGCAGCAGCAGCAGGAACAGCAGCAGCGGCAGAAAGCAGCAGCAGTAGCAGAGGAGCGGCGGGCAGGGCAGCCTCTGTCTCTCCCCTCCGGATGCCAGAGCACCACCAGCCAGGCTGTGCCTACTTCCCGTCCCGAGTTCCAATCTCGCACAGCATCTCTGCCCAATGAGAAACCCCAGGCAAAGAGGGCAGCTGGCTGGACCCTCCCCTGTGGCCAGGTCCCTTTATTTCTCTTAAGCGCCCAGCAATTTGTTCCTTAGCAACAAGACATGGGGAAAAAGAAAGAACGGGGAACTTCTAAAACCCCAACACACCCACCTGTCCCCTCCTTGGTTCCTGATGGAATGATGAGGCTAGCATCCAGACTTGCATCACCACCTCCTCTCCCTCTCCCATGCCCCATGCTCATGCCCGCTGCTTGCCACCAACCCATTGTCAAGTGTCAGAGCAAGGATCTGCCTGTGAAAAGGATCCATTGCTGAGAGAAAACAGAAAAGAGAGAACAGATTCAGATCTCAAAGAAATCGTCAGAAGGGAAAAAGGACTTTATTCAACAACAGCTCATAGGACAAGGGTCTGAAAGGCTGAAGAAAATCAGTCCCACCTGAATGCTGCTGTCTTCGTAGGGTCTACACAGGACCATGGATTTCACCTAAACCAAGGCATTTCCAATCACAATTAGGCAGGTTGAGAGGGCCATAAGATACAGCAAAATGTGAACAAAGACAACTCCTCACACATTTAGATTTTCCCAATTCCCTCACATGTTTAACCTGAGACAGGAGTCAGCCTCTGCTGAATACAAGCTGCTTGGTGGGGCACAACTGCTTTGGGTGAAGCAAACAAGGAAGGTAATGTAAGAGCTGCACAGACTGAAGTTCCATGCAAAATATGATTCAGGAATACAGTGCATTTCCCAATCACAGGTCAGTGCTTCCGACTGTGTATCCAAACACCCTTGGGCTGTCAGTCTGTTGATGGCAGTAGCCTCCACGTGCATAAGCTGAAGGTTCCCCCATTCCACCAGTAGGAAGCATGTTTGTCTCCCTGGTCCTAGTGCTGAGGTTTACCTGCCTGGCTTCAAGTGCTTTCCTGGTTATACTGTAATTCAGATTTCCTTCACTGCTTTGTGCCATGGATGATGTTTAAAAGAGCAAGCCATCCTCTTCTTTTGTCAGCATGTAATGTATTTCATCTCCCAGTATCTCATAAAGTGACAGTTTGATTATAATGTAATTACTTTTTCTAGTGAACCTAGCGCATAATTTTATTTCCAGATAGGTTTATGCTCCTTATATTTAAGGTCATTATGAACAAGAAGACTGCACAGGAAAAACACAAAGTAAGCTGCCTCTTCTTTAAAAGGTGAACATTTTGAAAGGCCTGCATTGTGAGAGTAAAGATACCAATGTCATGTGGTAGAAAAGATTAATTTCAAACATGAAAGCACAAATGAGCTTGAGAGCCCTTTAAGGCATTAACATGGAAATTGAAAAAATAAATGTTTAATTTTCATTGCTTGGTATTTGGTAAAAGCTAACAGGCTGAATAGCTTCAAGATCCAAGAATCAAGAGCAGGGATCAGTGAGCGGCTGCAGACAACTGTGGCAGGGATAGTGCCAGTTCAGAAATTGGTGAAATGAAAGTCTTTTTTTATACAGTCAAGTCTCCAAGCATCCTGTGGCTGGGTACTTGCCAAGGAGCTCGTTTGCAAGTCAAGTATTATTTGTTGATGCTAAGAAGCACAAGCTGATATATTTTGCCAAAACATGTGACATGAAAATCCATGTAAATCAGCAGTGCTTTGCTGCAGAAACTGTGGTTCCTCTCTGAAAACTGTCTTAGTAAAATGGCACCCTGGGGTTTCCTGTTTATTGCATCCCAGTGACATCCAAATCAAACATGATCAGCTCAGACACATGCAATAATGATTTTTTTAACTGCTGCTTCTATGAAAATAGAAGTAAAATTGTACAGCCAAGATATGCATTCTGGCTTACACATTGGCAGTGCAGATCCTACAACAGCTATTTAGTCAATAATCCTATTTATGACTCACAATGCAGTTTCTTTTCTATCATCCTATTTGCAGTTTATTGGCAGTTATGGGAAAAAATACATCCAGAAAAAAAAAGTATTGCCAAAGCAAACACATTTACATTTCCCAAAATTGAAATCAGATCCTCACAAGGGCCCATTTCTTTAGCAGTGCTTTTACATCTGCTCAAGCATTTGCTGATGCATCTCTTCTGTCCCAACTGAAGGTGCAAGGCAGTGCACTTTGTTGATAACACGTTTTCTTTTTCTGAAGTGGGAAATTACTTAAATAAGAACCAATAGAAACAAACATTTTACAGTATGGATATGAGACAGAAGCAAGAGATACCGTGAATATATCCACTTCTCATTGTCATTTTGCCACTTGTGACACTGCAGATGTGGCTGGATAACAGTGACATTTGAAATCGATGACTTGTATAACATTGACACCACCAACCAGGCTGCAACCTGGGAACAAGGGACCTGCCACTGAAAACTCCCACATTCTGCTCCTCGCAACACCTCAGGCCTCTTCCTCTTTGACCAGACGTTGCTTCAAAATGTATTTGCTGAAAATAAGCAGATTATTGCTTTAGAAATATATATATATATAGGTTCCTTTTTCAAAGTGTTCTGCTCTCATTTTCCCATATTTCCAAGTTTTAGACTGCTAATAAGCCACCTAATCTGCTGTAACAAGAATATCATCCGCTTTTCATGCAGTATCTGTCCAGCAGTTCTCCTGGGACACTTTAAAGTAGTGTGTAAGATTTTGATATTCCAGGCACGTATTCTACCTTATTCTACTGCCTTGCCACAGACCTCAGAACACCAGCTTAATTGTTCATTTGTCTGGGCCTGTCAATTCCTCCATTTCCACATTCCTCCTTCGGTATGAGCCTTCTGTCAGGTGGTGGGAAAACTCAGAGATTATCACATAGTACAACATCATTTATTTAGTCTATCAATCAGGAGCCATTGATTGAATGAGCTTGTTCACTAGCAAACCTGCAACATTATTTTAGCAAGAAATAGCTTAGCTCTACATAAGAATTGGACCCTAGGAATTCAGATTAAAGATTTGAAATACCATTGCTTTGCTGTTACTTTTTCAAGTGAAAAAATTAACACTATAATAATAAAATCTCGACATGTTGAGACAACAAAGGGGGAAATCATCTGAGAGAAAAATCAGAGATAAAACCTGCTTATATTAAAGCCTAATAGTCCCTGAGGGTGTCATGAAAGCTTTCGAATAGATGAAGCATTTCTAGTAATTACCATGAATTGAACAAATACTGTCAACTTCAGGTTTTCCACAATCTTTTTCTAAAGAAAGGACAACTGGATTTTTTTTTTTTTGAAACCAAGTCATTGTCTTGTTTAAATGACCAGGATCTGCATACTAGAAAAGCTTTTTCGTATGGTATCTTAACACTTAAGAAATAAACGTAAGTAAATTTTTAATGCTTTTTTAATACACACCCCAGAACAACCTCTTCCCTTCCTCCTCAACCAACTCAGATGAGCAGTTTTTGTAGACCCAAAAACCATCAGAAAACCAGTACCACTATTGAAATTGCTTTCTTTAAAAGCAAAGCAACTGGAGGAGGTCAAAGTCCAAATACTGAACATGCTTGTGCACATTAAAATTACATTTTAAGGACCACAGGAAGACTTAAAACACTGTCCCTGCAGAGACATACAGATTCCACTTTCCTTTTGTTTCTCTTTTGCCACATATTTTGGCAATTAACTGACACTGAGGCATCAGACTTTTTCCTGTTCTCCCATGAGAGGTCACTAAACGACCCAGGGACCTAAAGATCGACAGGAAGCTATGGCTGTAGAGTTCCCAAATCCACAAAAAAACCATTTTTCAGAGGAAAGCCATAGATGGGAATGGATAAGGTGGCAATAAAGTTGGTATCCTCCTCCTTATCCAACACCACAGAGTAGCTCTTAACTTCGACTTGTCTGACTTTTGCCCACCTTTCAGGAACACGAGTCATAGCTGAAGTTGTCTCTTCATGTATTTAGCTATTTCTTTCTTTGGTTTTGTTCTGGGCTAAAAAAGAACTGAATTAAGAATTATAATTAGCAGGGCAAAAAGAACATTTGAAAGCAGAACTTATCAAAATTTTTATTTTGAAAGTGCAAAGGATGCATCTTGAATTAAGGCCACAACATCAGTCCTTCAGGAGGTAATCCAAAGCAGCCTTCAGCTTCTTCACATCAATGTAATATGAGAAACTTATTCACAAGTGGCACAGGAGTAGAAAATTTTGCAGCTGTGTTTTCCCCAAACACAGGATTGGTCCAGAGGTCAAAGCCTTATACAACTGAGAAGCCATCAAGACAGTGACAGTTTTACAAAACAAAATGCTGAAGTTTCTGTAAAAAAACAGCTCCATCAAAGAAGAAAAAAAAATTAATGTCAAGAGCCTTATAATATGACTACATTAAGAAGATTTTTAAAATCAATACGTGGTATACATGCCACTTAATTCAATTTGAGATAATTTTTACTAGATTATACCTTGGCAAGATGACCTTTTACGTAATTTTAAACTCAATTTTTATCTGCCCAAATAATGAACTCTATAAAGCTAAGAAATGAGCACTTCAGAGTATGTTTTAGTGCCATCAAAGACTTCCTGAGAGGAGGCTATTGTACTGAAATTGTCAAAATCCTGTCTGGATAATCATATAGACAAGAAAAACCCTAAGAATTGCTATCTGCTAGTTTCTTCTGACAAGATAAAATAAGGCACAGACAAGGTGCTAAAAGAAATGTAGACAACCATTTCCATTAATGAAAAAGCTTATCCTAAAACAGTTGAAAGAATGTTAGGAGAAAGTAAAGTAACCATTTCCCCAACAAACAACTATAAAGTAAAGAAAATATAAATCTGTAAGATGTCATTTAAAATATAAGTAAATACCTTATTTTCCACAAGCAATTATTGACTTCATTCTTTTCAGTCATAAATGATTGATGTCTTTGGATTTTATTCTTTTCTCTGTGTGTCAAAACCTTTACTCTGTGTTTTTGTTTTGATCTTTCGGGGAGATGTATGTGCAAATCCCAGCATTTCTGTTCCCTCTGGCTTGCACTGCCACACAGAGAACAGAGGGGAAAGAGAATTAAGAGCCAGCCTGACCCATCCGCCTGCTGGAAGCGAGGAGTCCATCATATGTGTGTCAGATTTGACAGATCCATGTTTCAGAAACTCCTTTGAAACCACCAGCAGCTGAAATGCCACTAGGTCCCCGGGTGCTGTGTTCCCGAGCTTCACCCTCTTTCTTCATCAAGAATTTTATCCTTGCTTTCAGCCCAGAGGAACCCACTACACTTTGTCCTCTCCCTGAGGATAAGGAGAACTGAACGCTTTCCCAGCACCACTGTCCTTTACTTACCCACAGGCCACTGTGTCCCCACTTTCAGTAATCTACACTGAACTGTTCACTTCTTCCAGACCTTCCTGGTGCTGTCCCATCTCTGATCACCTCACGGACACAGGAGAAGCTGCCTTGGAGAGTGCTGCCCCACCTCTGAGGCCCCATGCCCCCAGGCGTACGTGCATAGGCCAGGCTGCTGCCTCAAGTGAGTATTTTGGATAAGGAGCAGCTGCTGCTGCAGCAGAACCACCAGTGCCTGCTTCCAGTGGGCTACAGGGTGTCCTGGCTGTGCAGGACACTGCATGCGAGCTGGGCAGTGCTGCAGCTCATGGCTGTGACCCCAGCGGTCACTGTTGTGAAATGCCATTGCTCTGCAGCGCTGCCCCTCAGGGACGAGTGAAAGCTGATGGACCCTGCTGCTGAGGAACAGCCTCACAGGACTCCTCAGGGAGCCACAGCCCCACGGCTTCCGCTCAAAATTGCAATCCAAAAGAGATAAAATACCACCTATGGACAGTTTGGCTTTTCCTGGTGTGCTGGTTTTGCACGGCCTGGTTTTTGGTAGTGGGGAGGCCACTAAGTTGACTTCTGTGAGAAGCTGCTGGAAGCTTCCACAGTGTCCAGCAGAGTCAATGGCTAAGGGCTCTGAAGATGGACATGCCGCTGGCCAAGGCTGGGCCAATTAGAGAGGTTGGTAACACCTCTGTGGTGACATATTTAAGAGAAAATCAAAACCAAGTGGGGCACAGTTTTTTCCTAGCCAGAAAAGAGGAGGAGGTGAGAACATGTGAGGGAAACAACATGGAGACACCAAGATCAGTGCAGAAGGAGAGGCAGGAGGTGCTCCAGATGCCAGAGCCAAGATGCCTCTGCAGGCCGTGGTGGTGACCATTGTGAAGCAGCTGTGCCCCTACAGCCCATGGGGATCCACGGGGAATGCAGAGATCCACCCGCAGCCCATGGGGATCCACGGGGGATGCAGAGATCCACCCACAGCCCGTGGGGAGGTGCCCATGCCAGAGCGGGTGGATGCCTGGAGGAGGCTGTGATCCAGTGGGAGACCCGGTGGAGAGAGGGGGCCCTTGCTTCCAGGCTGGAGCAGCCTGTCCTTGGAGGACTGAACCCTATGGAAGAGAGACCCATGGCACAGGAGTTTTGGGAGGGCTGTGTGCCCGTGGGAGGGGCTCACGCTGCAGCAGGTGCGATGTGGCTGCTGCTCATGAGAGGGGACCCACGCCGGGGAAGTTCACGGAGCATGAACTTCCATCCATTCATTAACGGAATGTGGGAGGGACCCCACAGCCTCACAGGGGAAGACTCCTCTCCTGGAGCAGCAGAAGGAGATCTCAGGTGAGGAACTGACCAAAACGCCTATGCCCTGTCTCCCTGTGCTGTTGGTGAGAAGGAGGGAGGGACTGGAGGGAAAAAGGGGTATTTTTGATGGCTTATTTTACTTCTCATTATCTTCCTCTGACTCTGTTAGTAGTAAACTCACTTTATACCTCTAAGCTGAGCCTGTTTTGCCCTTGAAGTATTTTCTCCCACTCCTCATCTCAACTCATGAAGCCTTTATTAAATTTTTTCTCTCCGCAGCCCAGCTATGGCAAGGGAGGGTGAGTGAGTGACTTTCGTGGCCCGTGTCAAACCACAACACCTGGCTTTTGAGAGAGGCAAGCTACTCCAGAGCTGGTATATGCTATAAAGGAAAAGCCTCTGGGAGCTCAGGGAGAAGGATGGCTGTGTTCCTGCAGAGACCCTCAATGGAAATCCCAAAAATCATTAAAAAAAAGAAATTGTGGTGTAATCCTTCCATAGTATGGAAACCACTACAACCTGCATTTACCATGAATGCTATATCAGGCTCCAGTAATGTTCTTTTGTTAGTGCCAACAGACAGCCTATGCATAATTTCTTGCCATCACCCTCATTACTGTTTCTGGACAGTCTATTTTCCTACTGCCTGATACAGTTGCATGTGACTTATTTACATTCTCTGTATGATGAATGGGTAACTTAGGTTTTCCAGAAAAGGGCAATTAAAAATAACATGAGGCCAACCAGACAGAGATAAGTGAGTATTAAAGCATCTGGGCAGGCCAGGTGCTTGAAGATATCACTGAAAAGGTCTTCAAGTGAAAAAAAAAAAAGACAACAAATTACCACCTTGACAGATTATTAAATGTTTAATGCTTCTGGCAATAAGAGCAATAAAGAAGCAGTGTAAACCAGAAAACAGCAGCAGCAACAGTAATTATATAGCAGAATGATTAAAAAGCACACAGCTATAATGACTTTAATCTACTTTATGAGTGAAACTCAAGGATTCAGCATTCAAAAAAAAAATCAATTAAGGAGCAAGGGAGATGGAAAAAAATCTATTTAAACTCAGTTCCTACCATCAAGTGACAAATCAGTCATGAGTAATTGTAGGAATTACTGCGATTCACCATGTTTCGATAACACTGGCTACTTCACCAGAGACTGAAGAACAACTGCTCAGTTTCTCAGCATCCAAAGGGACTCCACAGAGCGATTTCTGAGAAATTGTTGTGCTCAACAAATTGTGCTGCTTAGCATGGAAGAATATCCAGCATGACCAAAGTCCAGATCTTGGTCTTGAGAGCTTTTCTTATTTTCGTAGCAACAGAGTAATTCCAGTTCATTGGCACATAACAGGCAGGCTGCTTAACTCTTAACCATTTAGAGACACCTTGTTTTATTTCCTTTTCCTGATCCTTCCTTGATGTTTTTCCTCTCCCAGATATGAGCTGTTCAGCTACCAGCTAAGGAATGACTGTTCTTGGACATCTGCCACGTTTCCTTTCCTCTAAAGTCCAGGGAGTTCAAAGGATCAACAATGGGAGGAGAGAAAACCTGAGGTGATTCCAGCTCCTCCTCTTCCAAAGCTCTGTTCCTTACAATGGAATTCGTGTGCTTGAATGTAGTATTTCACTCACTCCTCCCTGCTTGTGGGAAAGCAGCAAGATCCACCCCTCATCACCCCTCGCTCCTTATCTGCAGAGCTTGGCCAGATTCTGCCTTTGCGGGGCGGAGGGGAGAAGGTGGCTTTGCTCTGGGAAGGCCTGCATGCTCCTGGTATGGAGTGGCAGAGAGTGAAAGGCCAGCTCCCCAGCAGCTGGCTCTTCCTGCTAGGAAATGATGGGTGCTATTTGTTAAGAGCAGAGCTCCAGGCTGCGGAGGCTGGTAAGCTTGCCAGCGAGCCCAATGCAGCCCCCTGGCAGGGTATGGCCCAGGGAGATTCTCCCTAGGTTAGGGTGACACAGAAGGCCTCTCCCAGGATACCTTGTTTCAGTATGTAAATATACCTCAGTTCTGCTTCCCTGGTTGGCCCGTTGGCCTCCCTGTCCCTTTTCCCTATACATATCCCTGCCCTAGAATGTTCTCTTTTCCCTGCTCCCCCATTGGCCCTTGTTCCTCAGCCACTCCCTCTCTATTTCCCCATTGGCTCCCATACCCTGGCCCCACCTCTGTACTGCCTCCGTGCCCTCACATCATTGGTCCCTGATGCTGTCTCCACCCCTTCCGCTCCCCGTACTTAAACACAAGCCCTCCACTGTTCTGGGTTCTTGTTCCTGGATCCTTTCTAGCTTGTCGCTGCAATAAATCCTCCCGTGGAAATCCAGACAAGGACCCTTCTTGTCTCTTTGCTGTCGACCAGCTAAGAAGCTATCCAGTGTGGTGCGTGCTTGTGTGTGTGTGTGTGTGTGGCACCGCCGAGCTGCTCTTTACAGAGACGCTTCCAGAAGGTTGCGGCACCTCACCACTGCCAGCAGCAACAACAGGTCATGCACGCTCGAGTCCAGCACAGGCAGCATCAGACCAGGCTGTTCCTGCCCTCAGCTGCCCCGCTCTGCTCTAGCCTCCCCGTGGGGACAGCTCCGCGCCCTTGGAACTGCGCTGCTGCTCGTCTGCTGCTCTGAGAAACTGCCCTGGGACAGGAGTTCTGTTCACTGTTCTCTCACTGGTACCTAAAGCTTTGGACAGGGAAGTGGCAGGAAAGAGAGGCAAGGACTAGTGTGGGCAGCAGCCTAGACTTGTGTCAGATTGAGCATGCAAATAAAAAATATTTGTATTAAAATGTTTCTACACTTGAGTAAAGGACTGTATTATTCTGAAGATAAAGATACGTTACTCTGTTCCCCTATTTATCCCCTCCTGCTCATTCTAGTGAGATTATTTTGTATATTAGCCCAGTTTGAGACAAATTCAGAGTAAAATATTTTCTGATAGAAAGCATGTTGTAGTCACCCCTCCTCGACCAGGTTCAGGAAAAAAAATATTTCCTTGGAGGAAAGTGAAGAAGAAACAAAAATATTTATTTAAACAAACACATAAGAAAAGAATAATAATGCTAAATAATAAAATCTCTTGCTGTGGAAGAAACCTGGAAGAGTTTTCTGATGGGTGTGATCTCTCTCCTCTTCGGAGCTGGGTCAGCATGGAGGATCCCCCTACAGGCCAGTGGAAGGCCTCCCAGTGAGGTTTTGATGTTCTGGTGTTCTGAACAAGTTCAGAAGAGAAGAAGAAGAAACCAAAGTCCCAGGAGAACACAGGAGTTTAACTCTCCGTCTCTCTCCAAAGAAACAGAGCTGAGAGCTGACTGAAGAGGAGCAGCAGCAGCAGCAGCTATCTCCTCACCGCGGAAGAACAACAGAGAGGAGTAGCGACCTTGAAGCACAGAACTCCTTTGAAAAAGTTCCTCTGGCTGTTTTTTTTCTTTTTCTCCCCTCTTGGGCTCAGTTAAAAGGCACAGAAAGGCATAAGATTAATTTTCTGGGCATAGAGCAGGTGATATGGGATACATCATAAAGTCACCCCAAGACAATATTAAAAATCAGGGTCTTTATAAAGCTGCTTATTTTATTCCTGTAGCTCTTTCCCTCCCATTTGCAAAAAAAGTTGTACAACATAGAAAAGTTGACATTATCAGATATCTGCTTTAGAAATATCAGAGAAAAAATCCAATAGTTCCTACCCCACAAACCAATAAAGACATCAATATGTCTATATGAGTAATATTTTTACATGGGGTCTTTTTAACATGGTGATGTTGGTCTGACATGCCTTGTTTGCTGTTACCCTCTTCAAGGTCTGTGTGGGCCAGGATGAGATCCCTGCTCCTCCACCTTGATGAAATGCTTCTGAGAGCAAAGAATTGGATTGGACTAAATGCACCAGATGCAAGAACTAAGTATGAAATATAAACAGCAAGAACATGGATCAGATCACATGGAAAAGCAGTCTGTGTGTTGAGATAAAAATTTAATTTCTCATTTTCTGCTCTCCTGTGTAATTCTTCTTTTCGTATTTTAAATAAATACATTAAAGGAATTTTTAATATTGTGATTGAGTGCCTCAACTTTCTGTAAAGGAAGCATTACACCATTAACTACCAAATATTTAAAAATTCAATTTCAGAAGAAGGGAGAGATAAACCAATTCAGTATGGACTTGTGTCAAAGTGTGACTTATGACAGTGTGCCAAAGCTTCTCTGCTTCTCGACATCTCCCAGGAAAAAATAAGCATTGATCATTATCACCCTACCATCCCTCCTAGTCTGCCTAATTTCAAATTTCAGAGTGGGATGCAGTTAATTAATATGGGCTTACATGTGCTATGTTTTCAGACCTAGTATCTATTGACAGCCACTTGACATTAATTATTTGTATTATTGACCTCTTTACATCATAGAAAGCTCTCTGGAGAAGAGCTTGGGAACACACCAGAGGTGGAGAGGCACAGTTGCTGAAGGTGAGCAGGGAGATGCTGTGGTTGCACTTCTGCGGACTGGGAATGCAGGGGTTGCAACACTGAGCTCAGGGTGCTTGAGTTATCGCTGTTATTTTCATCAGTGGGGCTCAAACTGGGAAAAAGGCAGCCTCGGTTGTGTTCCAATCATTGCATAGTGTGACCCTACCTAGCCTGGGGATGTGCTTGTGGCACAAAAGACAGTGAAACGCTTCCCTTGCCACGTGCACATGAAAAAGTGGCCTAGCCCACCCCACCTAGGTCCTCTTGGGCAAGTGAGCTCAAAGTTAGGCAAGCCCCTGAGGTTTCCAACAGAGATGCATACACACAAAATTAGCGAATAAATGAGTCAAGAAATAAGCAGAACATTAAACTTCAGAAATCAGAGAGATGAAGTTCTAGTTGTAGGGACACCAGATAACCACACAGAAATCAGATTAAGTCCGAGCACCAGGGCCACAGGCGGAGCAGCACGGCCTCAGTGACACAAGTAGGGCAGGTACCAGGCTGAGGGCAGATGTGGGGGATCCACACAGACCCCCAGTGATTCCTGGACAGCAGCAGCCAGGAGGAGAGCAACATTGACATAACTTAGGGCAGTGTAAGATGTGCAGCTGTCTGAGAAGGCATCATCCAAAAGCCCTTAGTACTGGGAGGAAACTACCAATGCCTTTGGCTGACTGTCAGCCTGGTTACACAGCAAGCAAGGGACTACTAAGAGATCTTGAGGGCAGGAATCAACTTGAAGAATACTAAGAAGGTACAATAATTTGTGACCGTGCAGAGAAACATTGGAATAGGAGAGTGGTGGTCAGAACCCAGTTAGAAATCCAGCAAGTACCAGGTGTTTGATAATGTTTGAATGTCTAGTACTGTATTTACATTGTTGATATTTATCCTGAATGTGTTTCCTTAATTGCTCTTCAGTTACCTTTCATTTGAAAAAAAAAAAAAGCGCATATCAAAATGCTTGGATTGTGATTTGATTTAACCATGTAAATTGTACAGCTCTTTTCCTGAGAAAGTAGGCAAAAAAAAGGACACACATAGTGAGGAATGTAGGTATCAAAGAAATTGCCTAGAGGAACTGTTTCCTGCTCACCTGTAGGTGTTGAGGTTGGATTGAGCACTCACCCCATGCTCACATGCTGCCCAGAGGCAGTGAGCTGAAGGATGACCACGGGTTTTTCCCTTTGCCTTGTTCAGGCAATAGGCCAAAGACAGGAATCAAATAAGAGAAGATTATGACTTTCCCACTCAGAGAAAAGTTCTTCCGTTAATGAGCAATAATAAGAAATGCAGCTTTTCTCTTTCCGCATGCATTATGTTTTTAGGAAGGTGCAAACAGAGCAAATCCAATACCAATACAGGATGCTGCTTCCCAGCCAACAACATCTCCACAGATGTCACGAGCCACCACTGCAGGTAGCACTGCTCTGCAGGTCAGGGGAAGACACACCCATGCTTTTCATACTGATAGGTTCTTCTGTGAGTCTACAGAAGGAAATAGGAAGCAAAGGCAGTTCATAGAGCTGTTTAATGGTGAAATACCTTACTAATGACCACCAAAACAGATTTAAAAGCTTAAAGCTTCAACAGTTGTCCTTATTATTTATCAGTTACACCCAAGAAACTCAGAAGCAGAGCTTTTGTTTCCTTCCCACCAGACAAGTCTGTTTCCTTATCAGAGTCAGATCCCAGCACACTCCTCCTTCTCTCACTTTGGTTTAAGCACATGATGCAGATCCCAAAGGTCTGCTGTTATCCTTCACACCCCAAACTCAACCTCGAATGCTCCATTTAAGATTGAAATTCATGTTTGTCTCTGGTCGCCTCGCTCCATTTCGCAGCGTGCTTCGATTGCCAGAGCAACCAGCTGGGCCAGTAAGTTAGAGAAAGATGTTGTTCCCATAGTAACTCATTTTCTCTACCCACTCATCAGATTAACACATTTCAGATCAAAAGTAGACGAAAATGTCTCAGAAATGATAGTCCAAGGCATCGCTTAAATATGAACAAAATCCACCTCACTATCTCAAAAAGCACTGCTTGATATCAGAGCATACATCTATAGCTGCTATGCTCATTGTGCTGTCCTGCCTAAAAGTTATCAAAAGCATCTTGGATAGTTCATTTTGTTGCTAGTTTGCAGACAATTGCTTAAGTACCGAAACAAACAGGTACTCCCCACTAGAGAGATCAGAGCTACAACCAAGCAAAGAAGTTCACTGTCTCTGTACACTCAACATTCAGATAATGTTTGCAACTTTGCTGCAGAAAAGGTCTGATTCACACTCCCAGTAGCAGCAAATCTCTTATCAGTTTCACCTTCCCCAAATTCAATTTTGTTACACTTTCAGTACTACAGCATGAGTTGACTTAATGGAAGTTCAAGCCCAAGGAACAGATCAATGTGCCAACACCGTGTGTCTAGACAATACAGAAAGCCTTTGGGCTGCTTCTGCTCCATCATCATACAGCAACTCTGCCAGGCACCAGAAAGAACAAAACAAATCTTCGTACTGAACAGATCCTTTGCCACTGAAAATTTCCAATAACACCTTCTGGTAAAATACAAAGGATGTGGAAGTAAGGAATGAGAAGCCTGGAGCTTTAGAGAGTGTTTCTATTTGTTTGTTTTTATTTCCTCCCCAAGTGCAACTCTGCAGGTGGAATATGAGCCAGTTCTTTTGATTGCCTGTCTTGCCATTCATTTCCCCAAACAGATTTTATGGTTCTCAGGGGACTTCACCACGCATACATGTATTTATGTATACTTACACTTTCAATGCATACTGCTTGTGAAAACTGCAGTTGGTATTGTGGGGCCTGAACATGCATGTAATGCTGCTGTAATGCAAGCAGGAGCCATGATCTTGCTAAAACCCTGCCTTAACCCTTTGCTAAGACCCAGGTAAAGACTATTTACACGCTAACAACATAGTTCAGAGACTGACTTGCACTGGTATTTTCATGTCAATGTCCACTGTCCATTTGTGTCTGAAAACCAGGATTTTCCCAATGACAGCTTGCAATTTCAGTAGTCTGTTCAAATCACCAGGAATTGAACTTGGTTCTTTTTTTTTTTTCTACACACCTCTCCTTGTCAGAAATCTCATTTGTCAGCTGTGCAGCCTCAGTGCACTAGCTCACCCCACTGACATCTCACCTACCTTTTCCTCAGTACAGCTCTTCACAAAAGTGCAATTTACAGGTGACAAAAAATAATTCTTATCTCAGAAAATTGCCCCAGAGTTCTGGCAAAAATTCATACAAAAGGTGTGATGTATATTAAGAACTTGGATGAGCTGATGTTCATCTTTTTTGATGGCAAGCCCTTTGTGTGGTGAGGTGGGGGAAAATATTATGAGTGTCCCTATTAAGGTCTCTCACATCAGGTAGTGTGACACCCTCACCTAATATATTCACAGTATTGACTGATTTTAATTTTTTCTTTATTTTCTTTTGTCTCATGTCTTTTGTCCTGCTCTTGTCTGCTTTACTTCTACAAAGAAAGGTGTTACTGGATTCTTGGAAAATAGACTCTACAGAGCTGAATGGTGCATGACTGGGTCTCTGCTTTTGTACTGGGGACTCTGCTGTTTTCTGTCACCTGGGGAGACTGGAATTTGGTCCCAGTTTTCAAGTAAACTGCAGATGAAAGAGACTTTGCCTGCTTTGTTGTGCTGTAACCTTAGGCTAGAACTTTAAAATATATATGATTTTGGATATTAAAAAAACTGCAGCCTTTTTCCTGTCATTTATGTTCTCTATACTTTGTACCTCATTAGAAACATGAGGGGCATACAGGCACTCCAACATAATGGAAATGTCAGCCAGAGCAAGTACATTTTGAGGGTTAAAATGCACACAGTAAAGTGGTAACAGTGTAAAGAACATTCCTCTTCCTCTTAGCTTCTATTATTTTTTATGTTTGAAGTATAGTAGTCAGAATAATATCACAGACTTTTAAAATGATGAGAGGAAGCTGAGTAGGAAAGCTGGCCATGAATTTCATAAATTCCTGGTACTTAATAGCTGTAGCTCACTGGATCTTCACAGGAAAATATATGTCAGCCATGTCACTACCCAGGGAATAATCGTTCTCTGACACTTATCTTCCTGCTTCTTTTCATTGGCAGAGGATAACTGGTTAAGCTGCTCTGTTTCTATTGGTAAAAGCTAAATACCCTCCTCTTCCAAGGCAGGCAGGCAGGCAGCTCCTGATCTGTGTGGCAACCCAGGGAGCGAAGGGACATTGCCTGTTCTGAACTAAATGCAGTTCCCTCAGGAAATATGTCCTGCCATTCTCAGGGCACCGCAGGTGGGGGTCATACCTTTGATCATCAGATACCAAGGTAACCTTGACTGTTTTTCCACTCTCTCTAGTCTGATGTGTTGCTTTCCTCATTTTAAGCATCCAAAATCGAGAGAAGAAAGACAATAGTTTTCCCCAGAAGTCAGCAAGCACTTACACTCCTGTGAACTCTTTCTCTTGCTTCTTTTTACAAAAGAAGATGGCCAGCAATTAGAAGGCAGGCAGTGCTTTGGGAATAATTTTACTATTCTCTCTGTTCTGGTACTTCAGAAATTTCCTCTCAGTTAAATCCCCACAAACAGCAGATTAATGTCCCTTCAAGTCTACCTCTGGACCAGATTTGGTGTCATTCACGCCTGTGAATAAGTGGTGCTTTCTATTTTGCAGGTAGAAAGTAACCTACTGCACAGATTTCAAGGTTAACGGACTTCTTCAGGGACTCTGAGATTTTACTACAGAAGAGTAAACTCTACTACACAGCGTGATACAGGCTGAGAAGGAGGATAACCTTCCCTGATGTTTCTGAGGTGGTCATTTTACAACTTTACTCAAAATGTTGGTGGGGCTAGCTGGCACACAAACCCCAAAAGAGCTCAATTTTTCTTGCAACTCCTTTATCATTGCAAATACAGAGAAAACTCCATCTACCTTTTTTTAAAAATCTCTCTTGCTCCTTGCCAGCCTCATCTCCTGCAGAACACCTTTTTGTCCTCCGAGTGATTTTGCAGCTGGGGGACAGGAATGGCACTGCTCTGAGCAGGCTCTGCTGCTTAGCCATGGTGTGTGCACATGCATGTGCAAAAACCTTATTTCAGCATCTTCACTTGTATCACTTATTTGCACTTATTACAGCTTTACTTCAAAGTGCTCTTGGCCCTGACGCAATCTACTTATTTGTATTCTACATTTAACTACACATGGCTCCTAACCAGCATATGCATTTTCTTTTTTTTAGGTACAATTTTCTTTTTTTTTTTTTTTTTAAGTAGCCGTTACCCGAGCTGCTCCCAGTACTTAAATGTGTCTCTGATTAAAATGTCATGCTCTGGTATGTGATGTTCGTGTTCAGCCCCCGGGATCCATCCACAAAGCCAATCAATATGCCGTGCAGAACACAGATTACAAGAGGTGCCACCCAGGCACTTTTGTGGATGCAGTTGCTCTCTCTCCCTGACAGCATTTCAACGGCCCTGCAGACGGCAGACACAGCGTTAGGGAGAGCAAAAGTAGTTTATTGGCAGAGATGTGCACTGTCACACAAACTGCAGGCAGCTGCCCTAACACATCCTGACAAGGAAGCTCTGATTGGGCTTGACACCTACATGATATACAACTCTCCAACTATACAGGTCCTAAGGGAGAGCATGGGAGACCTTTTCCCTAGGAGAGATGCAGGTTAACATGCCAGGAGTTAGTCAGCACTGCTGGTCTCTTGTTAATATAAACAGCAACTCACCTTAAAGAGGAAAGCACAAAGTGACCTTCGCCGCCTGACTGTCAGCAGTTTTAAATCCCGCAACAAACAAAACACAATGCCTTACAAGTCTCAGAATGGTTTTTTAAAAGAGCTGGAACATAATAGCTACCTCCCCCAGCGATATCCCAATTCAGCCTTTGACTCTGACTATGATGTGTTCTCCTGCTAACCCTTCTGTGGCGATTGCTCCAGCTGCCTGATGCTGGAGGGCTGTGTCAGCTGCACAGCGAGTGCCCCGGAGGCACACACAGGCTGTGGGGAGCACCATGGATGGGCACACAGCAGCGCCCTGGGATGTGTGCGTGCCCACTGCCCAGCGGAATGCACTCGCATCCCGAGGTTGCCAAGCGCTCCTGAGCCAAGCGGCTCCGCGAGCTGTTCTCTCGTGGGAGAGCAGCCAAGCCCTCGCAAGGGAGCCGCTCTGCAGATCAGACACAAAGATGCTGGCGGCTTCAGCACGGCAAGGCTCATAGCAGAGCAGGTGGCACTTGTAGGAGTGAATGCCTGGCTGCTACAGCCTGCCAGCGTGCTGAGCTGCTCTCCAAGCAACTCCGTGAAGGAGGGAAGCAATCCTGGAAAAAGAACCTCCCAGCGAACTGTCAGACAGTGATCCACTTCTCTGAAACCAAGAGACTTTATAAAGGCAGTGCTTGAATTTTAGTTATCTGTTTACTAAAAGCAGTTTGAGTAGGGCTGAGCAATTTCAGGATGTTACTGATGATTGCAGCAACCAAAGGTGTTCTGGACCCTGATGTTGCTTCCTTCCCCTTTTCTGACACTCAGCATTTCTTCTGTAATTCTTGCCTATATCCTTATAAGCTGGCTTTCATCTTTGTCTCCTAGCCCTCATGATGTAAGAAAACATATTCACAGGTTGTGACATTTTTTCTCCAAACTGCCAACTGCTGACCCACCCCTGTCCCTCCACAAGTTTTTAGGATGAGACTGGGCTTCTCAGGATGACACAGATCAGCTTTATCAGCTGATATCAGCCTTCTCAAGCAATAAAGACTTTTTTAAAGCTGTAAATCAACAGTGCACAATGTCTGACAGTGACATATATTGTAATAATGTGCTAGTATTGTAATAACTCTCCAAACTGCTCTTCCATCTTAGAGAATGTTTCTGAGTTGGCCAGTGACAAGTGTTACATTAGAAACCTTGACCACTGTAGTGGACTGCAAAGCTCAGTTCTGATTACATCTCCTCAGAGGAGCGTGATCTGTGTCCACCACAGAAAATCACAGCAACCCTACACTGTGACCCAGCTTCCTGCAGTGAAATGCCTTAATTGTGGTTCTCAAGCTCAGCCTGACAGCTGAGCAGACTCAGGAACACTTGGCATTACCTTCCACTTAGCACCATGAAGAACCTGAAGTTTGATAAGATTACAGGTGCCACCAGCACGAACCATCAGCTGGACAGCATTTTTATTCCAGTTTACCCAACACACAACACCCTCGGAAAAGTCTCTGGTTTAGATCTACAGAAAAGCATTTCAGGCAAGCATCTCATTGGGGTTTGGTTTAGTTTAATTTTCGTTTTTGGATGAATGGAGGGAAAGGGGAAAGACAGGCACAGGCAAAAAGAGCATTAGGAAGCTGTCAGCTTACCTTCACCATGATTCATATGGTCCTGAGACACAAGGTAAAATCTTTTGCAGAAGAGTAATGCAGCATGCCAAGATGTGCTGTACAAAGTCATCTATTTTTGCTCTTCTGTTGCTTCTCAAGTGACAGTCACTTAATAAAGAAAATCTACGGGAGCTCTGTGAACAAGTACACTAAATGCACAATTACATACATTTTATTTCCAGTCCCATCTCATTCATACCATTGCTCTTAAGACTTCTCATCACAGTGGGACCAAGCACCTTTTGGTGTATTCTAATATGTTATCATTGGCTCCCTGCTAAATAAATCATGCATAGGGAGGCAGCTTTTTAGTCAGATTCTGTGCTAACAAACATTCAACTTCAGAAGAGGAAATTCCATTAACTAAAGTATATTTCAAGGTAAAAATCAGGTTGAAAAAAATATAAATTATTTTGAAGATCACTTGGCCAGGTCCAAAGTATATTTAAAAAAAAAAACAGAGTACCTCTCAATCTTCCTGATCTTCTTGTTTATCAATCACCAGAAAGAATATATATGATCCAAAAAGCACTTGTTTGGCCTTAACCCTGTAGTTTGACATAATTAATCTTTTGTAATGCACCCTGAATAAACTACCCAGGATATCTGGGATACGTACTTTGAAAGTGGGAACTCCCTGTAGCCTTACTAAATGTTTTAAAACCTGATTTTTAATTGACTTGCACTTAAATGGCATTTTACCTAGCTGAAAGAACAAATTTGATTTTGCTACTGAAGACTTACATCCTGAGACTTTTGAAGTTCTCCACTATACTGTGAATTATCCAGATAAATCATAGTGGAGAACCATAGTGTTCTTTTCTTTTTTCCCTACAAAATGTGCAAACACAAACACTAAACATGCCCTTGCCCCCAGCAAAAGACAAACAGGAACAAAAATCCTGTCTTTGCCCCTGTGGAAATGGAGAAGAGCTGCCTGTTGTCCGATACTGGGAGGTTGTGCTTCTCCATGTCACACCTTGTTCTGCCCTGGCCTTCTGGGTGGCCTGGGACACACGCTTCTCATTCAAGTTGACAAATCAGTGAAGGAGTTGAGGTCCCTTACTAGAGAAGCAACTTTTTATCAGTTCACAGAGTCTCTGTTTCAGCATGTGTGAAACAAAAGCTCACATCACTGCTGGGCTGACAAGCCCTGCTAGACCAAACTCCTGAAAAAGCCTGAGGTACTGACTGCAATATGGGTTGTAACCTAACACATAAAAAGCCCCACTTGAGCATGAACTGCCTTTTCACAGTGGGCTTCTCACCACACTGTGCTCGAGAAGCCCAGCTGCCACCTACCACTGCCTGAGCACAGTGCTAAGCCTGGACTTTCTCCTGTGCCTGGACTTGCCTTCTGCTTCGGAATACAGGGGAAGTTGCAATCTCAGGCTGACACCAAAAGGTTACAGAGTTGTCATTGCTCCAAATCAACTCTTGCCCCATCTGCTTCCCTAGCATCTGTTCCCATAGCAGTTCCTGACTCCCTCCAGTGAAGGAAATTGATCTGCTGCACAATGTTGATATGGAAAGGATAAGAAAGGAGGAAGCAAAATTGGCGTTGTACCAAGCTTCTAAGTGTTTTACCGGCCATGTTGACAAATCTGTTCTGCACAGGGCACAAATCACCGGCAATGACGAAATTTTTACCTACCCCTGAGATCCCTGTGGAAGTGCCAAGCACGATTTTCACTTTTCTGCCTCCTGGACAGGGGAGCAGAGATAAGTGACTGCATTGGGAGAACAGTCATCTAAAGTCATTTGTGAATAGAGTAATATGTGACTTACTTAAGAGCTTGAGACATTTTGATTAGGTCTAATGCCCTCACACCTTAACAGATGTCACAAGTGTGTCAGTAGGGAAAAAAAGCAGAAATGTAAGGATGTACATGAACAGCAACAAAGAGCAGAGTGGGAATGTAGGAAGAAGCAGCTAATTTATTTGGAATGGATATTAGGGTAATAGGGAATAATTTGAAATATAGAATTAGAACTTGATTGCAGTCACGAGCCAGATCATGTTTTACAAAGATGAACTTACAAATGCAGACATGGATTAATAGTGTCAAGATTGCAC
The DNA here is from genome assembly GCA_013396875.1 of Vireo altiloquus. NCBI lineage: Eukaryota > Metazoa > Chordata > Aves > Passeriformes > Vireonidae > Vireo > Vireo altiloquus. The sequence continues at coordinate 506,547 of VZRF01010371.1, read as the reverse complement.
GATGAAAATTACTAGAAAGGACAAAACAAAACCAAGGTCCCACACTTCAGTTTTCTCACCAGAGCATATACAATGTCCTGGCACTTGCCAGAAAACTGTGGTGAGTGGGATCCTAGTGATGCCTTTGTAAACAAAGCCAGGGGATCAGCTGGGATACGTGGAGCAGTAGGCAGCAGCAGCAGCAGAGTTCAAACATCTGAACAAACCCTTCTTTCTTAGAAGTCTGCTAAAGATCTGTAACTCCCCAAATTGTCATTAAATAATTTAGTCCTTTCTTTCAGTCCTGAACCAGAAGTACAGGCACAGCATTTAATTAGTGTCTCAATTATCATTTACATGTTTGCCCATCAAGTTCAATAAAAATCAAGCTGAATTTCGTGACAAGTGGCTCCATCATCAATGATCTCCCAAGTGGTGACTTATTTGAAGGTTAGAAATTCATGCAGGTGGTTCTGAAAAAGCAGTTAATCAGTATAAATTCTTTGGCTGCAGACCTTGCCCCTGTGAGCAAGTGTCCCATTCATTTGACCTTAATAGACTAGAATGTGTTTCATGCATCACAAGAACAGATGAACAGACGTCCTAAGCTGCAGTCACAAGCTTCAGAGAGGTCATATCTCTAAAAATATGTTCTATCAAGCAATTGTACTGCCAAAAATTACCAAGTGATTCACTAAAATAACTTAACTACACCAGCTACTGAAATAAAGATGTAGAAAAGTGCGCAGCTGGAACCAGCTGCAACTTCAAATAAATGTTATAGTGGCTGGAAATCTGCTTCTCAAAAGACAGTCTTAGATTTGCTTGGTCTCCTTCCAATCATCAGTCAACAGCCTATTTAATTAAATGTTTGTTTCTAATCCCTGGAAAGGAAGGAAAACAGCAATGAAAAATCCCCAAATTTATTGCATCTTTTTGAACAAAGATGCATCATCTTTGCTTCTATCTCTGAGCTGCCTACAAAGTCTGCTACTCGCAGAAATGTGTGAGTTTTCCTTCAGCTTGGGCAGTTGCAGGGCCTTTGGAGATGAAGAGAGCGGAGTTCAGATCTTGGGTGTGACAAGCAAGATACATAAGGAATTCTTCCCACAAAACAGGCATATTATTTGTAAATCAAGGGAGTACTGGAAGACTAATACCAAGATATTCCCAAAGGTTGCCTAGAACTGAAAACTATAATTATCATCTTCTGTTTTCATCCCCCAGGAAATATCCTGACAATAGTGACAGTTTGGCAAACAAACATAGTTAAACTTCCCAGATATTTTTCAATGCGAAGAAAGAAAAGAGAGAACCAAAATCTTCAGTCAGTTCCTAAGACTTAATTGCTGGAGGTCCAAGGGCCAACAATGACATAAAGCTGGGCAGACCAAGCACACCCAGCTGATCCCAGCACAGCACAGACAGCAAAGCTCGCTGCCAGGGCAGCCTAGCAGGACACCCCTCACAGCCCCAGCCTGTTGGTGTGCTGCAATCACTGAGCACGCACAACTGCAGAACTGAAGGGAAGGGATGCTCTAATTTGAAGCCACACAAGTAGACAATCTTGATTAGTGCATCCATAACCTCGTATTTAATGTTGGCTACCCTGTCTCTTGCAAGTTATATATTTCCTCAGATTTCAAATCATTGGCAAAATGGCAGAAACATTTAGCAATGCTAAAGCAGGAAAAAATCATGACTATGAACTCATGAACAACCTCCCATTGACAAGCTGAGGAATGCCAGTAAACAAACCAGTTCTGAACTGATCCATTTTCTGGTAGCACATTCTATGGGTATTTTTGTTTTGGAGTTTTTATCCAAAGCCAAAAATTAGATGTCATGTGGTATTTGTAGCCAAATGTCTCAGAGAAACGCAAGTGAACTGTATCAACTCAATTTCTTTTCTTCATCAGATATGTAATCCTACAAAACAATGACACTAATTTCACCAAGGCCATCAATGCATGATGCAGATTTACTATGATAGTTTTAGTCCAAGCTTTGTGAACAAAATTCTAAACTATTTATCTCATTAAAATGTTCAGGTGATGAACTAGCCAATCTACAATTCCTATTCACCATTTTACATTTATTTACTATCACAAGATTTACCCGTTTCAGGCAGAGATTTGTTTAGCTGTCTGCAAGCAATTGTATTTATTGGAAGCTTTTGTCATAGCCTTTTGCCGATCACAAAAGAGGTTTAAAGATCAGCAATCAAACTCAAGGCTAACATGGCTAAGATGACACTTTGTGCTAATGAAATTGAACTAAACTAGCTTGGCACCACCTGCAACAATGATAAGAAGTCGGGCTACACAAATAGTTGATTTCTCAGATTGGTTGCTAACTTAAGAAAATATTTTTTCCCTAATTATAAATTTGTCAGGATTATACATTTGTCTTTAAAAAAGCCCAACAAATTTAGAAAAGTAGGTTAGTTTTGTTGGAGCTGAAACAAGCTGCTATGTTTCCATGTTGATGGTTTTAACCCATACAATGCAATGGAGATTCCATAAGCATGAGTCACCAAAGAAAGGACAGGGAAGAGATTGACGCCTGATGCCCTTTCTCCCCTCTCCAGTCAGGTTTCAGTGGGAAACACGGGAGCCCTTTTGCTGCATGCTGAGGACATGAACTGAGGTTTTCCCATCACAAGGGAGCTGCAGCTGTCAGTCAATCCCAGATTTTCTGACAGAATGTTCACAATGTAAGAAACAAGTTCCTAGTAAGCCCCTGCATTGCTTAATTAGAATGTTGAAAGAGTCAATCACTGGTTGATTGTCCTGTACTTATCTCCCTAACTGTTGCTAATTATACTCCTTTTTTCCTCGGATCTCATCTTCACTGCTTCCGGGAATGGTGCCGGAGACCAAGAGGAGGCAGGCGTATGCAAATAAGAGAGACCTTCGGCATCATGGGATCATATTTTGGAATAAAAGCCCCTCGGGACAACGAGCCAACACACAATCAGAGAACCTTAAATGACACCCCAGGCTGAAGAATCCTGACTTGGGCTTTTTCTGCCTTGTCACACTGACCTCCAAGGAACTGGGCTAGTGTGTACACTAGACTTCGAAGCCAGAAGTGCAAGTTTTCCAGGGCTTCCATGTGGATGGGGTGTGGTTATCTCCTGCATTGAATCCTAGCAACAGAATGCCATGCTTTCTTCTCCTCTGTATTGCTGGCGGGAGCTACGATAGTGGGAAAGCATCCTGTTGAGGCCCCCTGCCCAGCTGATTCGCATAGTAAAGAGCTGAATATTAATAAAGGCTTTAGCCCTGTTCAATTCACACAGCACCCTGATTCATTGGCCCTGCCTCTGCCTTCCCCAAGGCTCTAAGTAGGGAAGGGACTGTTTTGGTACTCCAGTGCTCTGCTGCACTGTCAGCTGTAATTTCTAAGACACTCAGTTAGGGATGAATAACCTCTGAACTAGATGAAGGATACGAAGTGCCAGGTTATGGCACATCTCCAGCTCAGGCAATTACCAGCTGGCATAGGTGTGTACAGGGGAGGAGAAAAAGCTTTCCCAAGGTGAAAAGCAGCACATCACTGCCTTCAAGAACTTCTCACAGAGAAGTCTGTACATCTAACTCTTTTTTTGGGCTTTTTGGTGTCTTTTTTTCAGTGATATAAGAGTCATAAATCCATGAGTCAGTTCCAAAGATTTCATGTCAAGGTTATCATTGAATCACAGCCATTGTGAAATGCCCTGTCTCACTTTTCATGCAGCATTTTTCTTTCCTACTGTCGTTAGTATTGTTGCTTGCAAGCAAGCCTTACAATCCAGGAACAGTGTAACTTCCGCACTTCTCACTGCATAGAAATAATTTTGCCTCCCCTCAACCCCATGCTTGGTGCATTAATATACAGCTCAATCAAGATGTCCCACTTTTAGGCAGGGAGTACTGCAGAGGTGGTGGAAATGTGCAGTGCTGTAGTTAGGAGGGAAGGAATATAGGCAGCGTGAGCTAACCCCTGCTAGACAAATATTTGGACATCACAACCTTTAATGTTGTCTTGGATGGCACTTGAAAATTAAATAACATAATTGTGGGAAGAAAACAGGGTGACACATACTTTCCATCTTCCCTGGGCGATTTCTTACCTCTCAGCCTACCCTTCAAAAAAATGCTCTTGGGCAGGAATGCCACAAAGAAAGTTCCTGAAGCCCGAGGCAGGGCACCTGTCTGGGTGCAGCCTGGCTTTTGTGGCTTATGAAAAGGCCTGTGAACAGGGTCCTCTCACTACTTTTGTTTTGCCTCTGGGTAATTAAGCCTGTTACCTCCTAGTAATAATGCAAACTATCCAAAACCTCTTTAGCAAGAGAACAGGCTTATCTCTGCTGCATATGCCCTGAGGACAGGCAACAGTTTCAGTGCTAGCCATGAGCAGGTATTTCCATCTCATTCCGGTAAAAACTGTGAGGCATTTTTATCATCACAGTTCAGGATTCGGGCCTTAAACATACTTTAAAGAAGCGAGATAAGAAATAGTGCAGCATCCACATCTGCAAGGTTGTGTAGTTCAACTGCTGGATGAATATGTGTGTTTGGGAATCGAACCTAGCATCAGGAAGACTGAGCTCCTTTGGGATTTTTAACACAGGGAGCTGGTATTTTGGGATAATAAGTACTAAGCTTCCCAAGGAAAAGGCAAAGTGCAGACATGCTAGCCCACCTGTTCATTCAAAACTGCTTTTTAACTGAAAGCTGACTGCCATAAAAATCTCACCCTAAATCAGAAGGAAGATAACTAACTTGATTAGGCACTTACACGTACTAAGGGTGAATACTAATCTCTGGCTTAATGCATCTTCCCTGCACTACTGAAATTTCTTTAGTCGTCTGTCTGTTATAGGTGAATGTCTTACTAATGAAAAGCTCTGCCACCAGTACGTTTCCTTTAGGAGACCTCAAAATATTTGATCAAAATAGGTTGGTTCCAACATTTTTATTTTAAGTGTAGGGAAACAGGCAGAAGGAAGGGATTACATCCCGATGTCTCCGCAAATCAGCAGCGATCTGGAAGGAGGGCTCTGGGTCACTCAGCTCTGCTCCAGCTACAAGGAGGCCAACCCAACACTGCCCCAGCCCCCAGGCTGGAAAAAGACGCCTATCTCCCTGTCTGTCCTGGGGCCTCTTCTGGGCAGGGGCTGCCCCATGGGCTACAGTGAAGTCCTTTCCAAGGCTCCCACCAACCTATGAGCAACAGCTTACAGCTGAAAAAGCCAAATATCAGTCCTTGGAAGCACTATCTCCTAAAGGGTAGAGAGAACAGATGTCCATGTGTTAACAGTTCTAAGATAAATATCAAGTCCATTGCTTCTGTTGCCAGGCATTCTGGTTGTGACTTCAGTTTCCCCACAAAGAGAGTGCAGAAGCAAAGCATAGATGGGGAAATATTAGTTAACCCATAAAAAATGAAAAAAGTTATTGCTTTATTTTTTTTCTGCAAAAGGATACAGCATTTCTAGGAAATGCAAATGTAGTTCCAAGCTAAGAGGTTAATATTTTTTTCAAACTGAAATGGAGTGTTGGATCAGATTTGTAATTAGGATTTTAAAGGATGCAAAGTCCAGGCAGCAATCCTTCTGGCTTCTGCAAGGGTAATTACCTTTTAAAAAATCAATAGCTACCTTTATGTTATAAATGGTGGATTAATTCGTGCTCATATAATATATATATGTTATATCATAAAAACCATGTTTGAATCAAATACAAGTAAAACCGAGAAACCGAGACTGAGAAAGATTTCGCAAGTCTCGGCTGCAGCAGGGAGAGCCCAATTAACATATGAAGACAGGCTCCGAACGAAGGAGACAGATAGTATCAAGAGGCATTTCACACAACGCCCAAGCAGTGATGACCAGATCAAGAGGGATGATACTATCAGACCACCATGATTGAAGAGTTCCTGAGTTCCCATAACCGGTGATGAGCCATTCATTAGGACAATTTGGTTTCCCTAAACCGGTGATGGGCTTTTCATCAGGACGGAGGAAACGCATTGTCCCGACCAAGCCTGAGAAAAGGAACTTCACTAATATGAGAAGGAAAGAAAAGAAATTGAACATGAATATGTAGGATGCCTGAGAACATGGACTCTAGCGAAAGACTGTATAAAAGTCGGTTCATTCATGGTGGGGTTGTGAACGAGGGGGTTCCGATGTGATAGAGGTTGGTACTATATGTTGACCCTCCTTCGAGACCCAGGCTCGGCGCTGTCTTTCTCTGATCGTGGTTTTTTGCATTACCGAAATTCTGGTCGCGGCATAAACCTTTTATTGATTAGTTTTTATTTGGCCTAATTTGTTTATGTAATTTACGTTTATTAAATATGAGGTAAATTCTAGAATAAGGGTTTAAATCTGTTCCTGCTTTTCTAGAAATATTTATTACATTGCAGAATCACTCTAACAAAATCTAAAGAAGATTGATTTTTTTTTTTAATTCGATTTCAAGGGATGTGAGCTATTTTCCAAGAGTGCTCAAACCAAAATATGCAGTCTTCAAGGCAACCATTGTCAATTTTCTGAAAATATATAAAGTCACACATAAAATATTTAAAGGTACACCCCACAGTGGTAGAAATAATAATAAAAATATTCTCTAGTCTGGAGAAAAAAATTGGTGGTCATATGCAAAGATCAAACCATAGGAGGGACTGAGAGACAAATTCTCAAGGAAAAAAGATTGGGGAAAGCAGCAATACACTGGCAAAAAAAGCAGCTTTTATAAGTATAACCAAGGCAGCTATTTTTTACATGCTACCAACTCATTTGCAGGACCAAGACCTTTAGTTCTGCTACTTTTACATGGAAAAAGTCTATTTCACAGTTTCTGTTACCCCGTGGCCTTCACCTCACAGGACAAGAAATTCCCAGCAAAGCAGAGGAATTTTAAAGTTACACAACTGCAGCCTCAGAGAACAAGTTGAATCAATAAACCCAACAGTCAAATAAAAATCTAGGAGTGTAAATAGAAAAAACAAAAAGTTAGGACCTAAAAAGAAAATAAAATTAGTGTCAGTAGATGCGTCAGAACATGGAAGAAGTTTTTCGTTATTTGTCAACATGAGGTGATGAGTGCAAACAAATTCAGGAGATCATACTTGAACAGAAGAAACAAAATTGCTTTACAGTGAGGGTGGTCAAGCACTGGAACATGATGCTTAGAGAAGTTGTAGAGTCTCTCTCCTTGGAGTGCTGGTCCGGGACAACCTGTTATAGCTGACTCAACTTGAGCAGGGGAGCAAAGCTAAATGGTCTCTAGAGAAACCTTCCAAACTCAACCTTTTGCTGTGTGATTTGGTCTAATGGGCAAAATTCTGTCCATGAGGCAGCACTTGTTGCAGGATGCCTGCCTTAGTCCAGTCTGGTCCAAACAAGAGACATCTGCTTCCAAGACTCATTTGAACTGCACTCACTCCACCCCATCTCTTAAGAAGGCAGCAAAAGAAAGTAATCTTTTTTCTCTCAGATTGTTTAGTAAGGTCTTAGGCTGACTACCAAAACCCTTGATATTTTTTCAGAGTGAACCAAACAGACTTGTAACACCAACCCTTCCCTGGTTATTGTCTGGGGCAATCAGCTGTAAAGTCATCAATGCGATGGTCAGTTTATGCACTGATTCTTTGTGTCTGCTCTGTGAGGTTGCTCAAGAGATGATTTACTGTCACAAAACGTGAGTATGTTAAAGACTTTTTACATCACTCCTTGAAAACTTAGCTGGGAATAAAACAGATCGCAGGAGTCAAAAAGCAATTAGTCTTTTTTTGCTGAGTTGAGTCAGTTTTGGAACATGTTTTCCTTTTACAAGAATGTCCTGGGTTGAAGTATATTCTATCACCATCATGAACTATTGAAACCAGGTGAGGCAGTGCTCCCTGACTCCCCCACTCTGGATTATCTTCTGTTAATGGCCCATCAGTGCCTTGCCCATGACTCACAGATAACTCCCTCCTGGACTATCTCCTGTTAATGGCCCATCAGGCCTTATCACATGACTCACCATCCCATTGTGAGATGCTCTGCCCAGAGGGAGAAACCAAGCATTCCAGCCTGGATATAAGCTGAGACTCTGAACACCAGAGCAGCGCTTACCTACTGGACTCCCAGAGGACAAGAGCTACTGCTGGATCTTCAGACCCATTTTGCTACAGGATCACTGCTTCAACAGGACCACTCTGCTTGGACTGCTACCACCATAGGGTGTCAGGTTGTATTCCGTCTTTGTCAGTGTTCTTGTACTACGGAATTTATTTATTTCTTTTATTTTTTTCCCTATTAAATTATAATTCTGACTTGTGATCTCCCACTGGTTTGATTTCAAACTAGTACGAAGAAATAATAAAAAAAATATGAGAGGAATCAATCTAAAGGTGAAGATAGATCTGGTACACTGTTTATTTGACTGTTAAAGATCAGACCTGCTTGTGGTATTACAGTAGCAGAACATTTTGTATGTAGATTTGCTTCAAAAACTACCCTCTATCTGAACATGTCCCTGATAACCTAGAGAAATCAACTGATAAGACTGACTGTCTCAGTGGGAAAAAATAATGAAAAGAAAACAAAATGTATCTCTTCTAATAATTAAATATCAAAGCCTACAAAGTCACACAAGGTGTCTCTTGTCAGATGTCTGGGAAAGAAAATTTTGCTCCTTTAAATCTTGCTTCTTTTTCTGAAAAATAATTTAATGGGTGTGATTTCAAAACATACATGAATCCTCTTACTGCAAGTTTATTTCTATGACTATGAATCAGCAGCAGAAAGGCAGCTCAAGAGATTTTAAGAGTAGGAGCTGAAGGCAATGACAGCCCAGCATGTACTTGTGAATGGGAGCAATAGGAATCAAAGCCTTTGCCTTCTGCTTCATGGCTTGATTGACTTTGCAATTACACAGGCCATTGCTCTGATCTGCTACAAACTTTCTCTCACAGCATCAAGTCTTATTCTTTAAGGGCTTATGTTCCTGATCAGGTTTCTTTTTCAATAAGCACCCCTTTTCATCAAGGAATGCTTGACATATAGTAGAGTGAGGTAGAAGCAAAGAAAGAGAAATTATGTAGGAGCAAATTATAAGTGTCCAAGAACAAATTGGTGGTATTTGTTCAAGTGGAAGAAAATCATATTAAACACTTGCTGTGTTCCAGAACATCACAGAAGGACACAGTGCTGTTTTTATCAAGGTATTGCATCCTTTTAAAAATCAAAGCCATTGACTTTCCATTGTTCACAAACTCAACAGCCACATGAAGGCCATTGCTTTGGATTTAAAAGCCATTGAATAATTTCCACTTGCTCTATACATAGTCTGGTCTTGCCATCTCTGTGATCACTATGGCTCCTTTCAAGCTACAACTTCTGTACAGAACTTGGAGGTCACATATTCAAATGACTATGCTGCAAGTGAAAAAAGATATACAAAGGCTTTAGCAGCACAGGTTTTAAAAACTGAGAAGAGTAGAAATAGATTTTTAGTTCCCTTTTATCAATAAGGAAAAAATGGTTTCTGAGATTCTCCAGTAAGAATTTGCTACAGAAACACTCCAACGTTCTGTAACTGTCTACAAAGGAACACACATTTATTAATCAATCATACTCCTTCACAGACAGAATGAATGCCAAAGGCTGACGTGCCTATCGACAAATGAAGCAACAGCAGCCCCAGGAATAGATAACTTTCATCTTCCCTTGTGGTCCATGTTGAAGCAATTAGACACTAATGCTTTCTAATGGTACCCACAAACTATATGCTGCTCTTGCATGCTTTGACAGCTTGGGATAGGCAGAGTTGAATTATTTTCCTCATTGAGTGAATAAGGAAGGTTTTAACTTCTATGAATGACATGCATACCCTTGTTTTAAAGAATAGAATAGGATTTAAATTCTGCTCTCAGGCAGAAGAAAATTTACATACTATACTTTTCCAATTCCACCAAGAAGTGAGGAAAGATGCTTCTCCTTTCTAATGAAGTGAAAGAAATTACTTGGAGTAGTTCATTAGCTAGACCAGAGATCTCTGTGTCCTGATTAGCCATTGGCTGCCTCAGTCTGGACATAATTTTTGAGGCCAGAGCCAGGGTGTCCTGCTGCCAGGTGCTGCCAGGTACAGGGCAACCTCTCCAGCCTCTGATGGCCACAGCCCTCACACAGCACTGGTGAGGGCAGGGAAGGGCTGAACTACAAACAAGGCTTAATTTGCAGTCCCTTATGTCACTCTTCTCTGTGTTCGGTCTGCTTTGTTAACCATCACAAAAGACAAGCAAGATGGGCAAGAAGGGGAAACAACCTTGATCCTTGGTTAAAACAAAACCACAACACACACGTGTTCCAAGCCAGAAACAGCAGCTGCTGGCTCAAAGGCTGTGACAGTCAGTTCTTGCCTGAGAAGGCTGGAGACTGGCAGAAACACAGGGATGAGTACACAGCTCCCGAGAGCCCCAGTGAACTCTGGCTTACATCTCCAGTCCGTCTGGCTCAGGTGCCCTCACACCCAATTGTGCCTGGCACAGCAGCATCAGCCTTTGGCACACACCTCTCCCTGTGCTTTTCTATCCATAACCATGTCCTGGAGCTGGCTTCTCAACATCATTGGTGTTTTAGGCAGCATCAGGGGAGAAGCAGAGAAAGAGCTAGCCTCAGAAAAGAAGACAAAATACAAGGCAGCTGTGGGGTAACATTTACCACTAAAAGTCTCACTGTCTTGTAATTCTTCCTGACACGAGGGAGGGTCAATCCTGCCAGGTCCAAGATGCACTGGCAACTATTAATTCCTGTGACTACCTGTCTTTCCTCCCTACCCTGGCTCCCCTTCTCCCTCCAACCCCTCACTCTCTGCAGGCCCAGGGCCACTATTTTAGCTTGGCTGAACCCCTAGTAGTCTGCTGTCCTGACCAGGCACTCTGGACATCACACTGGGACTCCAGATAGAGCCCACTGCTGCCCTGACCTCAGAGCCCTACTGAGGATACTCTGCTCCTCCTTCAGAGCAAGGTCACCACTGCTTTCGGTGCCTTCCACCCAGCCACTGCACCAGGAGCAGAGCTTCAGTGAGAGGAAGACAGCTGCTGTTTGACTGCTGTGGGAAGCCCACGCATTCCATTCATTATCACACCTTAGTGGAGATGACTTATTCCAGCTGAGATGGGCAGCCTAGCCATGGAAATACACCTTCTGCCCTGCTGCCACATGAGCCACCATTGATACTGCTCTCAGCACATGGCTTTGTTCTGCTTCCAAAATATTCCTAACTGCCTATCATTTCACACTCTCCTGCCTTCACCTTCCTCATCCTCCCTATTATTTCTTTTGCATCTGACACCTTGTCTTCTTCTGATTCTATAAAGAAGTACAACCAAATTGCATAAGCCTGTTGCATAAATCCCAACTGCAAACACCCCTAGATGCCTGACATGATGCCTTGTTTCTGGTATTCTGTTCCTCACCATCCCCCATCTGCCCCCCAGCCCCTAATGTTCTCTAGCTTTTTAAGTCTTCAGACAAGAGCTATCTTACTATGATTTTTTTTCCCCTGGTGTAATGCCAAAGGCCAACTACTTTGCCAGGTTATTAATGGCAATTATTGCAATTACTAATTCAAGGAGAATTATTTTGCAACTAAATTAAATATCTAAAGTAAGGGCAAGTAGATGTGATGAATACCCAAGAGCTGTCAAATCTCTGCAATTAGTACCTTCAGAGCTAAAGGAAAAGCCTCTGAAGCAGCACTGAATCATAGATTTTTAAATTTTTTTTTACTATATTTCATTTTGGAGTTGGAGGAAAGATAAATCACACAAAAGTGACAAACTCCAAGGCTTCTAGGTGTATTCATTACCCAAAATCTTAAACATCAAAAAACTTATTGCATATTTACTGACCCCATTAGAAAACAGCAGTCAGTTTTCATTTCCATTTGTGTTAAAAAAATCAAAACAATAAAACCAAACAACTCTGCTGCAATCAAAATACTTCATTTTTTCCATCGTCTGTTCCCTTCACCATGTTTAAAGCAAGAAGAAAAGGCTTCAGTATGCATGCCTGACCACGAGAGACAAACACTTATTTTATCAGCAATGTATTGATGAGTAGTAGTATTGTATTTCCCCTGCTAAGATGGAATGAAAGCAGTGTATTCTGATGAACTGCATACAGCCTCTAAACTGGCCAGGCAGTGGGATCAAAACGAGAAGCAGACATGTCTCTCCATCTTATGGCATTTGTTGAAAGCCACATTTTTTCTTTCGTCCAGAGAGGACTTTGTAAAAACCCTATTTTCAGAGGTTGGTCTTTGTTGAAGGTGCAGCATGACAAGTAAAGCGTGCAACAAGAAGGCATCATGGGCAAAGTCATCCATGCTAAGCAACCTCCACTCCCCTGTTTGACAGCTACGGCTGTGGAGCTGCACCAGATGGGATGGAAATTTCCCCCCCTGGGATCAGAGACATTTGTTCCTCAGACGCCTGTGCCAGTGCAGAGGAAGATGTGCCAAGGGAAGACACCGTGGGCATTTGATTCTACCTGCAGTGTTTGTCTCAAGCGCAGGCTGCATTTCTTTACCCTCCTGAAAGTACTGTTTCAGCACCACTGCAAGGCCTTGCAAATTAGGCAAATACTTCCTGGTAAGGCTTGTCTGAGTTTTCACCCCCATCTTTCTGAGCTTGAATCTCAAGCAGTGAAAGAGCTTTTAAGAGTAGAAGCTGTGATCCCAGCTTTTAAATGGGCATTCTTGTTTGCAACCTTTCTACACAGAACATGAAATCATAGAATATTTTGAGTTAGAAGGGACCTATAAGGATCATCAAGTGCATTTGATATCTCCATTTGATGGATTCAAATCAGTTGATACAAGCATTGGTATACAAAATGTTAAGCATGTAATAAAAAAACCTAAATGATTTTCAGGCTGCAGGGAGCACCTCTGGCTAGCCAGTGTTGGCTGGAGTTGGGAAACCCACACCAGGAATAAATTAAACAAGTGTATTCAATAAAGAGCAATCCTAAAAGCAAAGCTTTTAAAATAAAGATATTATAAAAGAGACCCAAATCCTTCAGAGGTTATCAGAAATGCTTAGGACTCCAGTGCTGTTGTCTGCAGTCAATTCTCAGTAGAGAATTTTCCTTTGGGCATTGTCTGCTCATGAAAGGAATATCCATTCCATCAGAACTTTTTGTTGTTTGCTGAGCTTTGACAGGCTGGAGAATGATGTCCCCCACAGAGTCAAACCATGTGTAAGAACAAAGCCCATATGGCTGTGTTGCATTGTTCTCCTTTCTTTCATCTCTCTCAACAGATAATTTCTGAGCACAAATTTGCCCAGATTTTTAAGCCATAATCCATCACTAAACAGAAAGAAACCCTGTAAAACTTGCCATCTCGCCTTACTTAAAGTTTCTCAAAGAGCAAATTGATACCTGGACTCCAGGTCACAGCTTTTTAAGGAAAACTTGCCCTTCTGCAAAAATGACTGTACTGCATCTCATGCTTTGCACCAGGTTATTATTCAAGCTGTTGCTTGTTAGCATGAGGACTTCCTACAGGCTTTTATGGCCTGATAAAACTCCCAGTATGGATTATGCCCTTCACATCAGAGCTGCATAATACTCTTAATAACAGAACATGGAAGGGCAATTTACTGACAAATGACTGTAATTGAATATACACAGTCCACTAACAATGTTTTAAGAGAAAAATACATTATATATAAGAGAGAAATATCATATCATGTTTTAAGAAGGGACTGAAGGTAGCAAGGCAGAGATAACAACACCTATTAATTACAGCTGTTCCAGACAGTCTCTTTGCTGGCTTGTTTTTAACATTCATTAATGTAGACTCCACAGCCATACCACTGCATGCCACTTTTGCTGAGGCTTTGCTGTCTTTATCATTAGCAAGCTTTACCAAAGTCCATCCTGAACCTCCTGTGCTGCAGTATATGCTGTCCATCAAGGACACGAAGGAAAAAAATATTCCTTTTTATGGCAATATCTTTTAAAGTATTTGAGTACTATTGCAGGCCCTTTCAGTCTATTTTTGGGGTGTTTGTGAGTGACCACAAGTTCTGCAGACCTTGCCCTCTCAGTTTCATCCTCAAGACTCCCTCTGATTGATCCTTCTCTTCCTGAAAGCGTGATGTTCAATCTGCCCTTTTGTTGTAGAGTAAGAGGAGAGATGAGCTGACAGGAAACATCTTTATAGATAATACTTCTAGTTACCCTATCGACTATTGCAGCTTTGTTGCAGTTAGTGCTCGTGAAAACACAACATGTCTGAGTAACCTGAAATCAGATCTTGCAATATAAATTCAATTTAAAATCTCTTAGCCTCACACTTGAAAAGGACTCTCAGTATTTTGGCAAGCTGATTCATTAATGCTATCTCTTTGTGTTGGAAAGAGATGACTTCCAACAGTCATGACTTCCCAAATGTTTTTCCCACGGGTCGTCACACTATTGGGATGGAGTTATAAGATATATGTCTGATCTCTGTTCAGCAACTATTTTCAAAGGAAATCCTTGTCTTCAAGGATATTTCTGATCGAACACATCCCCAGAGATCTCCAAGAATGATGACTATTGCTTATTTGGCAAAAAATGAGGTGGGAAAGAAGAGCAGTCACAGAGCTGTTAAGCTAAGTGTATTCTCTTACATCACAACAGTATTAGCAGGAGGCACAGGAACTGGACTGCACATAACCAAACTACCAGAAGGAATCAATCACAAAAAATGGACACAGAGCAAAACAGATGAGCTCCTTAGCAAACAACCAGAAGGTATAAATGCATCAGAGCTACTTCCATAAAGAACACTGAAGGAACTTCTGTTAATCTATTCCCACCCACCCCTAGTTACAGTTTCCTCAGGTTTCTTGGAGAATCTGCTGCTAAATCAAACAGATGACACAGTTTCACAGTGATTACAGTGGCACAGCATGCCAGTTTCCCCTCTGTCCCCTCACTGACATTGCCCAGTAACTGTCAACTCTTGGAATTTAGAGCCAAGGGTCATCCACAAAGTGGAATGCACTTCATTTCATGGCTTTCAAAACATCATGAGGACATGATCACTCATCATTTCCAAATAAATCAATCATACCTCCAAGGCTGAAGACTTAATGCCATACTTCATGCTTAACCACCTCCCTCTAAAACAGACTCTCTCCAACAAACTGTCTGCAGGAGGAATATATATCTATATCAGACCAGCTTCCAAGTAGTATTAAATTCATTAATTCCTATTAAATTCTCCTTTATTTTTTTTGTAAGTGTTTCTCCATCACGTTAAACACCTTCCTTTTCCTCAAATTCATTAGACAGATCACCATGACCCAAAGCTCCAGGATATAACCCCCCAAATCATTATGAGGATATGTATTGACTTTTCACTTTGGAGCAGAGGCATGTTTTTTTGTTTCTTGTTTTTTATGTTTCTTCCCATCATTCATCTCACCTGGGTACAGAAGAATCATTTAATGTCTACCTACAAATTCTAATGAATCTGTGAATAATTCATGCAGTGGAGGAGACCAAATTACCACCCCCCTGCACCTGTGGATGCCAAGGGATTAATAATCATTTATAAACTCACTTTTCTCTTAAACTGCATTCCTGTGGCACCAAACAACACACTCGATCAGCAGCGCTGTCAGCTTGGGAAAGTGAAACAGATGCATCACTGGAAGGCAGAAGTTCTTTTCTAGATTAAAGATAATTCATGAGGAGGAGACCCTGTAGATCACCTCACCCCAGTCTTTGAGGTCAACACCTCATTTCATAGGAAAAGACCGGCATTCACTTATGCCACAGCTTCAACCTGGGAGTTCATCTCTGCATGAGGGGAAAAAACAAACAGATAAAAACCACAACCCCTGTGTTGTGGAGCTCAGTAAATGGTAAAAGGATATCTGTGTTTTCCTTGTTTTGTTATCAGTCAGTGAAGCAGGTCTGTCTGACCCTCTTCCACACACACTGAACAAAGATTTTTGCTGTTCTGCGCAAGAAAGTACCAGCTCCTGCTGCTAGATCAGATCAATTCCCTTGTGCCTGCTTTGTAAGCAAAGAGGAAAATTTTGTATTCTAGCAGCCCTCCTGCTCCAAGAATAGAGCCTGAAGTGCTGTCTCTGTGGTGATGGTGGAGCTCAGGTCTCTCCAGAAAGCGAGATGCTGCACAATGCAGAGCTCTGTCACAGCACAAGCATCTCTTCCAGGTTTTTTCACCAGCCACTGTTAATTCCCCCAGCAATGCCCATGGAGTATTTGATCCAGAGTTACTTCCTTTTGCAGTCAGCACACAAGGTTGCCCCCATTCTTCCTGGAGACACTGACACCTCCCATCCTAGGAGCAGTGGCTGGGGTCTCCCTGCCCCGCCCCGAGCTCAGGGACTGCCACTGCAGCCAGGAGGGGCTCTGCACCCACCAGCTGCCCAGAGAGGCACACCCAGCTGAGAACTCGGAGCTGCTGCAGCAGTCCCTCCTCCTCCATCCCATCTCCCTGTGTGCTAAGGGCCCCTGGCTGCAGAGGACACCACGGGATGGACCCAGGGACACTGCCTGAGGCCCCTCCTGCCCTCAGCCTGCCCCTGTCCTGAAGACAAGCCACTGAGGGTCACCGCTGCTGCACATGGTGATGCCTTAGGTTTTAACTTTTATATTTTTCAAATCCTGTACTGCTAGTGTAACTCTGAAGTTTCCTGTAACTTGTTAAGTGCTGCTCTCTTATGCTAAGATAGACATAACAAAGCCTCTCTAGCTCGCTCTCCAAGGACACCCAGACTGTTTTAGGCTGAAAAACTGTAAACCATCATCTTGGGGAGGGATGGGAAAGCTTGGGGAAATTCCACCACTGGCTGGGTTCCATGGGGTGAATTTATGCTGATATAAAAGTGTGAAGAACTCATGACCTGTCATCCATTTTGGGATCCACTGAGGCAGTACCCTCTGGAGCCCAGAGTGTACCTCTGAAGGCCTTTCAAATAAATCCCTCCTTTATTCCTTTATTCCTGTCTAGTCTCTGTTTCTAGGTAGCCATTTAAGGCATCCTTACTCATCTTACGTGAGTAAGGGCAGCACTTGGGCACTTGGTGCGTGCCCACTGCCCCACTCTGGAATGACCACTGACACCTCAGGCTGAGCCTGCTGGGCCAGCACCAGGCGAGGTGCAAAGCACTGCTCATGAAGCATCCCAGCTCCTCCCTGCACACCGGCCTGCTGTGGAAGAGCCGTGTGAGGTTTCTGTGCTATTTCCCGTGCCCATCTGTCTCCCCACTTGGCAGCCAGCTCCTAGCTCGCTGCTGTGCCTCCGGTGTTGCTACCCTTCAGTGAAAGTTTGGAGCTGGGAGCACCACTGCACTGCTGAGTGGCTCCTCTTGCTGGAAACATGGACAATTTTCTCCTGGAGGTTAACACAGAAAATGTAAATTAGAACAAATCAAATAATTTAGCAATTTTTCCCTTAAATTTGTTTCAAAAAAACCTTAAATTATTAAACACATGGAAAAAAGCTTTCTTCCTCCTTGTTACGATGAGGAAAAAAAGTCTTAATTTCAGTTTAATATTTTTTAAAAATGCTAAGATTTTTAGAGAGATAATATGAAATATATTTCTTTTAACTACAAGCAGCAAGAAAGTATCCAAGCATGCAAATTACACTCCGAGATTTACCTTTTCCACTTACCTCAAACACACTGTCAATAGTCTTCAGTTGTTTGCGTTTGTAGTGTTTGGGGATTGGGGCTTGTTTTTTGGTTTTTTTTTTCTTTTTTGGGGAGGGAGGATGGGGTGTGTGTTTTGGGGTTTTTTTTGCTTCTTATTTTTAAGGTTTCTACCCTATGAATAAAACACTGCCCAAATTCATGGTGAGATATTGAGAATAAAAAGAATAATTAGTTTCCAAATATTTGCAGGATAAACAAGAACATTTCACCATCTATAGCCTCAAGTAATAACCCTCGGTTTCTGTTAAGTGTCTCAGTAAAAGCCAGTAAAGTTCTAAAACATAAAAGTATATTTTCCAGGAAGTCTAAGGCCTTCTGTTATATCCAAATAACATGTCAGGTTTGATTGCTGCTTAGGAATAGTCACAATATGTAGCTATAAATTATTTGACATAATAGTTTTCTCAGTAATTTCAGGTACAAGCATGAGGTAAAGACATGTGTATGACCTAAATCTTCCTAAAATATCATGGCTCCTGTAAGCTATTTACAAACAGTACTTTCATGGGAAAGATGCATACTCTGGAGATGGAATATTTCTCAAGGAGGTCAGAATCAGCATGGACAGTGCCGGATTGAGTCTCCTTCACATCTCCTTATTGCCTTATTACAGTTTTGCAACTAATCAGTCAGCTGGCTTTGCATAAATTTGTGTCTCCTTCTAGTTGATGTCAACCTCATGTCAATTCCCAATTCCATCACATGGCTCAAATTGCCCATCTGGAAAAAAAGACTTAGCAAGAATATACTAGGAACATCTAGTGCTTCCCCTCCCTGCAAATGAAGCCAATCAACTGTGAGCTAAACTAAGAGCAGAAATTGGCATGAACTATGCAAGCTATCTCAGCTGAACATTTTTTTCCCATCATCATATCCCTGCCTTACCTAACGCTGGAAAATTCTTTCAGACAGCTGTTATTTTTTTTGGCTTCTTTCGTACACCACCAGGAACACCTCCCACTGGGTTTCTCAGGAGATTGCTAAAATAACATAAGTAATACAGCACAAATATTCTATCATTAGTCATCAGGAAGAGGATCATTCTGGCTTTGTCTGCTTCTCTCTGTGATTTCCTTCACTGCATCAGTACAGTCCTTTGTTCCCTGTGAACACACTCATCATTCTTCAACCCTCGTAGTACCCATGTGACAAGTTATTACACTCAAAGTCTTATTATGGGCAAAAGGGGAAACACCTCATTTGGGAAGCCAGGAATTCTATGTCAGACTAATTAAAATCTTAACAGCCTAACTAAAATACAATAAACTGCTATTACAGTGCAGTTACAATGATACTAAACTTCGGAGTCCCAGTTATCTAAACGACATGATGCACATGACGTTCATGATGGGGTTTCTTCCTCTCCTTTGCCAAGGATTATGCCATCAATAGCTTCTTTCTTCTCCCTCCAGGACCCCCATTTGAGTAATTTAATACATTTTCTAGGACAGTTCTAAACTTAAATCTTTCTTCACTGATGCGCAACTTGCTATTACATCCGGATTTGCTATAGGTGAGAAACGCTCTCCATAAATTGAACACCTCTTCCTTTTCTCTTTTCTCTTGTTAGCACTGAAACCGGCTTTGTCAAGCTCTACAGTTTTTTAACTGAGCATGGTTGGGCTGTCAATAGCCTTAGGGCTTCCAGTATCATCCTTGCCCCCTCCATTGTCACCCAATGTCTCTACTCCTTTACACCACATCCTCTGATTTGCTGGTGGCCTCCACACCTCTATACCACACCTACATTATATCCCATGTTAATTTATGCTATGGTAATAAATGTTAAATTCTAATAACTGCTTCTTATAATTGCCTATACAAAATTAAGGTAATTCCACATGCTTATACAAAATTAAGGAGAAGCAAAACAAATTAGGCAACAGCTTCCTTGTCATTAAAAAATAATAAAGAAATGTTGCTGCTAAGCAAGCAAAACTAAAACTCTAGGATGGCTAAGACAAAATCAGGAAGAGCCTAACAAGAATCAGTCCTGAGGCCTTAGGAAGTAAGCAGGTTACAGGGCTATAATGACCAAGATATCCCACTCTTCCCAAAGCATCATGACTCAGGTCTCAGTGACCTAGAGCTTCGTGCACAACTGCTGCCACTGAAAGGTAGCATGAGCTCATCTGTGCTGCTTCCAGTCCCATGCAGCCAATTACATCTCTTCAGATGCAATGAGAATGCTTAGGAGGTAACTAAAAAATTATTTAGGAAGAAACACCCCAAATCCAACCACCCAGATCCAGCTATAAATTGATGTGAATGTACCAGGTTCTTTAATTTACAGCCTTTGCTCCAGGCAGTCACTGGGTTTTCTTTGGCTGCCACGAGTGTGGATCAGACTGACAGGGATGGAGATCATCACTTGAGCAGGTGGAAAGGTGGAAATCGTGCATCTCCTCCACAGAATGTGTGCTACAAACACCCAGGATAGGTCAGTCAGATGTACGCTTCTCCTGCCTGTGCACCTATTACACCTGTTAGTCAGCCAGTTGTGCTTTTTCTTTTCTGCTGGATACAAGGTCTTTAACGTTTGTTGATGTGTTTATTTGTACTCATTGTGATGAGGTTTCATCTACATAAGTTGTCATCTTGTTGTGGCCTCACTTTACACAAGTTTGGCACCCAACTTCAGTCAAAATTGTCATCAGTTCTGCTGAAATATGCCATGAGAAAACAAACTGCAGCTTTAGGACAGCACAAAACAAGCCCATGTCATTTTTCACAGATCCCCTCAATGTCCATCTCCAAGTCGGTAGGAGGGGATGCTGCTGGTCTACTTCCCCCTCCTGAATACCTGGGAAATATCTAAAGTCTGGAAAATACTTGCAGATTTTCTTCCCATTTGCCTAAACTAAGCAGCTTTCACAGAGACTAAATAATCTAACTAAATAATAACTAACTAAGTTAAATAATAACTAACTTATAATCTACTAAATAATGTAGATCTTAATCTAAAAGGCTGTGAAAAAGTCAGTCAAGTCCTGACAGCATAAATAAAATGTAATAGGTTTTTTTTTCAAGTATAATGTAGTTTAGAGAAGCAAATGTTACCACTTTCTGGTAGAGGAAAAAAACCACATTTTCAGGCAAAACAGTGTCTTAATACATATTGAAGAGCCTGCACAGTTGAATACTTGTTAAAATCCAGAAAAGTCCAATTTGTGAAAGCAAGTAATTGCCTACAGCTCACTTTTGAGGTGTAGAAGCAAAGAAGAAAGCCAATGAAGATCATACCCTTCTAGGCTCAGCAGTGTCTGCAGTGCTACATCCTCATTATGCCAGGCACCACACAGAGTGCAGCTTGTAGAAGACTGAAGACTGCAAGGAGATCTTCTACTGTTACATATATTCCTCAAACCAGAACAGTTGCTCTGCTTTGAGCTAAACCTATTCACCTTAATCCAATTTATACTTAAATAAAGCTGTCCTCATTCAAGCTTCCATGCCAGACAATCCAACTGTATTTTCATAGAATTGTTGAGGTGGGTGAGATCCTTTAGTTCAACCCCTGCTCAAGCAGGGTCAACTGGAGTGGGTTGCAAAGGACTGTGTCCAGTCAAGCTTTGAGTATCTCCAAGAATGGTGACTCCAAAACCTCTCTGGATCACTCACACAGTAAAACAGTGGTTTCTGATGGAATTTTCTGTTTCAGTTGTGCTTCTTGTCCTGCCACTTAGTGCTATTGAGAACAGTCTGCCTCTGTCTTGACTGCCCATCAGGTATTTATTGATGCGATCTTCCCAAGTTTTCTCTTCTGGTTGATGAGTCAAAGCTCTTTCACAGCCTTTTCTCATGTGAAAAAAGCTCTGGGCCCTTAGTGATCTCTGCGGCCTTTAGCTGGACTCTCTCCAGTATGTCCCTGTCTCTCTTCTATTGGGAAGCCCAGCACTGAACACCTCTCTCCAGACACAGCTTTGCCAGTGCTGAGCAGAGGAGGAGCACCCTGCTGTGCCCCTGGACTCCCAGGTCCTTGTCTGCAGAGCTGCCTTCCAGCATGATAGGTGATTTGAGCCCATGAACTCACATGAGCGCAGGAGAGTGAATCCTCATTTCTTGCAGAGACCACCTGTCTTGGGGTGATTTTATGACAATACTGTATTCCCCTATCCTCTGCTTATTGCCCAGAAATGGGTCCCGCAGCTTTGAGCTGGGTCCAGGAGAGGGGGAGAGAAGCCGGGCAAATTCTCCAGCGCAGTTTGTGTTAAGGACTCACACTCCCCTGCGCTCTCAGAGCCAAGGGAGCTCCCTCCTGCTTTTAGCCAGCCTGGTAGCTGAGGCAAGATATTTTCCCAGGACTGCATACCAAAATCCTCTGGAACTTCTTCTTCTTCTTCTGGAACTGTTTGGCCTAGCTGTGATCCCTGAACCAGATCATTGGACCCTGTGGATCAGCAGGAAGGCTGCAGAGATGTCACATCCCGGCCTTGGACCTTGGGAGGGGCTGAGCCAGCTACAGACAGAACTCCAAATCCCCCAGCTTTCTCCGCAGCGAGGAGGTTTATTATCTTAACACTTATTCATTTTTTCCTGTGCCCTGTGGGCACTATTTTTGTTAAATAAACAGGTTTTCTCACTTTCCTCCAAGAAATTCCTTTTGTATTGGTGGGGGAGGGAGTGCTGTAACCTATCTTCTAGAGGAGACACTCATTCCAGAGCATTTTCCTCCTAAACCTGTCTCAAACCGAGACACCACTCATGTCCAGAAGATGAGCCAGTGTCACACTGGGATAATGGCACAAGAAGGCTGGACTAGCAAGTGTGCTGTACTGGCATTCATTCATTGTCCTGGAGAGATTTGGTAAAATTTACTGTCCTCCAAAGAATGGCAGGGAGCAGTTGGAAGTCTTTTCAATTCAAATAAAAATGGCTGATTCTTTCTTAAAACTGACACACTATTCCCATGGTCTTCTGTATAAACTACTGTTTCCAGGGAGTCGGAGAATACCTGGCTGTCCACATTCCTGGTTTACATGCAGTAATGTGAGTTCCTGATCCAGCAGTTGAGAAAATGCCTTGAAATTTCCAACAGCAATTGAAACCACCTATAATTTCAACCTGGAAACCCTCAAAGGGCTGCATTTAAGCCAAAAAACTTCCTTGGTTGGTATGATATTATGCCCACACTGTGTTTCTTTACTGTGCTTCAGACTCAGATGCAGCACCAGGCTGAAAACATCCATTGCTGACAAAGGACAAAAAGCTGGATTAGTCACATTTGAGCATCTGCTTCCATCCCTTCTTAAACCTTGAGAGCCTTTGAGTACTTGCCGAGTTTTTTCTCCTTTCATTTTTATACGAGTCATTGCTGATTCACAGAGGTGGCAGAGGAAAATAATGAGGGAAGCACACATGTTGCAACACAAAAAAAGACATATTAGTGTAAACAGCCCAGCTGGAAAATGCAAACAACAGAAACATTATGAAACAGTTTGATCTTAAGTTTCCAGTTGAGCTTTCTGGATCCTCCCACACACTCAAAGCACTCACCCTCCAGGACGGTTTGGAACTAATTTGCAATCCACCGCATGCCATTAGGGCCTGAGTCCATGCTGCATAACCCACGTGCACAAAACTCAACAGCAATTCTTTTTTTCATTTTATCCAAGAGAAAAATCTGTGCTTTCTCTGTGTACTCGTGCTCAGCTGGAGACAAACAAGGTGGAGCATTTTAGAGTGGCTTCCTGCTAATGAGCTAACATTTCCAAAGTGGGCTCAGGCAGATGCAGCTATAAAAGTGCAGCTATAATTACAATTCTTTGGCCTCTAGTAGAAATGAAGCAATGAATAAGACAGCTGCTTAAGAGTGATCCAAGAAAGAAAATTATGATTAACGTTTGTCTCATTGCCTTAATATCTTCCTTTTTTTCTTTATACAAGGCAACATGGGTGTTCAACATAGCATTCAAAGAAAATATTTCATTATTCATGTTTCTTCAATCTACAAAGCTAAATATCATCTACATCAAACAAATGTGTTCCTGACCTACTGAGGCATGTGGATGTGCAATGAGCATGTTTCCTCTCCTTTCAGTTTAGCTCTAGTGTTGAAATGATCACATTTCCCACACCCAAATCCTTCGAACCTTTAACTTCATATGACATCCAAAATAATTCCTGCATGATTTAAAATCAATTTGTAAAATTTGCCATCATTCCTCATCCCCCTCATATAACCCAGCTGTTTGATCAACGTGCCATGAAATAGCTACAATAAACCATCGACCCACTTGGCACCTAACTAGCAGGCTGGGCAAGGATACCTCCCGCTGCTTTAGTGCTGAGGGACATCAGCTGGTTACAGTAACATGTAGCAATTTTTCAATACATCAGTCACAACCCGCCTTTCAGGAGCAGCAACCTCTGAGCACCAGCCAGCTCAGGGTGCCCCATAACCTCCAGAGCTCTGCAGTCACACAGGTCAGGCTCCCATGCAGCAGACAGTGCACAGACACACTCTTTCTGGAGACAGGCTCGCTTCAGCCTTCTGATTCATCTGGGATCCTACCAAAATTCTTCAGCTGCTACAGCTGAGAGAAGAAAAGCACAGAAACACCACTCTCCAGCAGTAGAAATGCAGGCTGGAATTCAGGCAAGTCCCATTCTCTAAATGAAGCAGAGAGGGATGCAATTCTTTTTTCTAAAAGAATAGCTGCTCCATCAAACACTTATTTTGGATTATTTTCTTAAGGCAGAGAGGCTTTTTTGAGCCCTCCAAGACAAACTGCACACAGCCTGGACCCCTACTTGATAATCTGAGTTAACACATACTCCCAGCAAAGCCTTTTCTGCAGCCACATATTTATTTCCCTTACACCCATATAAGCAAAAATGTAAGGCCACTGCCAGGCAACATTTTTACTTTCTGGGTCACTTTCGGATATAAACTCTAAAAAAGAACATTATCATATTTATGAAGTGTTTTAATCTTTTCTCTCCTGCACTGGCATCAAAGACATCACCTGGATCCACACAAGCCCTTCACTTAAACTATCAGTAGATAAGGCAAAGTGAATAGATGCAGCACTTTTACATATATAGAGTCCCCTAATGTTTGGACAGGTTGGTAAATACTCATTTTGCTAGAGGAAGCTGTGCATTTCCATATTCTAGCCTCTTACACCCACAAATGTGCCATTGTCACCAGTTACGTCTTTCCAGGCTCGCCCTCTCCTCTGTATTTAGCAGAGGGAACAGCAGCTCACCTGCTTCTCTTCTTTTAATCAAGTTACATTTGGATTTTGTTTCTTCACGGCTTCTTGCTTGAATTTTTGCAGCTGGCACTCCTTTATTCTTCTATCACTAGAGGCTCTCAGGTGGTGTGTGACAGATCCATCTGCAGACTCCATCATCTCCCTGTGCCCCACAGGAGCTGACTGAGACATCTGTGTCCCTGGGCCACGTCCTCTGGTCCTGTAGAGAGCTGCTGCCCACATGCAGTCCCCCTTCTGAACATCTAAGCAAAGCCAAAGCCAACAAGTTCTCCTACAATCAGGGCTCTACACCACGTTTCATGATACATGCTCGGAGGTTGAAAAGTCTCAGGAAGAGGCCTTAGATGCTCGCTTCTGCAAATGGAAAAAATGAAATAGAAAAGGGAAAGAGGAATAAGAAAACAGATTTTGAAGAACCCAATCCGATCATCTGCAGCAAAAATTAAACTTCATGTGCAATAAGCACTCTGGGACCAGTGTTTGAATTAGAAGTTTCTGAGTTGTCAGATCAATCCCTGTAAAAGACAACAACAGGTTTTTGATGACATTTTTGTATTGCAAACAATTTTTATTATATTCCCTCATGTATCCCAACAGCTATGCTAGCACTGCCCTTGGTAATAGACTTCAGACTCTCCAGTTTGTTTGTATCTGCTATATTTAGGTTTGTTGTTCAAACCTCTTGATCTGACTATTGGCATGACTCATCAATTGTTGGCAGCATATTATTATAACTAATCAGCATCTAACAATTAGAGACAATGGTTTCTGAATAAAATTGTTGACTGGAATCCTTTTTGAGCAAGTCAGCAATGGCCGTTAGAGAAAAAGCTTTACCATTTCATTTACCAGGAATTTTGTGTTACTGATCCAAAAATGTTAGAGATAAAACACAGCTGGAAAACTTCCTGGAGATTATGTCAATACACACTGAGTATTAATACAATAACTTTTAAGAAGCCAGATGCAATGATTCATCCTTTTTAACACATGCCTGGGCTTTTCAATTACCTTTTATGATTTCCTTATCATTATTTACACTAACTGAAAAGTTTACCTTTCCCCCAAAATATTAATTTTAAGTTTTTACAGGAAAATTTATTCCAGCCTGAGCAACAGTTTTCCAAGTAGTTTCTTGAAGTGTCCAGGTCTAATAGACTTTGCAATCACACAGGCAACTACATGTATGAGTTCCATGACGGGCATTTTTGGCAAGTTCCCCTGTGCTGCAATTTTCTCTTGATCCAGCTTCACCACAGAGATCAGTCAATGCAATCTCTGGATTTTATTGCCTGTGGAATGTCTAGCCAACACAGCCTGTGAGAAGATTGGTGTGATCCTCTACACTAGCGGAAGCTGTGGTGTTTGGGGAGAGGCAGCAGCCTCCAGCTTTGGGCATGCTCTGGAGATAGGTTAGCCAGGAGCCCTGCATTTTTTTAGGGACAGCATACTGCTTGTTGGCTACTGAGTGGCATCCAAGAGGCAATATTCTAGCCTCCAGCCCTGTTTAGGGGCATGTTTCACCTATAATTTGGCAAGGCAAATTGCTGTCTGGCGCACCAAAAACGTTGCTGACTCCAGATAGAAGCTATTTTAAAATGCTTTTATGCCAGAATACTTTTTCCTCATTTCCATTTCTGCCAGGGAATAATCTTAAAGCTCAATGCAAAGAAAAATATATCGCCCTACTATCCAGAGGAATTCAAACGGGGATTAAGCCAGTATCTTCACAAACAAATTTTTGTTTGCAAGCCCAGCATACCAGCAGTATATTTTGTACTGGCAGAGTTGCCAGTGAAGTTTAA
This sequence comes from Vireo altiloquus, assembly GCA_013396875.1. Taxonomy (NCBI): domain Eukaryota; kingdom Metazoa; phylum Chordata; class Aves; order Passeriformes; family Vireonidae; genus Vireo; species Vireo altiloquus. The sequence continues at coordinate 479,810 of VZRF01010371.1, read as the reverse complement.
TTGATGGCATCACCCTTCCCAACAAGGCAGGAAACCTTCAAGAAACCCTGTGGAAATTCCGTGAAATCTAATTTTTCAACAGTTCATTTTCAACAGCACTGATTATTAATTATTTTAGCTCAAACTCATACAGAATTTGCTGTTTGCCAGCTTGCATGGTATTAACTTCATCTACAAGCATTCCAGGCACCCTGTGAGACCATGACAAGCCAGGTCTACCTGCACACTTCACACTAGCATCTATCTGCAGATCAGTCTCCCCCAGCCAGTGCCCTGAGCACATGAGTTTTAAAAGCTGTCAGTCACCACTTATGCTCAGATGAAGCATAAAACCAGTAAGAACACAGAACTTGGTGCTTTTTTCTTTTTTTCCCCCTCACCCCTTAAAATGATGTCATTTAAGCTGTATTTTTATTCCAGTCCTTGGTGGCGGCACAAAACTCAGCAGGAGAGTAATGAGAAAAGGTGCAGATCCTGAACCTACCCTGCTGCAAAACACAGGAGTACAGATTACGACACATTACTTAGGAGATCATCGGGACACATTCCCAAGGGTCTCACATTCCAGTGCCACTCCTTTGAGAATCTGAACATCTTATTTGAGACACTCACCAGCCTCTGGGACACATCTATACCCTATGGAAAACTGACCCCTCCTTCCCACATGTTGGGTTAGGGAAAGGAAACAGAATGGACATGCTTATGTGCAGGGAAACTACATCATATTAGTCTCCCCACGTGACAGAATCGAGAACACACTCTTGGGCTGTTAAGATAGGGCTTAAAAGAGCTAATAAAAAATCACCCAGGATAGCAGAAAATGGACCTATATCGAGTCCTAAAGAAGCAAAAAACTAGTAAGCAAGTTCAGATTTCAGTCCAAAAATTGTTGGAACAAATTCACCGTGACAACACACTGGATAGCAGAATTCACAACAGCAGCATCAATTTTATCCTGAAAGGCTTTCTTGTTATTCATTTACCAGAACTGTCAGCCAGATCCCAAGCCACAATTTCAAGTGTGACATCAAATTGAGTTTTCATATGTCAGACTTTATCTTTCACAGATGCTTCTTCCTTGGCTTTGCTATGCAGCCGTCACAACCACATCATGAGAACAGTGACACACACAGATTTATCAGCTCCTCAGCCTTTTTCAGGATCTAACACTTGTAGGGTTGTTATTTCCATTCTGAGCCCAAACCCATCACTTTTCCACACAATATATTCCTCTTGCTTTTCTCCTCCGTTCCAAAGGAGGTGGGAGGAAGGAAGATCACCTCTTCCAAAACATCCTCTTTCCAAGAAAGGCTAAACTGTTTGGATGTGGGCAGCCTGAGCAGTTCCTCAGAACAGTCTCCTTGATGCGTACATGACAGCACAGGATTTCAAATGAGCAACTAAGTGCTGGAAGTGAATAAACAATTCAGTAGCAGAGATGGCAAGTGTGCCCTTCACTAAGATTAATTTTATTATTAAAGAAAAAGTTCACAGGAGAAAACTTGGAGGACAGATTTTCTACCAGCCAGTGATTTGTGCAAGGATTGTATTTTAGAGGTGTTGACAAAAGTGGCTCTTTAATGTGCCTGGATGCATGTTCACATTTCTACAATACTGCACTGCTGCCCTGAGCACCACTCACAGGGTTCATCATATCCTGTACAACATCAGTCACATACCAGGTTGCCTTGAGCTCAGAGATCATTCTGCTATGCTTAGGGAGAGATAATAGCTGTTACAGAATCAAGCCTAAACAAATCAAGTTAAGAGATTTATTTCCTTGTTAAGGAAGGAGATTTTAAATCAAACTTTTACGGGTAGCAACCGTATGTTCAAACCCAACATCTGTGTATCAGAGAACATCACCTCATTACACTATTGGCCTCTAAAGAACTTTTCTGCAATTTCCAGTGAGCTTTAATATCTTCATGGGGAATAAATCTCAGCCACTGACACATGCTTTTCTGCTACTGGGCCCTGTGCAAAAATGCAACAGAACATCTGAAAGGGTTCAGAACTGCAAATAGAAAATCCATTTCTCTTCCCATTTCATAGTCTTGTTTCCACTTGTCTGTGCATTGTGCAGTCTCTTCTGACTGCACTTGATACAAGGCATTGCATATCCTGGCCAGATGCTCACCTTGGGTACAGCAACACAACCCCAAACTATTCTATCAATGAAGCTGGTTTACTTTGAGAAGCAACTCCACTTTTAGCCCTCTAAATAATTACTGGAGTATGGAGTATTTTAAATTTCTAGTAGAGATAGATTAACTTCTGAAAGTTTACATAGATTAGCTTGCTCAAGACCTTCCTCTATCTCTTTCTTTCAGTAATTACTGGTCTTCCTGGAAGAAAGATTTTGAGGGCCAGTACTTCCAATCAGGTTAATTAATTTGTTGTCTGGTCTTTATCAAGAAGCAGCAATAAAGTCTCTAGATGTACACTACTGAAATAATTTTACTAATTATATTTCTTCAGTTTTAGGTGAATATAAGGTGTTAAGTTTTAGTTAAGAGTTAGAACTTTTAGACTGAACATGCCTAATCCATCCAAACAAAAGGCTACTGCCAAAGGGGTGGTCTGGCTCCCCAAATGTGCCTCTTGCTTCCTAAATACTTGCACTGTTTCCCATTGACTGCATTGAACAGTCAGGTGGCTGCAGTGAAAACCTTTGATCCAGCCAGAAAAATAACACCTCCCTAAACTACCCATGATTAGATTGGAGTGGACTCAGCTGTCAGTTCCCTGACAAGCGGACAAGATCAATGTTGGATTTGGTGCCTGGTGCAAGGAAGCAGCTGGGAGACTGGTACAGCCTCTTTTAAAAATCAGTCACTACAGGGTTGAGTTTAAACTACTGTTCGGTATTGTGGCAAGTCACAAAATGGAGAGGCAGTGGTGGGAAGTAGGTAAAACAGGAGGATGAACAAATCTTGCTCGGGTGCTTAGTACAGGGAGAGAGGAACTTTGTTTGTAACTGCTTTGTAAAAACATGTCTCAGAGGTAGGTTTTTGCTGAAGGTGCAGCAAGGCAAGTAAACTGAGCAACCAAAAAGCTCCATGGACAAAGTTGTTCTTGCTCAGCAACCTTTGCTTGACGGTTCCTTTGGCCTAAGCAATTTACATGAAATGAAAACACCACAGTAAATCGGCTCGCCGGGATGGGGCCTGAGTGGTTCAGGCCCAGGATAGCCGAGGTTACCCCAGAAAGGTACTCTCCTTCCAGAGAGCCAGCAGCCTTTCCCTCGGCTAGCCTAGGGGTGCCTCTGCAGGGAGTGATAGCCACGGTGGGCAGTCAGCTCTACAGTGATTTCAGCTCTGGTGATTCCAGCTCTGTGGCCTGGCGAGGCAGCCCCCTTAGCCAGCACGGAGAGGAGAGAGATGAGGGACTCGTGTGGCTATTCCGCCGGAGTAGCAATTTATTGCAAAGGTACCCAGCGAAGGGAAGCCAGGGACGAGGGATCCCTGGAGTCTGGGGAGAATACAGGGGTTCTTATAGGGGTACAGAGGTGGGTGTGAGGGGTTACAAACCAATGGGTTCAAACAGATCTACATAAAATCCCCCAAAGAATTGTGGGCCTCTTTTTCCTCGCCGTAACTAAAAAGTTTTCTTCTTCTCTAGGGGGTCTGGACATTGCTATTGTGCAATGCTCCTTATCTCTTCAGCAGGCCTCCCTCCCCACAGCAGCTTTTCTCCAAGGCCGCGCTGCGGTGGGTCTGCCAGATCCCACACCAGAGAATACGCGTACATCCTGAGTATTCCCATGGAGTAGATCACAATTGCACTTTACATGTCAGAAATTCTAAATTAGAAGAGACTCCAGCATTTTTAAAATGAAAAAATAGAAACTTCTGTATTACACAGACAAGTGAAATGGGGTATTCTGTCAGAAATATGCAGAATTTTGAAACAGGACAGATATTCTCATAGGTGAGCATCAGAACTGAGAAGCCATCACTTCATCACAAATGCCCCAGTGCTTCAGATTCAAGCCTATTCACACTTCACCTGGGTACCTTTATCTTCACTATTGAAAAAGCTTTTTTTTCTTCTCGTGAAAAGGGGTGACAAGAGGTCAATTATAACTGAATTAAAGATGATACTTGACAGTGAAAATTATGTCAAGAACCAAAAGAAATCACCTGTTAATAGGGAAAAAACCCTCCACCACACCTGTATCTTAACATTTTTATGACTTCACCTGTTCCTCTAAAGAATTTCTTTCTGCTAATACAAAGTAGCCCAGGAATCTATTCAGCTTTTCTTGCCTGCTGGTACAAATGCACTCCATGCAGAGAACAGTCTTTGGAAAACATATATGATGGAAGGTCAGATCTAAACATTCCGGAGGACTTCCAGTTCCTGAGGAAGATTTTTATGAGCCTGCTAGCTGCTTGAACTGCTTTGAGGCATGGTGTGACACAGGATAGGAGAGGGTAGGTTTCCAGAAGATCTCTGATGCGCAGCAAGACAGTGATGAACTTGTTTTAGCCTCTGGAAGTCAGTGTGATGCAAACCCCTCAGTCTTATCAGGAAAGACAACAGAAGTGATTGTTACCTGCCTTTGTTACTGTTTTATCATGTGGCACTGTATGACTTTCGAATTCAGCACTGCTATCGCTGTTCTCTATAAGGAGCTCACCTAGGGCATCTAATTCCCAGCTTTGAATCCAGCAGAGCTGTTCTGGCAGCACAAAGGCTGTATTAGCCTCTAGGTAAGTGCTTTACAAAATGACCTTGGCTGGAACTCCTATTTATTTATTTCACAGTCAATAGAAACCATCTATCCTACCAATTCTGTTTAGTACAGGTGCAACTTTAGTTTCCTCATTCCTCTAATCTATGCATATCCATTTCTATGCTAATTTGACTTTTCCCTATTCCTTAACCACAAGCAGCAGCCTCTCATAAATTTATTGTTCTGTTATTTACTCATCTACATTCAAATGTTGTCTTGTGACCAGAATACTTTCAGGCTGTTTCAATGACTACTAGTTTTTCCATTTGTTTACAGGCACTGCCCTTCTCAGAGTTATTCCAGGAAGGGATACATTAATATATGAGCTCATTGCTACAGAGGATAAGGAACAGGAATCTGTGCAAATGCACTCCATTCAGCCCTACTGCAATAACTGGGTAAAATGAGCAGACAACTATAAGAGGCATCTGCTGTTCTTTTTTTCAATGTAAAAGCATTTTTTTAAAGTAAGATGTTCTCCAGGTAGGGAGATCTGCTGCTCTCTTTACATGCTCTCTTAGCCTTTCTTCACTACAAATGGACTAGTTTTTCAAGCATTGGTATGACAGTCAGTCCTGAGAAAGCACCATTTCAAACTATTGGTTAATATAGCCCAGTAACTTCACTGCAACAACCGCCAGCTCCTCCTCCTGCAGATACATGCAGAACAGAACAGGTTTGCCAGCTGATGTCAGCCAGTCCTTGTGCATTCCCTCCCGGGCTCACAGCTGCAGCCTCGCAGTGTCCACACAGCAGCCCTGCCCACCCTGCTGAACACACTCCCCCACAATCAATAGTCTAATCAAGGCACAGAGATGTTGGTCAGGAGGACACGCTCCTCCCTGCATTCCAAGGTCACCCTTCTCCATATATCTGTAGCCAACACCAAGCATGCAGCTCCCCTCCTTGCCTGGCCAGGCAGCCCCTAATTGCAGAAGGGGGGCAGGAAACGCAGTCAAGCCCCCTCATTAGTGCACTGCTTTCCTACTTAGAGCCACCAGAGAACTGGGACAGGCCAGCACTGTTTGCAATGGCACACACAGCTGGAGCTCAGACAGACCTCATTAGGCATTGACAAATCCGCCTTTAGAGCCTAAAGCGAAGCTCAAACACTAAAGCAGCTGCAGAAATGCATCTTCAGATACTCTGGGGAAATTCTCAATTTACCCAGAATGTTAAAGAGCCTTACAAGCGTCCTACTCAACATGCCATGGCACTGTGAAGGATTTCTTGCAGACCTTTTGATTAGTTGAAACTTCCTTTATTATTTAGTAAAAGGTCCAGATGCTGGTTTTCCAGACTCTGCCACTGTAATTACAGATTGACATTGCTTACTGAGGTGCAGGACAAGACACACAAGAATACAACCAGACCAGGACAAGCATGACGTGCCACTTTAGATTTATATCCAGAAAGGATGCATTCCTGCATTCTTCTAAAAAAGCCTCAGTCTTCGCTTTGGAGGCATTTCTGAACATTAGGTAAGGAAATGCTCTCTGCCCTTTTCTGCAGTAACTGAGGAGCCTGCATGTGCAGAGTCCTCTGAAAGGGTGTCCCAGCTCCCATCTGACAGCCCATGTGCTGTTTGTGGAATCTTTCATTTCCCTCTTCCCACAGCCATTGCAAAGGCAGGCACCCTCCCATGCCTAACCTGCTTTCCTCAACAACTAAAACTCCTTTTCAAATTGCAAGCAACTTGATCTTTTACCTCTTTCTCCAGTTGTTCGACATTCTTAATGTGCCCTTGATACAAGACTGATCAATGTCTTTCTGCTGGCAAGATTTAAAATAACATTTCTACTTAAACCTGTTACATTCTGCTCCTTAATAGCGCTCTTCAGCAAGCATCTTAGGACAGCAGAGACGAGGCTAAAGACTTTTTTAGACAAAAACAAAATGGGAAAGCAAGAAAAAAAGAGAGAACAGTTACGTAGACATTACAGGGCAATCAGAAAGTTCCTTGCATCAGAGTATCATGTTTTTACCAATAATAAAATGTCAAAGAAAGGAAAAAAATTTACATATCTTCAGTTTGTGCTCCAAACATGCCTAAAATAAATTTTTTTTCATTTTCCTATACTCCTATCTGTAGAAAGGAAGGCAGAAATCAGATGTATCTATTCACTCATACCTAGCTGAGCATCCACATTCTTGGTTACACATGCATCAGTGCCTAAATTTTCATATCACAGTTGATTAGCCAGAACTACATTATGCTGAAGGAAATACCGCTTCCCTGAAAATGGCTATTTGAATTTAATGGTAACTGTTTTATATCCCAGGGGTATTATCACTATTGCAGTCAGATTTCTGCAATTAATTAGTTCATTGTCTGCCCTTGATGATGAGGTGGCACTTCTCCATGGCAACACTGATTTGTGAAGTTTAGTTTCAGAAAGAGAAGAAACCCACAAACCCTCAGATTTCAGCTACACCAGCAGTGAGAGCGCTCAGGCTTCAAATTCTGTGAGACAGGAGCTGTTTATCCAACTTGTGCTGTGCCTGAGTGCCCTGGCAGCCTGAACACTGCCCAGTGCTTCACTGGCCCTCTGCTAGGGGATTGCAGCTCATTAGCCATGTGTTGACTCATTATTTCAGACACGTGAGATAGCCAGCCAACAGGAAGGGATAGAACATTTCAGGTTCCATCCTAAACAGCTGAGCTACTGGGGAAGGGCCATTTATTTCTTGCTCCTTTACAGGAAGACTTGTTTTCCCATTGTTTATCTTGACCACACCCTGACACCTAATACTTCGCAGTAATAACAAGCAATAGCACCTAGGCTTTAGAGTGTGTTCTGTGCTGGAAGATCCTAAGACAGACTGTACATTTGGTGAAACACACTCAAGACACCTAATAACTTGCCCAGCATGTAAATCCTCTGAGTAGCAGAACAATACAGGCTTAGCAGACATCAAAGCTGCCACAAAGCATTAAACTCACATAGCAAAATCAGACAGAATTACCATGACTCTACCTGGCTTCTAAAGAGTTATTGACATTGAAAAAGTTAAAAGTTGCAAATTTACTTTTCATTACTTCAATAAATTGGGCATCTCTTGCTATTTTGTAAGAAGACACAAAACCTCAGGAGAATTAGTAAGTAATGAGAATACTTACTATGGACTCAAAAAAGCCAATCCCAAATTTTCAGTTTCCATACAAGTCCATTGTATGGGGTTGCTAAACATCAAGATTAATAATGGCTACTCTGTTCTAGTCTGGCTCTGAACATCCCCTACTGAAGATTTTCTGTTGTGAAAAACTAACGGGAGCAGGGACAAAAGCTTTGCTTTCTGCCCACCAAGTAGCTTAATGAGGGTGGTTAGATTCTCTTGCCTTTATACCAAACACCTCATTATTTGTACAAAATAACAGATACCACCAGAAGAAACCTTCCCATTTCAGAGTGCTCCTTGTGGCTCATCTCGTACCCCTACCAGGGGGAGCCACAGGAACCCCACAGACCCCAGAAGCACAGGCTAAACCCCAGATCTTCACTAGACATGCCTCTATGGTGAAAAGTGCTGGGGTGTGGTGTCATCTAGACCTCCTGTGCAGTGTCAACAGCAGGGCCTTCTAAGTGACTTTAACAACAAGGTTTTAGATCCTGCTGCATGCTCTTGAAGTAGAGTGTCCTCCAAAGCCACCATTGCTGTTAGAACCACTGGCTTCCCATTCCCATTGCTGGTGAATGAAGTATCTATATAGAACTACGATCTATTCCAAATACAAAACCATCCAGGCTTTAACAGCAGCACAGATCATCGAATAAGACCCTGGCAGCAGGTGCCCTGCGGGCCACAGAAGAATGTTGGGCAGGGGCAAACAGGCAATTACAGTTCCAGCTATGCCTGATTTAAGGTGCTCTACTGAACCTGCAGATTACCAGCCAGGGACTTGAGCAAGGCCCAGAGAGCTCACAGCACTAATTAGTAGGATTTCAAGTGCACTACAAGTCTGCTCTGCAGGACTTCCTGGCCACTCTGCTGGAATTAATTTCATCCTAATGCCTCATTGTTCATATTATGTATCCTCCTCCTCCATATATAGCATTTCAAATAATTAAAGCTAGGTTAATTACTCTGTCAGCCACTGGGAACACTTACAATGCCACCACATGTGGCAAAGGAACCACATGCAGCTAAAGAATCTCATACTGTTTCTCATGTCTCTGGATGTGGAAAATAACCCCCAGCCCTCTTCTGCATTTTAATAAATAACACTAACTAAAGCATGGATGCTATGTGTGAGATTTGATGGGGTATCTGGTATGACATTTGAAAACCAAAGCTACAAGTGCTCACAATGCAGCAGGCCAGCCAAAGGCTCAGGAACTCTCTGTCTTTTAGGGGTTTACATGCAATAGTCTGGTGTTGCTTACAGAGAGCTGAACTTCCTTAACCCAGCCCCGTGAAAGGCAAGGGAGAAACAGCTGCTGGCTACAGAGACCATAACACCAGGAAGGCAGAATTCAAGCGGAAGACAATTCATCGTAAGAGCAAATAATATGGATACACCAGCAAATACACCTGTAAGGTGGAAATCAGGATGTCCTTGGCCAGCAGGGTCATCACATGTTTAAAGAGCCTTCCACAAAACAACAGCTTTACAGATGAAGCACTACCAAGTCAGGGAATATAAGAGCAGCTAGAAGTGACAGTAGGGAAGCTTACTTTCACAGCCTGAGATATCCTTCTAGTCTTATTTCTAAGTTCTTAAGTACTCCAGATGACCCAGCAGATTTACTGGGACATTTTTCACATACTCACCTCCCCCAGACACCAATGCTTCAGAGCTCAAGCATTTAACAACAGGGAAACAGTTCACCCTCCAGGCTTTTGATCTACCCGTCATCCAATCCAGAGAGATGAAAGCATCTCACCTCTCTAGGAAGCACAGCTACTACTTAGGATTTCTACAGATAAAATATCTGGAACTACACAAAAAATTTCAAAGTCACAGTAAGCACTTTGTAAGGCTGGAGAGGTACATAGTGCAAGATCTGTTACATCCAAAGAAACAAGTAGCTCGTGTTCTTTCTGATTTCCTTTACAGCTTGGGCAATTCAGCAGCCATGGTTTCATTTACTGCTGTCAGTTCAGAAAGCATTTGTCCTCAGGTTCATAAATGTTACCTAAGTGAGTTTCGAACAGAAGTCTGCTTGGATGTTTAACTAGCAACCTAAAACCAATCCTTGTCCCTCTTTCCCTGTTCATCATGTCATTCACAAGCTTGTTTGCACTGTCACTTTCAGGCAGCCTTAGTAAAGTCTGGGAACAGCCATCTTCCACTGCTAGCACTACAAATGGGATGAACACGTCTCCTTAGACTAGGCCACTCACCCAAAGTAGCAAACTGGACCTTTTACTCTTTCCTTGCTGGTCAAAACTCATGTTTTCAGAAACCAGAATGGATCAACAGTTAAGAAAAGAATAAAAAGCACTGTTTAAAATTCTGCACTCCTGCCCAATAATATACAATTTGTTCCCCAACTCCCTCATGCTGCTTTCAGGAGTTGTTTCCTAGGAGTTAGGGTGCATATATAGCACATTGCTGTTTGTTTTTCTTTTAACTAGACTTGGCACACACAAAGTACATCAGCCTTTATTCTGACAAAAAGCAAGCCATGTCCTTTTCCACTCATAACTCATTGAACTTTCTTTTCCATAAACCCCGAATCTGGGTGTTCCAGTGACTCTGAGAGCAAAATCCACCTGTGACTTAACCTAAATCAGATTATATCCAAGTTCTGCCAATAAGGAAGGACACCTGCAGGACAGTAGAATTCACTGTATCAGGCTGCTGTGCCTTTCAAGTACCTCCACCTTCCAGATCTGAACACAATAATGAGGCAGATTCAGGAATAATACTGTGAAAGATGATTTTATTGTATAAGGAGTTTAATAACCTACAAGTAAAGAGAAAGTTTCCTGAACTCTGGGAAAAGTTGTGTAAAATGTCTAAGTTACAAATTAATTACCCAAGATATGTGATAAAGTTAAAAGACCAGTTATACTCATCAATACATATATTTACTAGAAGGTATCTCTCTTATAAACTATGTTATGTTACAATAAGCCAAGCAATGTGATCACTTGCTAAAATGATTCTGTCCTTACAACAGAATTTGAAGAAATAGGGGCAATAAATGACATAGTTGCTCCTTTTTTTATCCACAAATTATTTATTTTTATTGTTTTGAGATACAATATTTTAGCTGGAACAGGTCTCTGGAGATATTTAAGTAATACGAAAGGCACTATAAGAGACCAGGCTTGTAGTGCAGCTACACCTACCACAACTGCTGGTTTGCTGATAACCTTTGATTCATTACCATGGCAGCAAAGAGTAAACCATGCCCCTGCAGTGTGACAAGTAAATCACAAACCCAGAGTGTGACCTAACACACAAACAAAATTTTCCCCTTATGAGAGAGTCAACATTTTTATCAATGTCGAAGCTTAGTGACCACTACCCATCAAAACTATTATGTACAGGACATGTGTATCAAACCAAGTGTATATCAGGATTCAATTCCTCAGTTACAGAAGCTCAGGTTGAGCCATACATTAAAAAATGCAGGAACTGGGAAAGGACAGAGCAAGTGTTGGCCTCTGCAAGAAAACATCTGGGTGCCCTGGTGAACACCACCCTGTAGCACTGTGCCCTGGTCAGCAGGCCAAGGGAAAAGGCCAGTTCCAGTCCTCGTGGAGCACTCTGTCTATCTCGGCCCTTCCAATACAATACAGGAATTAGCAAGTCTCTTGTAGTGACTATGGGTGACAAAAAATCCTAGACATCCAAAATGAAGCAAGCATACAGTTGAAGCTAAAGTAGAATACTTTTTTTTTTCAGAGAACCTTCTCCTCATTTGTAAATTCACACCATCAGTTCAGTCTCCAGAGGCTATTCTGGCACCATATATAATTCTATCTGAGAAAAGCATCCCACCAGTTTCTCCTGTGTTCACTAAGATGATCATCATTATATTTTAAGCAATTCCTTAAGCACTCAGGGCGTCTTTAGTCACTTGGATCTGCAAGCAACTGCAAAAGCAGTAGTGCTTTAATTGCACTCACACTCCATATGGTTTAGCTTCAAAGGCACAGGAGCAGCCTCCCAGGGCTGACAGCTCATCCTGGCGTTCAGCAGGGACGTGTGGGGTGCACGGGGCACATTCAGTGTGGCTCACACTGGTGACACACTAACCGAAATCACCCGCTAAGCCATCAGCTTCAGACAGAGGCACTGCACTTTCTCACAGCTTCTATACCTGTGACACACCACACCATACGGAGGCACAGAGTCCCTTGCAGTACCATTTGCAGCAGCTGAAGGTGTCTCATCATGATGTAAAGGGATTTTCTTTCCTAGGTTCACTCTTGCATCCCAAGGTGCACGCACACAAATGGGGAAAAGTGGCATTATCAACAAATACATAATTAAAGGGAGATCTATTCTCTGGCTAGACTGTAACTTTCATTTACCAGAAAAAAAAACCCATGGAAAATTTCAGAAAAAAAAAAATCTTAATTATTAGGAAATATAATAGCTCAATAAATTTCTGAGACACAGCTATTAAGGGCAAAGACATGAGTGATGGGGGATACTGATGAAGAATGCAAACTTGATATAGCACAGAAATAAACCTAAAACTTACTCCTGTTGCAGGACATTTTTTTCCTGGTAATCTGATATGCAAATTTGCAGAAGACTGCAAAATGCAACTAGATTTCACTTCACAATTAAACCATGCATCTTCAGATTTCACAAAGGCTAAAAGGAAACCTAGGTTCTCTTGAAAAAATTCAGTATCAGCTCAAATTTAGAATTTCACCTATATTTTTTCCAAAGTTTGCAATTTGGGAAACAAAGATGTGTTTCAGTTTCATCTAAGCACTACACTGTACATACAGTGCTCTCTAAAATAAGAAAAAGCAAGAAAAAGCTATGTTTCAAAAGAGAAAATTCACTTGAAGGGGCACAGCAGCATTGCATCGTCAGGGTCACATCATTTTATATTCCTCTGTATCTTCCAGCTGACTGCACAAATGTTAAGCTGCTCAGTAATTACACCAGGCAATCACAGACCTAATGAGGGCAGCAGCACTGACCACCTACCTGGCAGTAACCACCAGCTTTCTTTGGAACTGCCTGTACAGGGCTAAGGGGAAGCACAATCACTTTGTCCTGACATTTATTGTTTTAATTGAAGATACATAAAAACCTATTATAGGCAGCCCCATGTGTTCACTGAACATATTTTGTGAACAAGAAGCATTTCAATAACAGCAAAGCAATTCATAGAGGGAAACACACAAAAAGTTGTTTTTGTCTAAACAAACTACTTCAGTTTGGGCACTCATCCAAGGCAGGGGAGATCCAAACAGCAGGATAAGCAGCATACCTGTATTAATGTACCAACAGCTCAGAGTTAAATACATTTTACACTTAGGTTGAACTCCATCTTTATCCCTTCACCAGCTGACTTCAAATGGTGACTTTTGGGAATTTCAGCCTTATGGCCCTGCTAGCCTGAGTCCGTATAAATATCCAAAATGCTTCAGTCTTCTGCATTTACAAAACCAAATGTGTGCTTATCCTGGTGTTAGAGTCAAACATGCATGAAAAAAAATCTGAGACACAACATTATTCTTTTACTTTATTTATAGGAACTTTTGGTTTTGAAGACAGTTATTTGACAGTTTTCAAATTATTCAAGAACATTTCTAATGAAGAGAGCCTAATTATATTTTAATTATTTCCTGTTGCTAATTAGGGTGAGATACAAGCTCTTAATACAATGGAAGCTATCTTGAGATAGGGCGAGTGCTATCCAGATGCACAATAGTCCTCAACAACCACTATTCCCTTCAGCCTTATTTGTTTAGTGCTCCAGTAAACAAGTGGGACTTCAGCGGCAGCCCTTAAAGTGGTCTTTTGGCACTTGGGAGGTAACATATACCAGCATCCAGTTTGGTAATTTTTTTGATGTGGGGTTGTTTTTCCCACCCCTTTTTTTTCACTTTCATCTTCAAAAATGTTAGGTCTATCAGTAAGTCTAAATTACTAATTTATAAATCTAAACAAATACATGTGCTAAATGCAGATTTACAGAAAATAAAAATCTCAGTAAAAAGACTTCATATTCCACATCACAAAGGGAAGGGGATAAAGGTTAATAAAAAGTCCTAAATAGAGGGGTCTTGTTTGGAAATTGATAATTATGTCAGTCAAGCATGGGCAACAACGACCTGATCTTTCAAAATTAAATTTCCATCTCCAAGTAAACAAAGCAATGCTTAGTTAAATGCAGAGGAGCAGCAAGCCTATTTTTATAAGGAGAAGTAGTAAACAGGCTTCAGAAGAAATATAAAAAATACTTAGATTTCCTAGAGGATTCTAAAATTCCAGTTATAAAAGCCAGCAAACATTTGCTGTTGGAGTGTGCTATTATTGATACAATTAAACTTGTAAGAAATGCCAAGATGGAGTTTGTGGCAGGGAACAGATGGTTTCCTGAACTTCATCAATCGACATGCATCTCATCATATACATATTGTGTGTAGGAAGCTTACAGGAATTTTCTTCTGCTTATTTCCCTGAATCTTAGAAAAAAAAAAAAGTACTACTGTGTGGCATCAATGCATGCTATGAAATATTTTTATTTGTGTAAGCAGCAACTTGGCCAACTGGAGCTAGGGCAAGTTCAATGTAATTTAAAAAACTTTCCTCCCAGTTTTTTGCAAGATTTGGCACCTCTATAGCTCAGCACATAATGGTAGGTGCCCAGCTTGCCCAACTTTTGTCTAAAAGCGAGTTAAGTTTTTGTCTAAACTATCAGTAAGCTCCCATATAAACTGCTTAAGCATAGCTCTTCATGTGCTCATTTCAGATTCAAATTTACTTGCATACCACCTCAGTGGTTTTTTTCCCCCTTTTTACCGAATGTCTACTCAGGAACCAGAAGACATGAATTGTATGTGATGAAATTAAGATGCCTTCTGCCTATGAACATTATGCTGTGAGCTGTAATCAAACATTAACAACATTAAAAAAGCACTACCACCTCTATGACTCCTTGTGGTTTTCTAAGGAAGCTCTTCCTTTTAATACATGTCAGGAGTGTTTCAGACAGTACTTATCAAATTGTGCTGGAGTAAGTTCAAAGCAGCTCCAAATATTTCAGTGTTGGGAAATGTAAAAGGTGAGAAGGCTTTTAGTTTGAGTGAAAAAAAAAGGTTTCAGAAATAAAGCAAAGATTTTAAGTTCAGCTGTAGCTGCAAAATTACAATGTATAAGAAGATACAATAATCTAGACTGCAAGGACATTAGAACAAGGGTTAGTGTTCCTAGGTTTGGCTCAGAGAAGTATTGAAGCTGCAGAAAATGTGCTTAGCAAGGACACTGAAGTTTTAAGCTTAATAATGGAATATTGTGCATTGTTATTACAAGCATACAAGTGAGTATTGTTTGTAACAGGTATATGTGTGCTTTTAAGTGACTGGTTAGAACGCTTGTCTGGAAACTTTAGAAGCATGCTATTGGCTGAAAAGCTTTTAAGAATGCTCTGTATCTAAGAAATCTTGGGTTGTCAGCAGATGTGAGCCATGTACATCTCTTGTGTGCACGAGGCTGATGCCTGAATAAAATAAATAATTAAAAGCTCGTGGAGCGTCTGTCTGCTCCCCTGTCCCGTTGAATGATACTCCGACATTTCAGGGCACCCATTAGCCTGCTACTACAGAATCATACCATGGTCTGCCATAGTTTGTTTAAATCACCAACTCAGAAGCTCACCAACATCTGGTCCTTTAACTCTATAACATTAGAAATTATAAAAAAAAATCCCAAAATATTTCTACAAGTGTCAGCAGAGGGGGTGGGGTGGGGCAAGGGGCGTCAGAAAGCAGTCCAGAGTTAAACTTGGTACCAGCTCCAACTGCTGATGTCAAGAGAAGCTGAAGTGCAGCAGAAGCCCTTCTGCCAAGGTTCCCAGGCAGCCTTCCAGACAGGCAGAGTAGGAGGGAAAGCCAAAGGTGCAGTGAGCACTTGCAGAATTTGGGTATCTCCATTGCGCATCCCCCAGCTTTCTCTTTAGACACAAAAGGCTGATGGCTTTTCCATGCAAAGGATTGCAAAGTTCTTAAGAGTCTTCAGGTATTCTTGCAAGAGAAAGACTTACCTGAAAGCTTAAGCTTCCATTACAAGAGAGGCCACTGCCACTACTTGCTGTAGCTATTCAGTTGTAGTTGAAGTTGTTTTCTACTTTCAGCTGACACTTTGTATTCTGGGGTCTTGACAGCAGCTTCTTCCACGCCCCTCCCTCAGCATTCTTTAAACAATAGATTTTCTTAGTTAATTCAAAAAGAATTATTTCCAGTAAAGTAACTCAAAGTACTTACTGTATAATCAATGCTTTTAGATACAAGTATCCACTAGACATTTCATTTCACATAGATACCCATGGGGTCAATTACACGTGCTGTGCAAATCATGCACTTGAGTGTGATCAGTGACACTAGAAATTCAAGTATCTTTGGCTTTCTAGATGAATCTTTGGATGGACTAGGGCACAGCTATGTAGCTAATTATTCTGTATACAGATCCATGTTAAGCAGATGGTGAAACTTAGATGTGATTTCATAGTAACACATTTGGAAGTGACAATTCTAAATCTCTCACTTTGTCTCCAAACTGGCTTTGGGATAACCTACTATAACCTGCAACAATCTTCTAAGTAGTATCAACATTCAAATTAACCAGATTCTTCCTGCTATTAGGACACATCCGAAACTGAGGAGTTTCTAGACAGTGCTTACCTTCGGTTCATTTAAATTGTTTCTGAAAACAGAGAGTCACTGCTTTGACAGAGGACAGTATTTTTCTGTTTGTTTTGTGATTCATAGTCCTACTATTACATTATTAAGATACTAATACTTTTAGTATTATCACCACCTATCCCTCCTCAAGAAGGCAACAGGTGAGCAGTCTAAATATCCCCTTCTTGTATAAGCAGGAGCTGTTTCCTCCAAGCTTCATTCCATGTTTGCCTTTTTTCTAGCTTACTCTATGTCATCTATCACCTGAAAGTCAGGTGATTTAACCATCTGCAATGCCACATCATCTTCATTCGTCTAGCTATAATGAGAATAGCTGATGTAACAAGCTTCCCATTTTCCACTTTGAAAATTTCTTCGAGTTAAACATAGACACACCACATCCCCCAAGCTGTTTTAGAGCATGAAAGAGGAGAAAAAGAATTCAGCAACACTGAATCTCAAACATTTCCATATAGAGTAGGAAATTAACACTGTCCCAAGAAGCCAGAGCAGAAAGGTGAGAGACAAATATGGAACAAAATAGAACCTACTCTCCATCTTACAAGTGCATTAGGTATTTTCTTGTTAATAAAGCCCTAACTAGGTGTATTAGTGAGAAATAAATTAGCCAAGAATACAAAAATGGAAATCCTAGGGAAGAGACTGCTACCTCTACCAGCTGGAAAAAAGAGAAATGAGAGGACTGAACAAAGAAAAACCCTAAGGATGCAGAAGGAGCAAAGGTATAGGGAAGGAATACGAGACAGACAACCTGCCGAATTAATAGAAACAAGTAGGCGTTTTTAAGATGCCTGACAACTTTTCAATGTGAAATACTTCCATTACTAATCCTCAATGGAGCTGAATGAAACATACTGTGAAAAGCTCCCTTTTAAAACACAGGCAAGAAGGAGAACTTGCATGTTCTGACTTATACCATTAAGTATACAAAGTCAGAGGATACCAGGGGCTTTACTGGCTGATCAAATAACAACCCCACAGTGAGAGATTCTGGAAAACCCTATTTCTGTCCACACAAACCTTGGTAATGGCCACACCAATTCTAGAAAATTAGAGACCACTCAATTTTGTTATGTGCAGTAGATACACCTGTGCAATATGACTTAAGGTGTAAAGTCCACCCAAGAAGAATCCAGGGTAGGGGGAAGTGTAAAGCAGATGGCTTGACTTTCTAGCTAAAAAGGTAGTGGGACTTTTAAGAACCAATCTTCTAGTAGTCAATTTTAAAACTTCTTGAAGAACCAACACAAAACACATCCAAACAGGTGAGATGTTTTGCCTTGCCCAATATTTGGTTTCTTTGGTACTAATGCAGAGTCATTAGCAGTATTTATGGCCACGGGAAATCCATCCAGATGAAAGTAAGCAACACACGGAGATGTCACAGGCATTACTAACAAAGCACTGTACTCTCAAACAGTGTGTTCTTTCCTCTGGCCACCTTTTGTCCATTTGCTTAGCCTAGCTGGATAAACCAACCCATATTTGATGCTATCCATCAATCTGAATTTTAAAGCTAATACAAAGACATTTTATTTGCCCATAGCCATTTCTCTCTTACATTCCAATTCACATCACAGAAGCAAAGAACTTTGTTAGTCGTGGGATTAAAGTCAGGCTCCTTCAGTTTTTATACTTAATAGGAGCAGTCACATCAGTGGCTGAAGCCTGGTCTTAAAAGAACCAGGTTAGTCAAACACAAGACAAAAATCCAACTGCTCTATATTTTATCTACCATACTTGACAAGGAATGAAGCTTTTGCCACAAACAGTGCCTGAAAGCAATTATTCCCAAATTATGATGGCAGTTCAGAAAAGTAATGTATATCTCTGAATTCTTTTTCTTGTGAGTACAAAACACTATGGTGACAGTAGAGACCACACTTGGGCAGGTGTCTGTCTCTTCCCTGACCAGCCAGAAGGCAGGGCTGAAGCATCTTTTGTGCACTGCACACAACCTCC
Organism: Vireo altiloquus; assembly: GCA_013396875.1. NCBI lineage: Eukaryota > Metazoa > Chordata > Aves > Passeriformes > Vireonidae > Vireo > Vireo altiloquus. The sequence continues at coordinate 461,260 of VZRF01010371.1, read as the reverse complement.
TACTGCATATAGCCACACATCAGCAGGGAAAGTGTCATTTTCTGGATCTTGTTATAAGTTGAACTGGGTAAACAATACTGGCCCAAAATATCTTTCTGTCAAGGAATGGAGCTGTTCAAGCACAGAATATCCGAAGTCATACAGAGGACTGTAAGACTTCTTAATAGGACAGGTAAGATGAAGTGACAGGGAAAGTGAACCTGCAGGTACACCTTCCTAGGAACAGGATCTAATGCAGCAACACCATTAGAAGTAGTAATTCAGAGATCCAAGCCAGTAATTAACACATACAATTTAACATTAGGAAAACGACAAAAAAAAAAAAAAAAAAAAGACTGTGGAATCTTTTATAGAATATCTTAAACTTCCTCTGACAATCAGTTTTAGAGAAGTTATTTCCCATAAATCTCTGTTACATAGTAAGTCTAATTTAATCTAGTATATTTCAAAAAAAAAGCAAATCTGTGGCTAAACTCAGTCAAATTGAAATGATGTTTTAATATATTTAGCATACTCTGTGCATTCTGTGTGTAGCCCTGCACAGAAATTCAAATTTATCTCAGTTGAGGAGGAACCTGGAGTCTAACTTGATTTCCAACTTGGTCTCAAAATAGTGAGGTAAATTACAATTTACAGTCTTGATTACTAGTCCCACAAAGGGTAGAGGAGTCACAGTTCGACTTCTAGGCTTTTAAATACAATTTATTTTCTAGTGAGAATTGAAGGATTCAGATTTAGATATAGCATAAAATCAACTCAAGTAAGGTCACAAAATGAGTATAGAAAAAATTTCACTGAGGGGTTGTCAGCGCAGATCAAAATGCCTAACATGTCCTACTTGGGTTTCTCACATTGTTTGAATAACTACTACTAACATTGACAATGTATTTTTTGTGCATTTTCAATATAACTTAACTAAAGGTATAAAGCTATTCACCAAGAAGAATGCCATACCTTTCAACAAATGCAGAAATATCACATCTTTACCTTCTGTCAGAAAGTCAAACCCAGTCTCCCAATACTCTGGACATATATCACAGGTGGACAAAAAACCCCAGGCCACCTCCCACAGGGTAATCAAGCAGGTAACTACCACAGACATTTTTTTTTCACCTCGAGCTTTACCTGTCCTTGTCAGCAAGTGACCCAAGTGTTGAAGTGACCCAGGTTGTCAAAACAACTTAGTCTGCTCTGCAACTACTTGTTGGTCCAGCCCTCACTCACCCTTCACACAACACAGTGGTTCAGATAGAGTAGTTTCCGGTCTGTGGCGTTAAAAAGTTACTGTAATACATTTTAATCACCTGTATATAAACATACCACCTGAACTTGTGTCCCTCAGAGGAGTAAAGAGCAGTAATATTGCCAGAAAGAAGGCCAAGTTAACAACTCTGAAGGTGAAAATCTTCCCTCCACTCCTCATGAATTATCACACCTTTTTCTTGGGCTTTCCTTGAGTTGGATACACAATACATTAGATCATTCGGGACTGAACAGTGGTAGTCCTTTAATAATACCTTGTTAAGTGTTTCTTTTAGTAGTTCAATTTCTTAGTTTTCTTTTGTATTGTATCCACGATGATTTTGGACATCCTTCCAACATTAAATTTTATGCTTCTTATGATTAGACTGCCTTGTAGAATTTTGAGATACTTGGGCAGAGGACAATTCAAATTTATCAGTGCTAGAAATTTGAGTTACTAATCTTCCCCTCCTTCCACACCTCCCACACCCAAGTGCTGGCTTTTCACCCGAGTGATTCTGGGTTTTCAGTTCACCCAAGTGCTGGATTTTCACACACTACTATATGCTTCCTATTATGCAAGACAAATTTTGAAAGGATTTCAGCATGCAACACCACAATATTCCAAAGCGGTACTGTTGGGAAAAAATACATGTTCTGCATATACAACCACAGAAGAAATATATTACCCAAAAAGTGGATGCATTTTTCCATACCTTAAGCAATCTTAAATCTAAACAACAGAATAAAATTTTATATTTTGAATGTTTTTATTCCAATCAAAATACAAATACAAGCATTTGAAAATGTACAAAAATAAAAAAGGACATTTTCTACATCTTAAAAAAGCAGATCAAACTTACTTCTATATGTACAGTCCTTTTGGTGAGAAATCTTAATCAGGGGACATTTTTTCTGTTCTCTTCTGAGCATTGTATGCCAAATCCCCTCCCCCAAAATCCAGCCACACTTAAAACTAAAAGCAACATTTCAAAAACCTAATACACTAAATGTCCCTGAACAGATTACAAAGAAACCATTTCTTACAGGTAATAAACCTGTAGGTGATAATGTATTTCCCTAATGACTTTGGGCAAACTACATCCTGATGGGTAGTTTGCAAATCAAGTTTTCTGTAATTTGTTGATATATAACTTGGACAATAAAGCTGAATTACATTTTTCTTTTTTAAGGTATTTTTACAAATTAAAAAGCCAATTATAGATTTGTTGATAGCATTCTTCCTTCTTCCCTCCTTCCCCCAAAGTTTTAACTCTTCAAAAAAAAACCCAACAAAACCACTTATCTGCAAATAAGAATAAAACGCAGTAGAAGAGGTCTGAACCCAAAATGACTGTGTTTTGCATCATCTGCCAACATAAAATGGACTAAAATGATCACCCACGCAATACCACATTGAACTAATGAATGCAGAGGAAGCATCGCCACAGCAACAGTTTTGAACCACTCCATTATGTATATTCAAATATTTTTGGTATCAAGTTTTGCTGAGTAATATTGATCAAATTATCTTAAGCAGCATAGTTCATCTCAATGTTCTGTCATTCATTTGGCCAAGACACTGTTTTCTTTCAATGCTCTGACAGCTAATGCTTTTTGGAGCTGCAATGATGTAAGGATAGGTGAGGCAATGCTCATGTAAAGAGGTACCCACTTAACTTACAGTATGGAAAAACATTTTTGGGGGACACAAGCCCTTCTTCAGGTCTCAAATACAGCAGGAAACTTTAAAATTGAACACAGTTGCTCAATTTATGGGAATGTGCCCAGTTTCTTAGAGAAAAGCAAGGTAACAGTGCTTCAGAGATAGCTCCCAAGAAACAGGTTGTCTCCAACCTTTTCCTCTGCCATTCCTTCAGCTGTCAACTTCAACCACATCATTTAACAGAAAGCTGCTTAGCAAGAGAACAGCTAATAACTACTTCTACAGTGTCCAGAACACAGGCTCGCAAGCCATAATCTTCTAGCTGCTATCTGTAACAAGCTAGAAGCATTTAGTTTACCTGGCCCTATTGTGGACAGGGATCTCATTAACTTGTACTGTGATGGGAGATGAATGCAGGTTGAATATGGGTTTAACAATGGCCTCCTGCCTGCAGCACACTTACCTACGCTAGCTTTCAATGGTGCTTCTTCTACAGCTTGAGTCTTACATCTAAAAAAACCCAAACATCTGCAGAGAAACACACTAATATCCAAGAAGTAATGTTTAGTTCTGTACAATACCTAGTTCAGTATGACACAGCCATTCTTAACATTTTGTACTTCAGGTCAGCTGACTGAAAATCATTGTTCTGTACTTAAGGGCATGCGTACTTAGAGAATACACAAGTCTGTTAAGTTTCTCAGGCAAATTTTAGACACAACTCATTTTTCTGCTGTCTTAAAATATTTTAAGATTGTCCTGTGAGCTTGTTTCAGCACTAACACATTATATACATACTTTTTACTTGCTAAAGATTTACTTCTTAGTCCACAGGAAAAGTTATTTTTCTAGAAAGATCCTGAGCACATTTCTTAACCATTACCACAGACACATAAAGATTCACATAGGTAACATCAGGACATTCTCCAGCTACTTCACACTAGTGGTTAAGATTAAATACTGACAAGCATTTGAAGTTGACTGAAGCTTTTCTTTTCTTGCTAAGATATACGAACACATCACAGGCAGTTTTGTTGCAAACTGAGAAAAAAAACAAGGAATGTATTTATTACCAAGGAAAATAAACTCTGCAGCATTTAAAATAGAAGTCATACTTGGGAAAACACCTAAACAGCAGTAACAAGACACTTAGAGAAAATTCTGTTGGCCTAGTCATATACCTCCTTCAACTAAGTTTCATATAGACCTAACAGTAAAACCAAACCCAGCAACAGGCAGAATCAATAGAAAATAAAAAGCTTTTGATGTAAAGGCAATTGCTTCACTTTTAACAAGGTGGGAAGACAAACAGCGTAGTTTATGGAACAGCCAGTATTTGAGAGGTAGTCTAGTTGTTCATTTGACTGAGAGAGGTAGAGCTAGTTGAGTAATCAATAGCTAAGGCTAGTCAAAATCATAATTATCCCAAGTTTTCTAAGATGGAAAAAATATGCCTCAGCCTGAGACTGCTAATGTCACAAGGGATTCAGTTGTCTTGCTCGTATTTATTCATTTTTACATAGGTAAGGTTATTGTAAAACATCCAGAGAAAATGATCTCAGAGACAGCCAGTGAAGAAGCTTAACTACATTTGGCATGTGCCAACCAATTAAAATAGGTTATACATCTTATGACTCTGAAGGTTAATAAAGCTAAGTGGTTCTCCTCTTTGGGCAGGTCAATATTACTACAAAAACACAGACATACCAAAGACTACAGGCTAATTTAAGACTAAGTTAAGTCTCAAATTCCATATGGTTTATCTATATAAAATTCTCCATACAATTTCTTCAAACATAGAAAAAACCCCAATTATTTTAGAGATGAAAGCCAAGAAGACATGAAGGTCATACAGTCAACAGGTAATAAAACCTTTGTTAAAGACATCTGGTTTCAGATCATACATAATGTTCCCGTGGATTGATGTAGACTCTTCCAGGTCCTGAGTTTGGTGGGTATCTGTTGCTCCAATTTTTGTAGTAAGTTTGCTGATAAACAGGATACATAGGCTGAAGACCCTCTTGTTCCTGTGGCTCTTCAGCCTCACAAGTAAGTTGCCTTCCATTCATAGCTTTCTAAACACACACAAGGGGTAATAAGTTTCATAGATCATCTATAGAACCCACAATTCCTATTCTTGGTAAATAGCTTGGTAAAGCTTTAAGCAAAATCAAAGATATGATTTCCATAGGATTTCCAAAACAATCCTATGAAAAAAGAAATAGGAACTTAAAAATTACACAAACACACGGAGTTAACCTTAAGTATTTGTTAAAAAGGAAATTGGACTTTAAAGGTCAATAAATCAAAAGAGCAAATCACCAACTATGAAAATGTCTGTCAACACTCCTCTGCTTTATTTTACTCACCAAAAAATGAGAGCAGGAGTGTTTAAGTATTTAAATTAGTCAGTAAAATACTATAGGATATTAAAATGGTACTGCCACTTTCCACTTAACCCACACATCCAAAAGTTATTGACCATGATGGACAAATATATTTTTTGTTCATGAAAAGCAACACTGTAAGCTTATTTTATGTAATAAGATCAAATCAAAGCTTCAGTCAGGAATTCAAGCCATCTTATTATTTACCATGTGCTGCAAGTTTCCAGCATCTTTCTCTCTGTACTGGCTCTGCAAAGCAAAATGTTCTTTCTGAAAGAAGAAAAGTTACAGAGGAAACAAGTCAAGATTCAACACTGCAGAACAGGTTTGGTTAATACAAAAAACACCAGTCATTCTGAAATATGCTCTGCCTTAGGGAGTGTCTTAACTCATTATCATTTAGAATCCTTCTTACAATACAATGGCTGGTGGAAAAAAAGATGAGTATCAGTCAGGGTCACTTGTCCCAGCTGTGCTCCCTCTCCCAATATCTTACCTTATGTCTCCCTCCCAATCTCCTGTGTACACCCCAAGCCCATCTGCTAGCAGGGCAGTACAAGAAGCAGAATAGGTTCTGATGCTGTGCAGCAATAAAAAACACCTGTGAGTTATCAACACTGTTTTCAGCACGAATCACAAACATGGCCCCATACCAGCTACTGCAAAGAAAATTAGCTCCACCCCAAACAAATGGCCCACTGTAAGAGATGAGGTTCAAGATCAACTAAGGAATCTGGAGGTGAGCAAGTTCATGGGATCTGATGAGATACATTTGCAGGTTCTGAAGACACTTTCACAGGAAGTGACTAAGCCACTATTCATCCTATTTTAGAAGTAATGGCAGGCTGGTGAAGCTCCCAGTGGCTGGGAAAGGGGAAAGAAGACCCCCACTTGTAAAAATGGAAGTAAAGATGACCTGGGGAACTACTGGTTAGTCACACTTTAGTGCCCAGCAAGATAAAGGAGCAGATTCGCCTGGAAACTGTGCTAAGACATATGGAAAATAAGGAGGTGGTTGGTGACCACCAACATGATTTCACTAAGGGCAAACTGAGCCTGACAAATTTAGCAGCTGTCTCTGACAGGATTAGTGTTGGTGGATGAAGGAAGAGCAACTGGTGTCACCTACCTGAACTTGTGCAAAGCATTTGATGCTGTCTCACATGACATCCTTGTCTCTAAACTGAAGAGGCATGGATTTGATGGATGGACCATGCAGTGGATAAAAAATTGACTGGACGGTCACACTCAAAGACATGGCTCATCAGTGGCTTGATGTCCAAGCAAGGACCAGTGACAATTGTCATTCCTCAGGTGTCTGTTTCAGGACCAGCACTGTTTAACACCTTTTTGGTAATGTGGACAGTGGGATCAAGGCACCCTCAGTGAGTTTTCAATGACATCCAGCTGTGTGGTGTGGTGACATGCTGGAGGCAAAGGGATGCCCTTCCAGAGGGACCTTGGTGGGATTGAGAAGTGGCTCTGTGTGACTCTCCTGAAGTTCAACAAGGCCAAGTGCAAGGTCCTGCACCTGGGTCAGGGCAGTCATAAACACAAACACAGGCCGGGCAGAGAAGTGACTGAGAGCAGCCCTGAGGAGAAGGACTTGGGAATGGTGGTGGATGAGAAGTTACTTCATGCAGAAGCACTGAAATCTCCCTTCCTTCAAATTTATTTTTTTCTTCACCATTATGATAGAACAATTTCATTTGTGAAATGGGCTGTTTCCAGACATCCAGTTGATCACAAACTGCCTGAGTTAGTGGCCAATCTAAATCACACCAAGCAATGCCATCTAACAAGTATGATTTAGGGTACGGTTTGTACTGTGGTATCATCACTCCTAATTAAGTCCTTCCTTTATGCTACACTTTGTATAGGGCACAATAGGCTAAAGCAACATCTTTGCACAATTGCACGTATTTTTTGTTTTGCAATTCCTTCTTTTCCCAACAGTGTCACAGTGGTAGCAACAACACAAAGTAGCCGGGTTGCTGGTCTTTGTGCAGAAGTCCCTCCACAACAAGTATACATACTTTGGTATGTAGGTAGGTAACATTTACAGTGATCATACATACATACATTTTCTTACCTTCAAAAATTATCCTGAAGAGAACCCAGTTTCAACAATGTTTCATTCTTCTTACTTTATCCCCCTTCCCCTTTTTACACATTTTACCCTTCCACATTTGTTTAGTTCAAGCTTTGAAGAAAATTTAGTTAAGTTTTAATATGACCTCCAAATGCATTGTGAAATTACTTAAAAAATAATGTAATAATTCCTACCTTCTCCACTCCTCCAATAGTTATTTTTCACCATTTTCACAGGTCTATTTTTCCAGCTCTAGTTTGTCAAACTTTTTGTCTTGTAATTCCATTTCAAACTGTCCTCTCCTGACCTTAAAGTCACATTGCTTTTGCTTCTCAAGTCCTAAATGCAATCTGCATTTCTGTGATTTACCACTTAGCAGGCAGCATTGCTCTTTCATACCTGAGCTAAGAGCATGAGCTCACCACACAAGAAGGTAAAACACAGATGGGGAACAAGAATAGTCCCGTCTCCACCAAAAGCTAATGTTCTTTAAACAAATAAACAAAAATCTGCTTGCTTAAGAAATTTGTCCAACAGTGGATGTGGACATGATTTAGACACACACACTGGAAACCAGAATAGCAAATTCCAGTCAGTTCATTTATTCAATTAAAACTGTTAAGTCAAAGGAAATCATCTCACATGGCATGAAAAGACAACACCTTCACTAGATAATGAAATTATACATTTTACAGCCATGGAGCAAGAGACAGAACCAAAATAATCATATTCCATCAAACAAACTGGTGCTGAGCTACATAGTCTCTGTCTTCCTGCATGGAAACAATCTGGGGTTCTGTGCTTGGATTCTTAACAGAAGTTTGCACTGTCTTACCATCACATTTTGCAAAGTTTCATAAAATCTGTTTTATTCTGAGAATTCTCCTTCTCAAATAGTTCTTCAAAAGCCTAAAACCAGTGATCTCACCAAAAACTTCATCTTACATTTTCTGATCCTTTTCAATTTAGAAATTCCATTACAAAGGGATCTACTAACAAAAACAGCTTGTGTCTCACTCTAACCCCTATCAGATATTTTTTTTTTCCTATTGCAAGATCAATACATATCTGTGCATATTTTGTGCTCCCTTCCATTCGGTCTTGTTTGCCTATACAGTTCTTTGGTCTAAGGCAAATGATAACAATAATGCTTCCTTTCCCATCAAGGAGGAGATACTCCCACCTGTATGAAAAGCATTAGGAAAAAAACTAGAAGAATTCAAGAGAGCCATAATCTATAAATGAATCAGTATTATACTAGGTTTAAGGGTTCAGTGGCTGATGTTTTCAAATATGATTCACAAATATCATCATTTGGTAAATGGTGCTTTTAATGGTGCTAAGACAACTTCACCTTTTTCTCTCTGCTTTTGATCAGTAACACAAATACTACTGTTAAAGAGCTTTGCTTGGCTAAATAAGTGAGGCATTCTTCCAAGCTGCAAGTCTCAAGTCAGACCTACCTACTGGGCTCTTTTACCCTTATCCACTCTTATTCCTGTTTCTACAGAAGAGCCCTGTTAAATTCTGAATCCTTCAACAACTCTGAATGTTGCACTGCATTGTGCAAAACATGTTTTTTTCTTTTTCCTTCAGAAGCACCTGTCAAAGTAATAACTTCAGTTCTTTCACACTGGCACAGACTGTCCATCTCAAGCACGTTTGGAGGAAAGTAAAGAAGTTTTTGCTTCCTAGTACTATATTGTTTGAAAAAGTGAAGCTAACTCTAATGATTCCAAGGACTGCTGGAATTAGTGCACCCTCTTCCATTTCTTTTTTTAAACGTTATGCGATAGAAAAATTCCTCTTTAAGCCGCTGGAATTCTTGCATTGCTCAACTTCTTCCTCAATTGCCTCAAAAACTGTGTTGCCAAGCAGAGATTCCTCTCTTACCAAGGACGTAACCTTCAAGCTGCTCACCACTCTTTCACATTCCATGTAATAAATAGTTCTGAGTAACAGAATAGTATTTCCATGACAATGATTATTAAAAGGACACGCAGACAAAAGCAATAGTGCTGTTGACAAAAGAGTTGACAAAGATGAACCTACAGTCTTCATAGTAAATAAAACTATAATGTAATTTTTTCCATAGTATTCCTATGTTTTGGACTTTTGCCTCACTCTTTTAGAGCCATAAGTGAACCAGTTTTTCCCAGTTCTGAGGTGATTCACACGAATACGTGAATTGGTATCTGCAAATACTAGTACAGAGAAATTATGAGTACTCAGTTACATAGTACTTGTACATACTGGTAGCTCATTAACACTAGCACACAAATGATAAAATATATTTAAAGTAAACTTAAAGCTTCCAAGTCTCAAGAAGTACTCATGAAAGACACTGGTTATCCAGTATTATCACAGATCTACAACATTTCCCTTCATTTTAATACCATCACCTACTGACCCAGATATGCATAATACTAGTTAAATAGTGATTGCTGGGATACAAATAGGAGAATTTCAGCATCATCAGTTGAATCTTGAATACTTTACAAGATCAGAAAAAAGCTACTGTCCATGATCTGAACAGTAACAGTACAGAAGATTGAAAAACTTGCACATTATTTATAACAACTTACCAGAATCAGCCTAAATTGAATCAATCTACTTTCAATTCTGAGTATGCAAAAGACACCATTTAAATTTACTCTTCTTTACTTTGCACCTTTGTGCAGCCTATCATTTCCACTCAGACTGAATTGATCATCTGTTGTGGTTGCCAAAGCAGTGACACTTCCCCTACAGTTGTTTTCGGCGTATCCAGAAGTTTACATCTGAACACCCAGGGAGAGGTTCACCTGCTTCTCATTCATGGTAGGCAAGGCAGTATTTGGAACATCAGGTAGTACATGGTGAGTACATTTAGCCACACAGGACCAGACGTCCTGACAGGCTGCTAACTTGTTTCTTTTGCCTCTTCACAGCTATCCAAATGTGAGCTTGTTACACCAGAACAATGCAACCAGTTACTTCTTGGCTAAAACTCGGATTTTGACATTTATTTCTGTTAGACAAAATGAAGCTCTTGCCTCAAGCATAACAGAGAGTACATACTAATACATACATACATTAGAGGCAGTATCAGCTAGGTAAATAGCCTCCAGCTCCAGTTCTTTCCAGTTCTGGACTTCCACAGGGAGAAAAAGACAGGTACACTAACAGTGTTATGCCAACATCCATTTCCACACCCATAAAGCCTAGTTAAAGCTTAACCTGAGGAGGAATCTTTTTAACAACTTAAAATTCTGTTTATCCAACTTGAGGAAAACAAATATTCAATTCAGTGTCTTTATAGTTTTTTCTCTATTTACAAAATATATTCTCATAAAACATTTAATTAACTATTCCAAGACCACAGTCAGCTTCAGCCTAAGTTCTTTAGTACCCATTAACAGAAGCCACAGTAAGCACAACCTAGAAAGAATTCAAAGAGAGCAAAGTTCCAAAGATGAAAGGAATAAGGTACACATCCTCTTATGTATACCTTACCTCCCCAGCTCTGTAAAGGACAAATAATTGCATTTCCTAGTGTTGTCATTTTGCCATCTAGCAGCACTACATATGCACAAATACCACAACAGACCATATCTTTTAATTCTACAGGCAAGACAATATTTTTCAAATATTTTAAGGAGGAATATTAGCAGAAGAAAGTTTCATCAAAAATTGCAATTTTTGAGTACTGTAGTGACAGAAGAAATAACTAAGATGCCCAACCTGAGCACAGAAAAGCATTGGTTCTTTTGTGCCATCTTTGGTGCTACACCACCTTTAAGGTAAAAAGATGAAAACCTATAATTCTTTATGCCAACAAAACATTTCCTACCTTCACAATGTTATAATCATCAGGCTGCTACTAAAAGTAGCAGTGGATCTCAGAATAGTTTCTTGCTTCACTCAGCAACAATATACACAAGTATTACTCATTGTAACATTTACAACATAAGGAAAGCTTTGATCAGCAACTGATACTTGGTGAGCTTTAGTAACCATCAATCACAAATAAAATCTACAAGAATATTTTCAACATTATTAAGAACTCCACCAAAATCCTTCTCAAAGGTAGGTGAAAATTTTTTTCCCCCTCTATGAGAAAGAACTTTTATAGGTCCTTAAAGCTGCAGAGATACACCATAGTATTGGAAAAATGATACTTCTTATAAACAAATGATTGTCTTAATTACCTCAGTGCTATTATTCAGCACATCAGTGATTGGAATCACATTATTTATGCTATGTACTGAGGATGGAACAAAAATTTCACTAAAAACACTTACAATCTAATTCTTAAAAATATAATAATAGGTGACAGAAGTTTTCTTCAGGGTAAGCAGAAATCTAAAATATCTGACTATCTAATTTAACGTAAACACACACACACAAAAGACACTTCAGGGGCCATGGTCAGGATCTATAGTTTTCATTAGCTGACTGTTTTATTATATGAAATGTAATAATCAATGATATTAGCTTAAGCCATATCATGAACAGATCTCCTCTATAATGCCTAGTGCAAGAGAAGCCTGAATTCACCTGGCGTTTCTCAAGCAGTCCAATCCATCTCAAAACCATGCTGTAAGGAAGAATGTAGCCCTATCCTTCCTTGCTACCCACTTATTCAAACTATTTCGTTTGCTAGAATCAGCTTCCCAGTGTGACCTCTATGAGCCTGTTTGATTGGACTACACACACACAAACACTAAATGCTGGTAAAGAACTTTTTTGCCTATTGGTGTCTTGCTTGGACAGCACTACTTTAGATGACAAGAAGCTACCCCTGAAAGCACATTAAAAATTCAAGTACTTGTCCCAAAATTAGTATGCGTCTTCTGTTGCTGGTAAATGCAAGATGAAAAGATAAAATTAGAAGTTACATAATTGCAAGTATTTAAAAGTGATTTAGTGATCTTCAATGATAATCAAACCCATACTTTGATAAACTAGCCATGTCAAACCCCAAATTCCAATATATCCCACCCCTTAAGTGTTAATAACTCAAAAGAATGGCAGTTGTCATTAGCAAGGGAGCTGATGATGAGGTCACTTTTTAAGTTTACCAAATGTAATTTTTCCCCCTTATGAAGACTGCTTTATAAAGCTATGTATAGTCTCTCACCAGAGAATTTCAACTATAGGGTTTTCTAATTCAAAAGGAGCTGTGCCCGTCAAACACTGTTAGAAATACAACATGATCTGTCTACCAGTTTCCTGACCTCTAAGGATGACTTTAACATTACAGGTAAGAGATTTGGATATCACATACATAGGGAAACAGCTTGGTTGTGAAACAATTGAAGGGCTCCATATATTACCAGGAAGGCAAAATCAGACTAAATTAACATAATAAAGCAAAGTTAACACTTTCCTTAAGTCAATTTAAGATGCATATAAACACTTACCTGCAGCATAGCTTCTTTCTGTGGTACTGAGAATGTTCTCTCCTCAAATGAAACTGGTTTGTGAGTAGGTGGAAGATCAATCCTGTAGTAAAGAATGAAATATGACACATCATTTTTGTGAAGTCCAATTGAATGGTCAGATATTAACTGCCAAATCACCCAACACTCAATACTCACGGACAAACACCTTTCAGTCAGCAATGACTCAGATATGATATATTGTAATGGAACATGTCCACCACTGGCTATTATTCAGCCACACACTTTTTGTAGGAAAGCACTAGCTATAATTTGTTATTTATTCCATACTGTGTTAAGCAGACTGAACCTCCCCCACACACTCCAACTAAGGAGGATTAGAAACTGTTGGTATCTATCATAGCTTCTAAGTTACAACATACAGCTTGAACAACATTTTTAACTATAGCCTTTCCTTAAGAGAAAACCTTACTATCAATTCTTATACGCTAGACTTTTTTCTATTTTAACTTTCTCAGTGAAAGCAAATGGTTATAAAAGAATTTAAATGTTTAAGACCATTCATATAAATACGCTTCAGATACAGAATATAAGAGAAAAACAAGAAAACAGCATTTCTAACCATGTTAGAAATTGCTCAAAAGAAGACTCTTAACTCATCTACTAGCTCAATGCAAATGAGGAAACTTATTTCATGCTAAAGGCTCTAAGTTACTTTACTTCTCGTTAACTATACCAACAGACATGAGTGACATTTCCATTTCTCATTCAGATTAAGTGTTAACTGTATATGGGATGTGGGAAGACTCAGTTACAGATATTCAAAGCCCTTGTCACTTTTTTATGCATGTTCCAAACAGGATCTAGACACCACTTTAGCTGACAAAATCTTTTCAGACTTTTTGTTTCCTTCTTTTTTGTTTGATCACATTGGATGCTGAATAAAGTAAACTGCATGTCTGTGCCAGCGACTTGAAGAAACAACCAACATTCCAGAACACACAACAAGTCAGTAATTTCCAAACACGTCTCCGTGGGAACTTGCCTAATTTTACAAACATATCAGGATTAATTTTAGGGGGCCTTCACGTCTGCAAAGCATGGACAACCTACTTTCAAGTTAGACCCACAGTTACAACAAACTAGCAGTCACTGGCATCAGTCAAGAAGGGACTCTCCTTTGCCCTCCAGTTAAACCCATGAGTAGTTTTCTTTCAAAAAAAAAACCAAACTTCTCAAGACACAAAGCATTATATTACCTCTTTCGTAATTCTTACCATTCTCATTTCTTTTTCAGAAATGCAAGTGTAAATTCACATTTGTCTACTCTGAAAATAGAGCCCTGAAATTATGAAAGCTGAACAGCTGCTAAATTGTCAGACACTTAAATTCCTATACAGAACAAATGCTTTCTGCATGTTGCTTTCAACTGAATAAAAAAAAGTCCAACACATACTCACACTTTGTCAAGATAGGCTGGCCTTTTCTTCCTTGGGGTTAGCAGCACTGTCACAAAGATGGTAATGATAAAAAGAGCAAGGACTGCTCCAATCACAGCCCCTGCTACAGCAACAGAAGATGTCTGCTTAAAGGGCACATCTGCAATGTGATAGCATAGATTACAACTTTAAGTTCATAGACTTTCAATACTCAGACAAGATACTTCAGCGTTGTTCTGAGAAATGCTTCTTTTCCTTCCCCTGCCAAACAGAAAGCCTTGTCCTACACTAGCACTTTTGCAGCATTGCCTTAACTTACCCAACTAAAAAACTTGGGCAATTAAGAGAGTTCATGAAAGCAAAACCTGATTTCAAAAAATTTCATGGATTACTTTTAGTAAGTACTTGCTAAAAAACGTATGGTTTGCACTTACATGAGCTAACAAGGCATTAATTCAAAAACCTGGGCAACTATGGTTTATTGACAGTGTCTTTCTTTAAAGACACTTAAGTCTGCAGAAAGCAAAAAAAAACCACTTAAAATCAGGGTAAAACCCCCATATATTACTAGGAGCATCAAACATGCAAATGAACACTAAATACCTGGCTTATACTTATCAAAGCAACCCCTAAGACCACCTATCATCTTTAGGACTTCACACGTCAAGCCACAAGAACGTAATTTTCATAAATAAATTTTATTAAGGGGAGAGAAAAAGCAGTGTTTTTTTCCTTTTAAAGCATTGAAAAAGCTGTGGTTTTTTACAACACTCATACTGAATGAACATACTTGTCAGTCTTTAAAGGCCACTCCTTTCACTATGCTTAGAAATCAATTCTTAAGTCTCAAAACTGAAAAACCTGCTAACATATTTTAACTTAGAATCATCAGTGCTTCAAACTTGCACCAACAGGCTGGAACAATTGGAACAATTCATGGCAGCTGCACTAAACGCTCACCTACAAAATTTAGGCAGCATACATTAAAGAATGCTCTGATTTACACTGATTACTGAATCAGAAAATTTAACAGCGAAGAAACTGAAAATTAACACAGTCCATAACCCACAACATATTTCTAAAGCAGTCTATTTCAGCTATTATCCAAACACAACACAACCATTCTCTCTTACTGAAAGAAATTTTGAGAACCTCTTCAGCCATATGTTCTATTCTATTCAGATAAAAACCCAGAAACTATGCAATATCATTTATCAATCCCTCAGATTTCTAATATTGTTCTGCCTGCATGCTGGAAAGCTGAGCAAAATCCCTCAGTTAAAAAACCCCACAAAATACAACACTTGACTTGTACTCTAATAATGCAATTCCTGTCCCCTCACTACTTATGACATTAATACTGCTCTGGGATCACACTCACAAAGGTATATTTAAGTACTTTGAAAGAAAAATGAAAAAAGCTTTTTTTTTTTTTGTGACTTCTTTAATGTTAAGGAGAAGAGTCCAAGTAACAACCTGCAGAAGTTACTTCCCCCCTCCAGATGAATGCAACGTATCACTTTTGGTTTATGCAATGGCTTTCCTGGCATAAGCTCCGTGTGCCCATCAGATACTAGCCTGGACACTATAAACTCTTCTGGCTTTGGCTGGCATAGAGTTAATTTCTTCTCAGGAGCTGGTACAGTGGTTTGGACTCAGCATGAGAATAATGTTGAAAACCCACCCATGTTTTGGTTTTTGCTAAGTCATGTTTATTTTAAGTCAAGGACTTTTATTTTGTGTGTGTCGCATGCTCTGCCAGAGAGGAGCTCCACAAAAGAAAACTGGGAGTGAGCATACTTGGGACAGGTGACCTGAACTGCCCAAAGGGATATTCCACACCACAGAACACCATGCTGAGTATATAAACTGGGGAAATTACCTAGAAAGGAATATTGTGCATTACTTGTGTGTTTCTTCGCCCCTTTCACTATCATTATTAATTACTATTATTATATTTTACTTTGTTTTCAATTATTAAACTGTTCCTATCTCAACCAACAGGTTTTACACTTTTGATTCTCTTCCCCATTCCACTGAGGTGGGAGGAGATGGGGGGCAGGGGAAGTAAGCAGTTGTGTAGTGCTTAGCTGCAAGCCAGGCTTAAACTACGACACAAGCATAATTCATAATTTTTCCTGAAGAATGGGCACATGAATCACTGGAAAGCACACCTAACCACTGCATTTTAACTGGCTTAAGTTTAGTTTACACTGGGTGACCTCTTCTTTAAGTGAGAAAGTCTCAACTAACTAATGTAAATTCTTAGATCCAGAATTCCTGAAGATGATTTGGTCTTGTGATTACACCAGAAGAGTTTCTTGACTGCTTCATCCTAACTTCATGGTGCTTTTCTCCTAGTAAATTCTGCTATAATGTTAAAACATCAAAAAATATTATACTTTCAATCAAAGTCCAGTTTTGAGTTTCATTTATGAAACTCAACCATTCATTTATGGTTTCATAACCACCCATTATTTCTGAACACCAGGAAAAATAATAATAGCCCAGATAGTGTAGTGACACAGAGGAATTTAAGTACAATTACCACAGGGCACACTTAATTTAGTTTTTTGAACTGCTTTGACAAAACATCAGTCTAACCAGCAGAATGATCAGAAACCCAGACCACCATGCCAAGCTGAACAAGCCAGAGAGCACCTAAGATGCATGGTGCGACCTACAAAGCATTTTAACTACCAGAAAAAGATGGGAATTGATCAACTCCAAGAAATATGGTTAAAGCAAACAAAGACAACAGAATGAAAAAACAAGGCTATTTTAAAGTATGCAATTCCTAGTTAGTTTATCAGCTGTGCTTGAAATGAAATGTTTTTGGAGGCAACCACCGCCATTTATAATTCTCTTAATCTTCTTAAAAGAGTTTCTGAAGACACTTGTTTTATAAGCTTAGGGTCTCCAAGGAGAAATATTAAACAGCCCATCTCAAACAGCTTAAACACTTCAGTTCATTCTATCCAGCCTCTGGGTTTATTGTGCTTTTCCACCTCCAAGTCTTAAGAACATACCTGTGAAACATTTCTGAACACTACCTATGTTCCAGAATGTAAGAAAAAGTTTATTCACACAACAGCCATTTGTACGTACAATCAATTATTTTTACAGTAGATGTAATGTACAAAACATTGCAACACGCGTAAGCCCTATCCCTATTAATAACTTCAACTCCAGAACATTTCAACTTCTTAACCCATAGGAATTAAATATATATATATTTTAAAAATCAAAGCAAAAAATCCACAGAGACAAAAGCAAGATATCCCATGTGGAAAACTGGTTTATGGTTATGTTTATTTCCAAGTAACACCATCTTTTAAAGATGATATATCAAGTATTTTTTATTTGAAGAGAGGTATAATCTCTTTATTCCAGAAACAATTTGGATCAGAACCCTCTGCTAGAAATTTCACTCCTTTTCTTGTGTTTGCACTCAAACTACAGATAGCCATAATATCACTTGCTATTGTTTTTAAGACTTTGGTCAATCATGTATCAGTACTCCATTAATCTAAACCCAACCTTAACTTGTTTAGGAATTCTTTTCCATTTGAATTTCTAATAAAGCTGTTGTCTTAATCTTTTTTAAAGACATGCAGTCATATGCAATCACAGTGTATTGTCTACAACGCTCAATACGACTATTTTTGTGAAGCTCTAAATGCTGTAAGCTACCAAACATCATGGGGATAGAAAAGAATCCATCATGAATGCTCATGAAGAAGCTGTAATTATGCAGCCTATTTCACATCAACGGTAGCAGACTTTTCCCTTTTCAGGTTTCAAATACTAATAGCCTTATCAGCTTCAATTTCTTCAAGCTAAACACTTAAAAATGGCACTTCAAAAGATTTACTATTCTACTTATGAATTTACTGTTGTTTTGCAATTCATCTAAAGTTATTTCCTTCCTCACATAATCAGCAGATTTAGTTCGGTGAATCTGCTCAAAACAAAGTAGAACTATTCCAGATGTCAGACAAGATGTCCTACATATAATGGATACAATGTCATTTTAAAGAACATGTAAAATCAGTATTGATTATTTGCAGGGAAAACAAAACCACTGCGGTACAGAGACTGCACAAATCATCTGAATTCCTGTTTCCTAGACTCTTCAGTTGCACCATTGGAGAGTGCATTTTCAATACCTAAAATAGCAGTGCAAGTGTCCACTTCCCTACTAATAATCTGAAATTCTGGTTACCCTCTTCAAAGCAGGCATTGTAACTTAGTTGGAAGCAGTGTAAAACCGCTGCTTCAACTTCTGGTCATAGAAACTCTAATGCTTTTTGGCACCTGGGAAAATAAGCACATTCACATTAGCCACCAGCTTTGGAATCTGTATGGTTGTTTTCTCCTTAGTTGTGTCCAATTAACCAGCTTTTAAATTCAATGGTAAGATTCCCACAAAGTCTCCAAAACAGGTCTCAAAAATTGCACCCTGTGTACTTGCAAAGAGCATCTTGTGTGCATTAATGAGTTTTGACATCCTGCCAATTGCAGGCCTAACAAAACACCCTACTGTATGTATACATCCAGACACTAGAATAAGCTTTAGAAATCAATGACTATAAAAAAATAACTTCTCATCTTATTCAAATACAAGCTTTTGACCTGTTTACAGTTACTCCTCAAAATGTTGTTCATAAGTTAGTTTCAGTGCAATGACTTAACTTTTAAGTATATAGTTACAAGAAGGCTCATTAAAATGCTAAGAGGTATTCATTTTTATGCAGAAAAACCCCTAAAAAATAAAGCTTTAATTCTGCTGTAACTCATTTCAATTGGTAAAGTATTTTCTATATAGAAGCATTAAGTTTACCGTGGATGGTACCTAGACTGGTGTAATGCAAAGCCCCCAAAGATTTTATTTGATCATTGCCTTGGGTAAACTTATTTTTAAATCAGAGAGCCAAGACAGCCGCTTTTTATTCTTAAACAATATTGAATGGCAATTTTAATTTAGCCTTTTTTTTTTTTTTTACCTCCGACATAGACCAATATAAGCACTCTGCATTAAATCTTCAACAGTAGTACAGCATTGGGAAAAAAAAAAAAGCAGCTCAAACACATTTTCCCCAGATTCGATATTTCCATTGTGTCAAGTCACAATATAAAAACCTTCAAAAGAAAGTTTCAAAAAGTTTATTCCTCCTCTTGTGTAAGTATAAACAATCTGAAAGTGACCAGCCAATGAAGTGAACTGCAGGTACACATTTAGTTTTCAGTGGTTACTACACATACCACTCCCTCCGAGATATTACCGCGCCATCTAAGTGAGAAACAAAGTCATCGTCGTCGTAAAATTCACCACGCATAAAACCCATTCCAAATGTTCCACCTTCATGGTAATCCACTGGTCTTTCATAACGGTCCTGGTACCTGTTAGTATTGTCTATATTGTTCAACTCAGGTTTTCCAGGGTCTTCTAAATAATCTTTAGATATTAAGTTCATTGGGTGCTTTGATTCTTTTTTTATACTGCCAGGGTAAGAACCCATATCATCTGACTGAAGAACATCTATTTGGGACTCTTTTTGCATATCTGATGGTGGAATGTAGCTCTTAGCAAAGTAGTCACCGCGGAATGTCTTTCTTCTCCTATAGCAGGCAACTCCAACCAGAGTACCGAGAAGTAACAGTAAAAGAACCCCACCCACCACACAACCGACGATGATACCCCAAGTGTCGTCCTGCTTTGTTGGCTTTGATGTTGGGAAATTTATTATTCTAGGTTCTGTTGCTAAACCTGTGGTGCCATCAGTCGAAGGATGCCAGGGAACCGTGGGCAGTCGAGTGGTAGTAGTAGGAGGATCTAATGGAAAGAGCAAAGAAGTACACAAGACACAGAAAAGGCACAGAATGTCAATGCGAGCTAAATCAGTTAAGGGTTTATAAGAAAGCAAAGTTGATGGGTATGTTCTACAAGAATAGTTTTTCATTCTCAAGTTCATGGCACTATAAAAGTCTTAAATTACTCACAAGCTTTGAACTAGCTTCCTTACACATGATTTTGAGTTAAGCTGCAGCAGGACAGAAAGTATGAGGAACGAACAAAATAAAAATAACCTTCAGGTAGACAATTTGTCTGCCTCAAAGTAAGGAGATGGGGTTTTTCCCCTCAGATGTTGACTGTTCATTATTATTTACCTCCTCCAAGGAGGAGCGCCCAAGCAGTACTCTAACTTTCCATCCAGTCATAGGGAATTCTGGATCAAATTAATTGACTATGCCACAGAGTCAATTATTCCACATTAAACTCCCCATTGAGAAATTCAGGGCACTGAATATAAGAATGAAAAACTATGAGTTGTATGCTCAGTCACATGAACTAATGATTTTTAAGCTATTCCCTCCAAAAACATTTGTTTCATTAATAAAACTCACTCAGCCTCACCTTGGGATTAGTGAAAGAAGCATAGTTAAAAATGGCATGTATTAATCTCAAAGTAACACTTATGTTGAGCAAGGAGCCTTCAGGTTTTTAAAACAGTAAAAAAACGAAACATTCGATCCAAAAATTATTTCTTTGCATTCCTTCTATAAGCCATTTGATCCTTCATGCACAAAGAAATGTTCATATTTATTCCTCAATATAAAATATCAACTGATTTCATGTCAGGTTATGCATGTAAACAAGAGACTGCCAGATACCAAGCTTCTCCAGCATGCAGCTTTTTCCTTTGTTATTTAGGTCTACTGGAGATGTATGCATCTGCACTGCAGACAAGGTTCCAAGTGACAGGCTAATGACACTGAGATTATACCAGTCAATCATGATATTATATACAACTCCACTTCTTATTTCTATGCCACACTGAAAAAAAAATTACTTTTTGCCTTGCCCAGTGCAAGCTTATTATTTTAAAATCAATAAAGCAACACTAAACATGTTATAGCTTGAACCTTTCAGAGAGAATATTACATGGACAGCCGAGTAGCTCATTATATCATGTTATTTAGTTAAATGCCCATAAGCAAGATTTATGAAAGCAGTACTACCACCAAATCAGAGGCACCCTAAACTTACCACCACAAAGAGTAAACCAGATAGAACTAGAGCTCTGTCAAGCTTTCAGTTATTGGACAAATAACAGTTATATAGCCATAAATATGATCTTTAAATTTTAATCTTACTACTCAGAGACAGAAATACAATTTTCTCATACTAGACAGAATTCTCATATGTCATGATCACTACACACCTTGCTGCTGAATGCAACCTTTTAAGCATGACATAAGTAAAGTTTTACACAGATTTTCAAAGGTCATAATTATATTCCTTAGCTATGTAAAGTGATGGTTCGTTAGGGAACTATAAATAATTGGAATTAATTTGATAGAAGACAGGAAATAGAACAAGAAAGATGCACTACCAAAATAAATAAGAGGAATTCAGATTATAATTTTAGTAAAAATTGATTTAAAGTGAGTTCAATAATTTAACAAAGAAGTAGAGATTAAAGAATCCAAGTTTACCAGGGTTCTATGTCCCACACATCCTTAGGTCAAGAAGTTCAAACCTCTCTTCCTTGAAAAAGTATTTGCTCTAGACAAAACATTTGTGAGCTTAAAATACAATTTCAAACAGTACCAGCAAAATCCTTCCAGGCTATATATACTTGTATAGTTTTAATTAACTGGATTCATAACTGCTTTGCCGCTGATACAGAGGTCTTAAGTCCTATCCTCCACAACCACAAGTATGTAGTATTTGCATCCTGGCAAGTTCAACCATGGCATATGTGAAATAAGCACAGTGGCAATTACAACCTTATTAATATATTAAAAATTCAGTGTTCTACAAAAAATTTTTTTCTTCAAAACTTCCCATTCATCTACCAGTTGTCAGGTTGTCCAGCTGCATTACTGACAAGCACTAATTAACATATTAAATCAATTGCAAACACAGGATCAATTAAACATTTGTTTATATGTATTTGTGTAATACATAACCATGACACCTCTAAGGTTTATTTACTTTGGTACTTTTTATTGTTAAAAATGACAAAATTAAAACTCTCCCTTCTTGTTTATAAGGCCAATTACAACTAAGAATATGTGAGCTCACAGGGTTTTCTAAACATAAAACTTTTTTTTTTTTTTTACTTCCTGTACCAAGCAAGTTTCCCAAATAGAAAACAACATTAAAGTCAGGAGTGCCAAAGTTTTATGTCTATGAAATACATAATTGCTTTCAAATCATATTTCAAATGCCATGTCCAAATCAAGAAAATGCCACTCATATCTGTGGCTATGAAAGACAATATTAATTCATATCAGCAAGTTCTTTAACTATATTTCACATAATCACTGATACATGTTTGAGTTTTTAATGCTTTCCACAAAACATTAAGGGCATCATTTAAATTTTGTTTCATATGGCACTTGATTTAAAAACAACAATTTCCTACTGATGACTTCCTTTAACATTTTACTTAGGACCTAATGTCTAACAGTTCTTGTGTCTTTCACTGATGTAGGCTTCTGTTGTTGCTCAAAGCGCAACAGCATATTAAAATATCCATGCAGGTCAGGAAATTGAAAGTACCAGAAATTCTGGAAAATATTTGGGCTTAGTTTAAATGCATCTTGACTTCAGTTTTTGTCTGTTACTATGTTCTGGGCCCTGTTCAAATCCTTATTACATGTACCATAATAAGGATGAGGACAAGCAAAGACCCCAGAATTTCTTCTACTTTTACATAGCTACCAAGCCCATTAAAATAACAAATGTAACTGAAGAAAAGAAAAACTAATTTTCCAATATGAATATTGCAAGTCAATTGGCTTCTTCCATACACACAAAGAAGCCAAGTTTTCCTACTTGGAAAGTAGGTTTCAAAGTCTTTGACAGTTTTCTGCCACTAAAAGCAAGACTTGCCCTTGACTTCAAATGAACTCTGATACCACCTCAAATTAAAAGACCATGGTCCCTGTGCACTATTTAGTTTTCACTCTATTAATTATTTTCCAGATGTTTCCCATGAAAGTAAGTACCAACTTTCAACAGCGTCAGTTTGATATTTTTATTTTTCTCTTAAATTAATATTCTTCATATAGTTTTCTCAACTCTTACAATACCTACAACTTATCTTCGGCAGGTGAGTTTCTACAACTAAGTTTAGTACGGGCATCCAACTAACATGACATGTTTCGTGCCCCAAACGCTACATCTTCCTGCTCTAATCCTCCTGCAGTACCACATCCTTCAAATGTTTGGGACTCACTTCTGCTTCTGTGCCAATTCAAAGCCAACAATAAGCTAAGCGTCAGAGATAAAAGTGGAAAGAGATGGATGAGTCATCCTTAAAACCAGAGCACTATCTTCAAAGTCTCAGGTTTAAGTCCTGTCTTGGTATTATCAGCATACCATTGTAAAAAAAAAAACAACCTACTAGAGAACACAATATTCTTAAACCATAAACCATTTTGGATTTATCCCACTATGAAGTATTTGAGAGGTAAAGTGACCAGCTCTATAACAGCTAAAATAATTCAATACTGGAGCAATTTCCTTGGGTTAAAATTTGTCATTTAAACGTTACAGAAATAATGTTTTGGAGGGAAAGGTTCCTTGGAGAGTTGTTTTGTATTAACACAGACAGTCAAAGTCTGTCTGGTTGCAAAATCTGCAACAGAGTGGCCAAAACCAGTTCTCCCTATTTGAAAAAAACAACCCTATACCATTCAAGATGCAAACGCCCCATTTTTTTGCCTCCTACAAAACAAAGACCTGCTATCAATTACTGATAATCCAAGAGTGAGTTGGCTTTGCACAAATTACAAGATCTCTCTTTGCACAAATTACAAGATTTCTCTTTGCACGTCATTTTATTGACTGGTAAGTATCTGCCTGTATGTGTATTACTTGTATATTTGCACAGATACACACTTACTACTGTGTCTTGCTGTTCTTCCTAAATTATCCTTAGATGTTAAGTACTTAAAAATTAAGTAATAATTCTGTGCACCTGGGTCTTAAAAGTTGGCCCTTTCTTTCAACTGCTGGAAAGCTTATGTAGCGACTCCTTTATGACAGCAGGGGAAGTCAGCTTTCCATGTTAGAAGACTCTAAATGTCTGAGAGCAAATTATTTGGAAACTTAGAATTCTTTCTTTCTCCAACCATTGCTACTCTAATGTCAAGTAATAGGTGAGGACACTGCATAACCCTCTCCCCACAGTGTCTTGCCTACAAAGGTTCCACACTGGAGTTAAACATTTGCCTTCGGATTATTTTCAGTGTGTGACCCTCAACCTCTATTTTGGTAGCATAATACTAAGATTGGTAACAACACTTTGTCTTATCAATCATCCACTTCAAAGTTCAGTGTGCTTTTGTGGTTTCTAGCTGGGATTTTCATGCACCAAATAAAAGATTTTGGCATTTTTTTGGGACACAAGAGAAACTTATTATTAACTTCACCTCCGGCATGGAGGAATATTCAGGAAGACCACTGACATTTCAAAGCCTGCTAGACCAGGGAGCAAAAGCCCTTTGCTAAAGAGCAGTTTGTCAACTATCCTTCCAATATGTAATTTAGAAAATAAAAGAGTGCCTGTATTCACAATGCGCTCTCAGAACAGAGGGTGATATATGAAGCAGCAAAAAGTAAAACCAACGATTAGTCTCTGCTGTGTTAATCCTGACAATGCCCACTCTACAAGAAGGTGACCCTGTACTTACAAACAACACCTTAGGATTGCTGCCTAACAAAGGCTGCTTTTAACAAAAGTAATCTCTTTCAAAGGCTGTCATGACAAAGGAAGTATGTTCCTACCTTAATGCAAGTCTCACAGGTCACCTCTCCATTGCAAGGGGAAAAAGGGAAAACCTCAGTAAACAGTCATGAAGGTGAAGAAACACAGAGCCAAGAAAACAAAGTTCAATTCCTTGTGTAAGAAAACTGAGTAAATCAATATTGTATGAGGAAGTGGTTTATATATCAAGCTGACAGGTTGTTTTGGTAAACTGTTACTTCAACGCTTGAACCCCACAAGGAGCATGACTTGCTTTTGCTGGACAGCTATGGAAAAACTTTACATATTCGTATTAATAAAAATAGCAAAGATAGCTGTGCCTTAAAAGCAATATAAGAAGTATCAGGCTTCAAATATCACTTCAGTATTTCTCTATTCTTATAAAGACGTATCATCTGAAACTAAAAGCTGGTGAATTTACCGTTTAGTTCCTGTCAACTACTGCTCTTTCATGTCTGTACTCCAAGAATATTAACCAAGTTTAGGAGCACAACAGAACTTATTAAAAATACAGCTTTGACTTTTTTAACAATGAATATCAGGACCAAAAGCAATTTTTTGCTCAGCTTACATTCCAATCCTACAACACATTTCAACTTTTTTCCTAGCAGTTAAAAAGCTTTACAACTACCAGCATCATGACTGTTCAGAAACATTAACTTCATAAATCCTTTTTGACAGCTTCATAATTAAAATTTGAAAGATGGTGTGATTACACAGTTTTGTCCGTTAACTTCCAAGTTTCACTTCACACTTTATGCCAAGTTTTTATACAGTGGCTAAGAGTAAAGATAGAAAAAGAAACTAATTGATTATTTCAGCTTATTTTTTCTACAATACATCACTGCCATGTTTGCCATTAATAGATACCTGGTGAATTAAGTATTAAAGGTGGTAAGTGTTTTGATTATTAGTCACTTGCCCATCCTGCATCATTGAAGGGTATTTCAGTTATTTAAAGAACCAATCACACTGAGAGGTTATTCTTAAGAGTTACAATAAAATGTGCTTAGTATTTGTTTCTGAAAACAATACAGGTGTTACATTAATAATTGCTTCACCTCTCCCATTTTTATCGAGTCTCTATAAATGAAAAGTTCATTCACAGTGCTTTAAATCGATTAGTTAGCATGATCAACATAACACTTTAGAAGACTGAAATTTACTGTCAGCTAAGACCTTTGTTATTATTGGTACACCTAACTGGCAGAACCACGACCCCATATGATTCCTCACTAAGTGAGGCTCAATTTTGCCACTCCCTGAAAACAGCTAAGGTTTGCTAATTGCAGTTAAATTACTACAGCACAACAGAGTTGCTGAGCACAGCTGAAAAGCCACACACATGTAAACAGTATCCAACAGTTCACAGCAAAGATCAGCTACTACAGGTTAGCTGTCTCTGAACTGAGCTGGTTTAAACTGCGTAACATTTGCATTAGGCTAGAACATAAACCATCGCTATTGCCCAACTAGCCTGTATGACTACTCTGCCTTTTAAAAACTTGATTCATTTTAGGAAATATTATCTATGATTTCCTGGTTGGCCTGTTTTAGTCTGTTAGCTGAAAACATAGTCTGAATGACAGCCTTCTATGTTCATGCATGGCAGTCATAGTAAAAAGCATGAGATCTGCTTAGAGGAGATGATATTCACAAAAGTGACAATTTGAATAGTGGACTTGAAAAAACTTATCCCCACTCCTTAGAGTGAGAATAGGGCTGAGAACAGAGCTATAAACTGCATTGTTATTTTTTGAGCAAGCATATTTGAAAGTTATATTCTAGTCAGGAGTACTTCACTTATTTAATGATATTATAATTCTTTGAATTGATATTTCTTACAATGTGCCAGTTTTGTAATTGTTTTGAGACTGCTATGCAGTCATGAAGTCTTCTCCATAGAAGCAGCATTCTAACCAAAACATCCAAAACTAACTCTCACAGAAATAACTTTCATAACGACTGGCAACACTTGAAGTCTTTTAAATGATATAAAATTCTAGCTCTTAAGCTGTTTACAAGTAATTCCACTGTCTCAAACTATTTTTAAGTTTCCAGTTAACTAGCTCATTGACTAGACAGTTAATTAGAACTTACTAGCTTTCCACAGTGGCCTACAGTGCAGTTATGGCACTGACTGTAACACCATCATTCATTCTAAAGATGCAGACAATTGTCAAAAGTGAATTCTGACTGATGTGGTTTCAAACATCTTGTACTTAAAGCTTTAGTCTTAAATTCTCATTCTCATTTTAACTCTTAAGTGTCCATATGGAGTTTTAACAAAGAAGTCATCTATATTTGTCACTTGTATCTGTCATTCCTGTTTGTATCCACTAACAGGCCAACATGCACTCTGACACTTCATTTGCTTAATGAAATAACTAATGTCAAGAACTTACTGAAAAGCAGCAACACAATACAACAGAATGAAGTTTTAATTTTCATGTTTATTATCTTCCTTAAAAATCCCTATAATACTAGCATTTATTGATCAAGCTAATGTTAAGCTAATTTACCTAATACCTTATGGAAATCTGAACAGCTTTTCCACACTTGTACAGAACTATTCACGTGTAGCATAAGTCATGCTGTTCTTTCACAGAAAAGGTGTCATGGTAAAACATTAATTGCATTGTGTTAATAATACAAGAATGCATGTTCCAACAACAGTAAAGCTAAACAGACACACAAATTAGCTACACGATACTAAGTAGATCAGCAAGAGTTCTGCATGAGGTATTTAACTTGATGATTACTGCATCCTGAGAAAATGACACAAGTAACTGGAGTACAACACACACATTCAGAACATAACCCTAACTTCCTTAAAACAGAGCATCTTCAGCTTTTCTAAATGTAGTTGTTCCCCTTCCACCAACATCTGTTTTTTCAATTTATTACAGACAAGGTACTGTTTATTGCAGTCAATCGTCTTGTCAAACACACGTTAACATTGCAAAAAACCATCAGTTTAACTACCAAGAGAAAATAACCATCTCAGAAGCACTTTAACCTTGAGAATTTCCACTGTATATTGCTGTTCAAGAATCAGTTTAATCCCAAATTACGCTTTAGCTTTTAAATCTACACTTTCAACGGCTTTTCACACAAAAAGCATATATATTTCATATATTTCATGCAGCAACTGGGTCTTCAGTTTTCTAATTCAATCACTGACAGAAAAAAAGTTCCAAGTTAACATACTGTCTTTGCTGAGAAGTAAGACTTACCTAATATGTAGATAGTCTTCTGATCACTTCTCTGACCAAGGGCATTAGTGACCTTACAGACGTAAGTCCCAGTGTAGTTGTAAGTCAGAGGGCTACTGAACTGCAGAGTATTGTTAACAGCCAACAGTCCTTCAGGCCATTGCCCATCCAACCTAAAGGAACAGTTATATTTCAAATGTGTATATTTACAACTAGTTTAAATAGACATAGTTTAAAATAATATTTCCAGTAATCTAGAGAATGAATTTTTCACTGTGCTCTGACACTTCTAGTGGGCTTTCCTTCAATGTTCTCAGTGTACACCTGAAGATTTATTTAGTATTTAACTTCTGGGCCAAATCCTTTAAATGTCAGATCTCCTGGATCTAGCAAGCTGTCTAAAGTCAACACTACTACATCTAAGAAAACAGCATCTCAAAAGAACTTGCAGGAACAAGACAGAGCAAGCTCTGAAAACTAACAATCTAACTAAGAAGCACTTCTGCTGTCAGGATTATCTGCCTGTTCATTTGCATCCAGCTGAGCTATCACAGTAAATATTTCTGTCCATACATGCTTAATATAGAGGACATTTTGACTAAAACTTCTGAGCAAGAATTCAGTTTCTCCTGTCCTGTGCTGCCTTTTCTCATCTCCCATCACTCTTCTGTCTAAATTACAGCACTGAAATGGAATGTGGTACTTAGTGATACACTTGGGGAAATAACTGGTTAAAAAAATTATTTTTTATCAACTTACTTTTCTAAATCTATCATTTCCCTGTACAGTTCTGCCTGAGATTGCAGTGACAACTGTGTAAACACAACAGAAAAAGGAGAAAGGGCAATGGCTCTGGAACTATTTTAACAGAGCTGTCAACTGCCCATTAAACACTTGTGTAATTTCATGCCATTGAAGCCCATTTTGATTTCTCTAAGTACCTATTAACAGCTAAGCAGGCCTAAGTCAATATTCAAACTAGATCACTAGATGACAGTATCTTGTAAGCATTTAGTAAGTGTGATTTTTTTAAGGAATATTGAACAAAAAGGTACCCATCACTTTAAAAGTGGTACTTAAATGAAAAGAAACAAGCACTCTGCAGTTAACACTAAATGCAATCTTCATAAAATCTGGTTCAAGACAACATTCCTACTCCTTTGCTGTGATTATTGCCCAGAATTGCTTCAGCCACATAAAGCTGATAAAAGCCATCAGACATATACTCCATAATTCACAGTACCAGAAGTATTTATTTCAAGAAACATAAAACAGTCAATTGGTTTGAAAGGTCTATTCTAATAAAATTCTCATACGTGCAACATTTAAAATATTACTAAGCATGAAAATATCACTTCCCAATAAATACAATGTCATCTTGGATTCCAAGGGATACAACTGGTTGGTAAGGTAGTTCTACAACCTACTGTAATCTGACACCAGTAAGATAGTGCATAGTTCACCTCAGTACTGCTCATTTCTTCAAGCTCAAGATACCCTTCTTTTACATGGATTTCACCCACTATACATGAAGCTCCTCATTCACCAGTACTACAGCTTTTTGGATAGGTTTTGTGCTCAAAAAGGCACACCAGGTTTATTCCAGAAAATTTAGATTTCCTACAAAAGTTTGTCCCATTTTAAGTTTAGGAAATCTAACATCGACCTCTGAAGCTTGAATGGCTTAAAATGTATTTAAGTAACTTTATTTCTTCTGGAATTGTGAACAGTGGTTGTATTGATTAGTTCTTATATATGTTTGAAATTCAAATGAGAGAACTGAGAACCTAGTGCATCTGAAGAAGCAAATGGTACTGCTGTTAAGAGCTTTTTTTAAACATAGGAATTTTTATGTGCTGAAATTTCTCATCACACTGATTTTGAGCTAAGCTTGGGATGGGGATGGCAGTCCATAAATTCAAGAAATGTGGATGCTATGTAAGCTTTTTAGTTTTTTCATTAGAGGCAAATGTAAATAATGGCTGGATCCCTACTAGATTTGTTAGTCTTCGCTCTACATGCTGCAACACACAGAGCTTAGTCTACCTTGAGTAACTAAAGAGACTTTACCCTGAGAGTAATGACAAACTGTTTAGGTACATAAATTTACAAGACATCCACTCACTTGTATTCACACAAACACACATCTTGTATTCTCCTTTTAAAAAGCTGGATAAAACCATTACAACCAATACAAGTCATATACTCTTTGTTTTCAAAACATGCATTTACTGTAAGCAAAGTGATTGTACCACTTGAATCATGTGGCAAGTTGCTTTTCATAAATATTTACCTGGCCCACATAAATTCCATAGGTAATGGGTTTGCATCAGCATTACATTTGAGCTGAACATTCCCTCTTCCAATGAACCAGTTTCCATCATAGCCAGTTACTGAAACTTCTGGGGCATCTGACAAAAAAAGATTTCATCTGTCAACAATCATAATTTTTACATTAGAAGTGAACTACATACAAGATCAATAGAACAGAAGGGTACTTTTTTTCTGGGTTTTTTTTTTTTTTTTGAGGGGGATGTGTGCTTTAGTTGTTGGTTGCCTTTTTGTTTTTAAAGACCACCACCAAAATATACAGAGAACATGATACAGTTCCAAGCTAGAGCACTAATATGCAGCAGTGAATAAATTGTTTTAATCAGTGCAACTTTCCTAGTGTGTTTTCAGCAACCACACCATGGGGAAGTGGAGAGGACTTCAGAAAAAAAGAATCAATTTCATGGTTTTGGGAAGTGAGGAATGGTAAACTTAGAACTACTTCTCACTAAAAAGATACAGCAAAGGATCAGAAACAACCTTGGGAGATTCCAGGTAATTAGGAAATCACCAAGAAGTTCACAGATGCCAGCTGTAAAGATTAAATTTCCATTTGCATCAAAATGTAGAATTATGTCATGGCTCTAAAAAGCCAGGAGGTGATTTTAGAGAGGTCTTGGAAAAATATTCAACAGCCAAGAAACAGATGAACCAGTACGATTTGGGATAAACTCTGGAGTGGAGATGGAAGAGCAGTTGCAAAAGCACTAAGTGTCAGGGAAGACTGAAGAGCACACACTGCTTCTCACTTGGTACTGTGTTCCTTACTATACAATTTTGTTAGAAATTCTGAAAAAGCACTAACACTAATCTCAAATGAAAATATTAAGACCAACTTGCATCCTCACTTCACTTCCAATAGGAAAAATTCTCTTATTCAGTGTTTGAGACAATGATGGGAACAAATCCTCTTTAGTTTTATTTCTGTATCAATGGTCCTCCAGTCTAGAACCTCATTTCAAGATCAATAAAATAAAGCAGTGCTAATCAGTATTTTATGCCAAAATAAGTGATTCTTTACTAAACAGAACAAAACCAAATCAAAATAAAATTCTAGTCAAATCAACACAGTCAATTCTACTTTTTCCAGATACGAACTGACAGACTTTTGCAATTTAGGAACTTTAAGCAGCACACAGCCAAGACAGGACACCAAAGGAACAATGTGAAAATAGTTGGTTTTGTTCACAGATGCACTGTCTAACAAAAAAAAGGACCACATGCCTAAAGTTTGTCTTAACTGGTTTTAACTAAGTAAAATTGTAAGCCACCTTGCTTTGTATTCACGTGCTTTAAAAGCCATACATTTTTCAAAGAAGCCCAGGACAGGTCTGAATTATATGAGCAATCTGAAGCTGAGTAACAAACACTAGGTATGTATGTACTATGTTCTTGTTTCCTCACACTAGTTAAGAGTGGACAAATCTTGCTGAATAATCTGAAAATAAATTATTGACCACCACAAGACCTATTTTCAATTTAACATCTCAAACATGAATCTTCATTAGCATTTTTTTAAAATTCTGCTGAAATTGTAAGACACTATAAACAGCTTATTGATCAACTCTCATGATTCAACACCCATGATTCGATATCCAAAACAGTAGAAATGTAACAGTATTCTAGTTTCATGACTTTATTTTCAGTACAGAGACCCTAGACTTTTCCTCCTGCCTGACCGGCCTCCTATCACAGCTTTTCTATATGGTTTTAATTTCCTTTATTTTCCTGAAGCACAAAATGCTCATCTCCTTCCAGTGCAAGGCATACACTGACTAAGGGGATGGTTGTAAGATATATACCAGGCAGTAATTACCTCATAGAATACTTACACTGTATGTCCAACACATAAGGGTATCGTATCTCCTTTTCAAAGGCAGGGTGCCTCACAACACAAGTTATGTGTCTTCCTCTTGCAAATCGCGTAGGGACAATCACATACTGGCTTACAACTGTCACTGTTTCATTTGGAAACAAAGTTGAGGTGGATTCCATCTCACCAAGGCCTCCTTCCCAGTCAATCTGTGCAG
Organism: Vireo altiloquus; assembly: GCA_013396875.1. NCBI lineage: Eukaryota > Metazoa > Chordata > Aves > Passeriformes > Vireonidae > Vireo > Vireo altiloquus. The sequence goes on along the minus strand of VZRF01010371.1, from coordinate 428,690 downwards.
CAGGTTTTCCAGTGGCTGCTGTACAAGTGGCTGCTACTGTCCTATTTGCACCATCTATTAGAGGGTTTGGTCCTTTCGTTAAGCTCACAACAGGTTCAACTAAGGAGGGGAAGAAAAAGTAGATTTAAACAAGAAAGACTCCACATCTTTGAAACTGTCACTGCGTAAGTTAGACAAAATCAATCCATTTGCAAATGCTCATGTTAATCAGATATCCTAGACATAAGGCCATGCATATCTCAAGAGATGACAGCTCTACAAGGCTTTGACCTGCTGACACTATCCCCCTTTGTCCATTCATTCAAGTTCAGTGCTGTTCATTCACTACTTTTAATGCACTGACAAGGAATTTCAGAGCAGTTAAGTCCAAAATGCCAATTGCAGTGCCCCATTTGCAGTGTCTGACAACAGAGAGCTTAAGGTATTAGGTTGAAACTACACCACAGGTTTTTTTTTTTTTCAAAAAGCTTAGATTCTGCTGCATTTTCAAGCAAGAATTAATCTATACTGTCAGTTTGTGTCACTTGAAAGCTACTTCAGTGTTCTAACACCCAACATTAGGAGATTAAGCTTTTGTTGATCAGTACTATACAAATGACCTCCATGCTGCATCTTTATTATATATACCACACATTAAATAAAGGATCTAGCAGATACACAGAAATACACAATTGTATATAAAATTTATCAAAGTTTGACATACAAAGTAATTATTTCTTTATAAAATAAAATTTTGCCTATATATATACATTCTTGTGAATGAATCCCTATAAAAGTTTAAAAAATGGAACTCAATACTAAGTCTAAGACTAAAGAAATCTTCACATGGAAGGATGTGACCTCCTTGTAAAGCCACTGCTCCCCCCCAAAATTTTAGAGACTTTGGGAACAGAACCTCTTTCTGAAAGGAAGTTGAGTTCCTTGTGTAAGTCTACTGCTGAGGGCCATAGACTAAAAAGCTTTAAAACTTTCCTTCTGATTTAGCAAATCTGTTTCAGCCCTGTACAAGCCACCCACCAGTTGTAGCCCAAGTCAGAAAAACTACCTGGTGTTTCAGATACAAACCTTGTAAAGCCACTGCTCCCCCCAAAATTTTAGAGACTTTGGGAAGTTGGGCTTCCCTAAAACAGTTGGTCTGTTTTAGAATGACCCATTTGTGTCACCAGTTCTGCAAGGGACAAGTTTGCAGTAGTGTACCAGCCTATTCCACAGTCCTGGTCTTTTGCTCTAATTCTGGCTACTGGAGTCCTCTGAAGGGAGATCATGCTACTCACCATAATGCTTCAGAATCCACCTCAGTGGATCAGCCCTCACTAATCACAAAGCAGAGACAAGTCTTGCAACTTCTGTGCCTTTCAGTATCCAATGAGAAGGAAGAAAGTTAGATCATGGAATTTCTTTCCAATAAATTGAAGCTGACCCACACACACATCTTGTAACAGAATAGAGCAAAGTTCACGGTACCTGGCAAGTTCTCCAACTACCTATACACTCCAAAGATAACTGGGTACCAAATATTTTCAGCTTGAGCCCTTTCAGTGCCAGGATCACTTTTTGACTGTTTTCTCCTCAGTCTAACACTGCTCATGTCTGAACAAGGTGGTTTATTATTTGCTCAATTACACTAAAGTGAAAGGCATCTATTAAATGGATAACCTTAAAAAAATGCATGCTTTCTGTTCTATGCTTAGAAGTGGTTGAAGAATATAAATTGTTATGAAACTGAAGATTGTTTGGGCAGATACTGAGAGCAAATTATTTTCTACTTTGTTTCTGTGAATGCCTACCCTCTGAGATTTGTTAGTAACCCTACTGAAAATAAGCCAATAACAGGTTTTTTCTGCCAAGTTCTACACTCACACTTCTAGATCTCAAGCATTTCTAATAGAGCTTTTTTCAAAATCTGATTCTCTGCTCTCCAACACCAGCAACAGCTAGAGCTTTCTGCAATATGCTTGGATTTCTGAACTGATGTACAATATGACGCATTGTATCATCTGGAAAAAAAGCCTTTAAACCCAGCAGAGAACTTGACATTACATAGCTTTGTTATCTGACCCACAATTTGGTTTTCCTGATTTAACATGAATGCTGCTGCCTTGCTCTCCTCAAATCACTGGTGGTAGTGACTTCTTCAATAGCTTCTGCAGTATTACTAAAATGCAGAAGTAAACACCCAAATTTATATTTAGAGTTTTACATGCATGAAGATTCTAATTTTTGCTGTATTCCTCCCCTCCCAAGATTTCTGTAACTGTAATATCAACTAAACTAGCATTCAGTAAAATCAACATCATTAGCATTTCATGCCAAAACAGTAGATTCCAACAATTTCAGCTGGAAATAAAAGCTTGGTATGTTATATTCCTTTGATTTTTCTTTATGAAAAAAGTATGCAACTGCGTAATTTTTCCTCCACCTCTTTGTGAAGGGATACATAAGTAAACAAGAATTCTTAGTCACAGAGATCTCCAGACCCAAAGCACACTACTCGGTATTGTACTTTTAGAAAAAGTCTTCAAGTAGCCAGAAAGCATGATAAACTAATTGAAAAAGCTTACTTTCTCCTATGAGTATCATTATTAGGAAAAAACCTACTTTCTCAAGTGATACCAGAGATTTGTCAGTTTGAGTTCACTATGTAATACTTGGTTTTACACTTGTCAACCAGACACAGATGTGAACTATGCAAAACTACCCAGCCTCATAAAATATACTTATTCCCAGTCCTATGTGTTTCCATGCTTTAGTTTTTTTTTATACATCACAAATGTTTGGGCTTCTACCGTCACATCTTCTCATAAATTGTGATACTTGTACTACACACCAACTGTAAGATAACTAAATAGCCATATACTGAAAAACGGAAAACAACTGCTGTTAGGATACTTATTTCTATAGTTTATCATACAGGACTACTTTGTCTCAGCAAGTGAAGCAAAACTAGCAGAAGCCTAGCAACTTATTCTATGACCTTGCTAGATGTTTCAGTCATGGATTAAGAGAAGTACCTGAATGAATCTATAATTACAAGGGGCCACTGGCATCTCATCTCACATAGTGCAAAACAGTTTTACCATTTTCAATTTGGAAAAGAGATCACTCAAAGTATTGCAAGCGTAATTTCTATACGCAGTCCTCTTATCCCAGGACAATCAGTGTCCCATGTGAATCACACTGAATTGTGTGATTTTCACTGACTTTCTCTCCTCATAGTGGTGGTGAAGGACACCGGAGGCAGCTGGGAGAGCATTAGAGAAGCTGCTACACCCACTCAGTAGAAACGTTATGCTCTATTCAGGTCAAATGAAAAAGATGGTAAGGACAATGCTTTGTCTGGCAAAGGAAGCCACCAATCCCCTAAGATCCAAAAGCAGGACCTACTTCCACAGCGTAAGAGTTCCATCTAAAGCAACATTATGCATGAATTTTATTTGAATATTAAGGACATGATGGCTGAAGCATGGAAACAGTGCGGCTGTTCAAAAGACTTCAAATCATTTGCCAGTCTGTGCTTGCCCTTTCACTGACACATGACCACTATGCTTATTCTACCTTCACTTTACCATTCGACATGGACAAATTAGAAATCTCTCACTGCTCAAGTCCTTACACTTCTTTACAAAAAAATTACATAATACAGGATCCAGAAAAGAGCCTTAAATCCTACTGCATTACATTTTGAAGCAAAAAAGCTGCATTTTGGTTTTCATGCACTTCATAAGACTTTTTCAATTGCTTCTGTTAAATTTAAAACTATTCTGCGCATCCTGGGCACATAAGGTCTGGATGAAATTGGCATGATTACAACACAAACAAGATTATTTCCTCCTGCCATTAAATTCACTAGTTCCTTGGCAACAGCATGACACTGGAAATTGTCATCCTCTTCATCACAATGGACATGTACTTGATTAACTTCTTTCCAAAACAGTATTTCAAGTTTTTATTTTCTCTTGCCTCAAAACCAGCAGCTTTATCTTTCTGTGTACCTTATCCTGTTTGCTAATTAATGCTTAATTATTAACTTATTAAGGTTGTTTTCTTGTTTTAATAGTTTTTGGGGGGGAGTTGCTTGTTTGTTTTGAGGCCAGTCAGTTCACTAGCTCGCCACCTACTTGATACTTTTTCTTGGCCCAGAGTATTCTGTAGTACATAAGAAGAACATGTACATTGCATTAACTAGCACTTCTCGAACACTCTTACTTCATCAGAATTGTCTGACAGGATCCAGTGTCTATACTGCCTGACATACATCATCTTTTAATTCCTAACTGGAAGAATTTCTGCATTGGAGTGACTGGGATCTAATTCATGGTGACAGACCTACACCTTTGACACTCATCCTTCACCTGTAGCATTGGTAAGGCTAGGCTGCAGAAGAAAAAGACCTACTTTATCAGTATCCATGCTGAGAAATCCAATTTAGCAAGACAGAGTCAAACCAAACCAAGTACTTAAAAAAGTCATGGATAGCACTCAAGTTAGGAACATAAAAATTATGTCAGCTCCGCAAGCTACCCTATGACAAGGCTTCTCAGTATCTTGGGAAACCAACAGCTTGACACAAAAATTATTTGCCATTTTTGCATAAGTTTAACACAGTAAGTTTGACAAACCAAAGTTTTAGAAAAGTTCAATATATCTGTTTGACCCTTAAAGCATTTTCATATTTTCACTGCCTTAACCTCTTCTTTTACAGTGCATTTCCTTAAGACAACATGAAGCACCAAACAAAGCAAACTGGGAGTGGGTAGAGTCACCAAACATGGCAAGTGTGTAAAACTAGGGGCACACAAGAGGTTCTACATATTGTCTTAAGTGATCAGTGCACTGTGGCAAAACACTGGGCATTTAATCTTGGAGTTATTTTTTTCTACCATTTGTCTTCAGCATCTTTACCTTACAGTGTACAAGCATCTACTACATGATTAAGTATGTCCACTACACATAGGAAGGAAACACATTCTTGGTTAAATAAGAACAGACAGGGACTAGGAAAAAAGGCAATCCTGCTTCAAGAGGAAACAGCCTCAGCCTTAGGACAGGAACTTCTTTTGTTACTTAAAGGAGAGTTTTTTAGACCAGCGGGGGAATGGAGTCAGATTGAAGATTTTTAAAGTTACATCAAGATTTAAATTAGAGCTGTTGCATGCCTTAAGATTCTGATGAGTTTGGAACTGCTGAGTTCAGAGCAGCAAAGCTCACAAGTTATTAATTTACAGCATATTCTGAAAATCATTGCTTCCCCAGTATTTTGACTGTTTAAGCCTGCATGTCAGTGCAGCAAAAAGCTTCTAGAAGAACAGAAAATACACTGCTAAGGCCAAAGAACTCAAGTCTAACAGAGGTTTGGCTACCTAGTGGTACATGGCAAGTGAAGCTGCTGCTAACTAGGACAGAAAGGCATCTTTGCAAATCATGGCTGGGTTTTGCCATTTAGAGGTTGATACCAAATCCTGAGAGACTTAGAGCAATTGGCAACCATCAACATCAACAATGAAAAAAGCTATGATCAGAACCACTGTATGCCTGACCAATACTTCTTTGCTTATTTCAACTGCAATTTTTCATAGCATATATCTAATGAAACAAGTTGTGGTCCCTCTACACTTTCAAATGTAGAATAATAAGCACATAGGACATATATGTGCTTTCCAAGCTCCTCCAAAAACCTGAAATTACAAGTGCAAAATGGACACAACTACTAATGTGATCTGAAAAAAAAGATAATCTTAAAAAGAGGAACTGACTAGAAAAGATGAGGCAAGGCAGTAAGAACTTCCTACTGCTTACTGGTAAAACACAATAGCTGAAACCTGAAGTCAAAAGACTGCTAACAATGACCACAGACATAGCCACTTGCAGTACAGATGGAAGTCAGATGAAAAAGAGAGCCGTAAGACCACATGCTTTGTGCATCACATAGAATTTTGGGTTTTAAAGCAGATTAAGCCAGTTGCTTTGATGCATTTATTTTGCCCCCCCTCGTGGTGAAAACCAGTTTACATCCTGTGCTAAAGCCATCTGATTAATCCCATTGAATATTCTACTACTATGAAAAGCAGGTATCGAAGACTAAGAGATGATCCTAAATAACACATCTGCTTATAGAAATAGGTATTGATGACCACCTACAGAAAATATCATTTGACTCATAGCAGTAGATACAGGAGTACCTCACACTAGTAACAAGAGGAATACTACTGTAAGGAGAGGGCAATTTAATAACAGACTTTCAAATTTCAGAGTAATCATTTTACCTTACACTGCAGTAACACCTGAGTTACTTGCACTTCAGCACTAATTCCTTATGACAGCAATACTCAGCCCTCAACAAGAGGGACAAAATGAGTGTAAACAAACCCCCAGGTTTATAAAAGCTTCATATTATGACTATCCACAAACAAGAGCTTAAATTGACTCTTTCTACAACTCCCAGCAGTCATCCAGACAGTTTTGCTTTACATTTACACTGCACAAAGAACAGTTTACACCACCAGCCCCAAGCAGCTATATTAAATTATCATGTTAGCAGCACATTTATAAAGTCATAGAATTCAGTTGGAAGGGACTTTTTGAAGGTCATCCAGTCCAAACCCCTTGCACTAAGCAGCAACATCTTCAACTACACTAGGCTGCTCAAAGTCTTGTCTGAACGTTTCCAGGCATAGGACATCTACCACCTCACTGGGAACTCTCTAACCTAATCACAGATGATGAATTATTTCACTGAGACAACCAGTCATCAGCAGGTTTAGAAATACCTGCTTTTTCTGAAGACCAGTGACTACTCAGTACTGAGGGAATTTATGAGGGAATTTAGCCAAGGTGGTAGCTAAAGCTACATTCAGCAAATTCTCAGCACATACACGCAAGTCCCTGGTATCAGCACTGTCTGTCAAAGCTCTAAAGCACTGTGCTAATCCAAACTAAATGTCTGTATTAGCACAATGCCTAAAGAGGACTGTCTAATAACTAGACAGTCAAATAATTTTTAATTAAGCAAGACCCAAAAGAAGTCTCCTCTATGACATTAGTAAAAATAACACACCTGGAATGAAAGACCAGCAAACATATTTTGCATTTTCTTTAGGTTAAATGGTAAAATATGACTTATTAGTAAGTTAAGCATTTTCTTCATTTCAAAGAGAAGCTGACTTACCTAGTACTGTTAAAGTTGTTGATGACTGTGTATTTCCAAGTGGGAATGTAACTGCCTTGCAAATGTATTCTCCTGCATCAGTAAAGCTTACATTTTTTAAGATGATGGTTGCATCAGTAAGTGAGTAGTTTTTAAATGCCACTCTTCCCTGGTATTCTCCTTGAACAGATATTCCATATTCAGGGTGATGAACAGCAATAGTCTGTGAACTTTTACCATGTATCTTCTCCCAAGAAACTTGTGTTATTGTTTCATTTACATCAATTATGCATTTCAGTGCAACCTTCTTCCCCCAAACTGCTGTCACATGCGGATCAACAGCTGGTCCAGCTAAGGCACCTAAAAACAAAGCAATAGTTAGTTGCTACACAAGAAAGTTATGTCCTTTGCTTTTCACAATAAGCCTTCTTCAGTAATTACATTACCTTTTTAGAAGAGAATTCCCACTTTTTCCTGAATAACTGATTCACAACAGTGTGGAAATACTACAGAAACATATTTCAAGCAAAACCATCAAAGCTAGGAACAGATCAACCATTTTTTCAGAGAATATTACCACTATTACACAACTTCATATAAAAACGACCTGACAGTCGTGTAACTGGTGTTAACAGTCTTTTGGGAATTTAACTAGATATGCACATTTTGTCAGTAAGATTTACCAAAAAAATAGTAACGAGACACGGTACTTTTTAGCAGTCTGATTACTGATACAGAGCATCAAGCAAAAATTTAAGTTAAACTACTACACTTGTGTTTCTCCTTAATTAATCTTTATTAAGTCGTATCTTTTGCAAGTAGAAATAAGTGAAACTTCTAGCACTTACCATACCAGTAAAAACTTCAAAAGCAAAGCAACAATTAAAAAACAAACAAAAAAGCCCCTATCGAAATCCCACAAACCTCCATGCTGACAGTGATAGCCACTCAAAGAACGCAACTTGAGCTTTCCTACCCTACTTCCTAATGAAGACATTTACTATTATTACATATGCAATCTTTCTGCTATGCTCTAGTGGGGTGTCTTTACACAAGATCTTCTCTCACACATGTGCAAGAGTAGGCAGAGTCAAGTGCTTGCTTAGGATTCAATGTATTTCTGTTTAATATCTAAAATGCCTTCCACAGTAGCAACTACATTCTGAGCTTAGCATTTTACACCACCCTCCTTTCAAAAAAGGAAGTCCACTAGGACAAAGCAGTTCAATATACCACAGGTTCACAATTTCTTTTGCCAAACAGATGCTTCAGAAATTTCACTCAGTAGTTCTCTCAGAGCAAACTAATCTGATGAAAAAGAACCAGTCTTAGTCCATGATGTATTTTTCTGTGCTCAGATTTTAACAAAGCTATTTCAAATGCTCTGATTCTCTCTTCAGATACCAAATCAGTACCCAGGTTGTTACTGAGGAAGTTCATCAATGAAGCAAAAGTCAAGTATAAATTTTAGTAGCCCCATTCTCATAAGCATGAAGAAGTCATTCAACTCGAGACATGAGCTGCCTTTTCACTCACCAAGTTGACACAAAAGGCAAGCCATGTGTTCAGGAAAAAAGTCTCTATATGCCTTTATGTACATGTCCATTGTTAAAAGATTCTGCTTCCCATCAATTGATTTTTCATTGTTCAAACCATTTCTGAGTCAATGAAGTGACCCAAAAAAGTGATTTAGCTATGGGTTTCTTCAGTATAAAACTATTGATATAACATCAGTATGAACACCTTAAGTTACACAAATAAATCCAACTAAACCAGAACTTTAGATCAATATTGTTGATACATCAGTCGCTAAGTGGGGCTGGTGAGGGTACAAAAAACGGCAAGAAAAGTCAAAGAAACCCCAATATGTTTCATATAGAGAGTATCTGCCATGACAAGTAGCACAAGAACATTCTCTCTATTCTCATGCCTCTTATCTAACACATTATGGTGACAGACACTGGAAAGAGGGCAACTATTTGCAAATTGGCATGTGCAGAGGTCTGCCCAAACTGTCTCCACTTGCCATAGCTATATTTAAGCATAAGGTGGAGTGTTCCTTAAAAAGTATTTCACTATTGCTTTCTACCTTATAAATAAGGCTCACAAGTTACATTTCTGAAATGTAGTTCAGAATTTACAGGATATACATATTCTGTAATTTAATTAAAGAAAAACACACTTTCATTCAGAAATCAGCTTTTTCCGGTATAAAAATCTACTGAATTAACCTGTATTAAACTTTAACATAATGATTAGCTATATATAACCCCAAACAACTTAGTACAGAAAAGCCCCACAAGTGAATTACAGAAACTGCTCAGACTTCTGGAGAAGGTAACAAACTGAACCAGAAAAATATCCCAGTTAATTGAGCACAACCTGTTTTTGTTTCCTTTTAGTTTTTTCTTTTTTTTTTTTTTTGACAACCCTGCTCCCAGTAATTGGAGGCTTTAGCTACATAAAGATGACCATAGTATGTTTAAAAAGTCAATACTCAACAATTTTCCCACCAAGGAATACTTCTAACAGCTCTTTTGTGCCATGAGAACATTGTGTTCTCACATGAATTACATGATATTTTCAGAAGTCAAACTTCTTAATTGCTGCTATTTTCAAGGTTTACAGACTGAACTGAGAAGGACCCATATATATTTATAGACATAAGCACACTTGTAGCTATAGAATGTCGATCAGTTAGATGTTTTTCCTTCGCCTTCAGCAAGGGAGGTAGAGCTAACATATCACTACTCCAAATTTTACATTTTTACATTTATCTCATCTTCTGACATATGTTCAGACTCCATAGGGGGGAAAAAAAAAATCAGCTTATCTCTGAGAATCATTTAACTTGAACTTACATACAGCTCATACAACAGTATATAGACTCCAAAGTGTTTTGAGCTCTAGAAACAGTTTAAATCTGAAGTGCCAATGCCACATATTTAATTTGGAACAGTATCTCTTGTTTTAATCTCCATCCAGTTATTATTTAACTAGCTTTAGTTGCAGAGTAATCAAGCTAATAGTTCAAACTAGCAAGCTAATTACCATGCAGAGATATTCAGGGTTCTCCAAGACTCAGGACTCTAAGGTAAATATTTCCTTTGATATAAGGATTTCCATTCAAGAGCCAGTACTTTGCTCACAGATTGTAGCTGAATAACAAGCTACATGTCTCCTCCAAATTAACACATTTAGAGGCTTACAGTGCACAAGGTTCCGAAGAACAAGACACTTCAAGACCACCGTATTCAGGTCCTTAACTGATCCAAAGTACTGGCACATAAGACATACTCTTATTGTTTTAATGAGGCCTAGCTCTCCTCCTCCAATCTAATACTGAAATCTGACCTTCTCTGCTTTACATTCACAGCATTTAAGTCTGTCATCCTCAACAAACCTTATGGGAACACTTTGTATTCACTTAGTAATGAAGATGTTTTGTAACTTCTTAAGGTAAACACAGCATCAAGATGTTTTCTTACTTTTTACTTTATATTTATCCAAGTTTTTACAGATCTGCCTTCCCTTTCCTTTTTGCTCCCTTTGAAGATATAAGATTGTCCTGTACTGTTTCACATGCAGCCTGATGAGACTGCCATCTCAAGTACCTTTACGTGATTCAATTTTAGCTAAGTCCCTATGCACTAACTGATTTTTGATCACAGTGGTCCAATACCATGCTGGCATTGAAGTCAAGAATCTTAATCAACAGCACAGCGCTGACTCTACTCATGTAACTTGACAAAAAGTTTGAAGAGTAAACAAAACAAATCCCTAAACAAATCACTTCTAGCATTAAAAGCCACAGAACTAGGCGCTATCAAATACCGATCATGATAACAATCTGTTCAAAACAAATTCTTAATGAAGCTTCTAATACTAACTGAAGAAAAGATACTGAGGAATTACATGACAACCTTAAAACAAAGTATTCATGCTATGAAATTACTGAATACTTTCCACATTTACAGGCTTGTTATTTTTTGCAATAAACAGCAGATTTAGATTTTCTACATCAAGCAGCCATGCACAAGTCTAATTATAAATGAAATGCATTTTGTTACCCACTTAACAGCACACTTCTGGCACGACAGGGTGACCATGCTTTCTAGTCACTGATTTCCCATAACCTGCCAATTATTTCCACAACATGGCCAAACTACAGAAGAACCTAAAACTGATTTTTTTGCCCTCTATCAGCAAGTTATTCAGCTCATGGATATGTGGCCTTAGCACACACTAGTGGCAGGGAACTCAAAAGAGTTCCAATCGAGAATGGCACAGAACAACAAGAACATCCTATTTTGGCGACAGCAAGTTGCTATGTCAGCAGAACTTCCCATGGAACACTCTTAAGGTCAGGCTAAGCATTACTGTTAGGTCAGTTTAATTTCAGCTGACATCAGAAAGCATATTCTTGCAGTCCTCCTCTTTCTGCATCAGCACTCATCAGGTACCTAAAAGACCCCTACCTACAAAAACTCACTTGCACTCTTCCTGATTTAACTTCCTGAATTAGCTCAGTCAATCACAAGTGGCAATGTAACAGATGCAATGAGCACAGTCCCACAAATATAGTGGCATTTTGAGATTTGTTTAGCTGGAAAAGCAACTCTATGACACTGCAGAAAACAAGCTGAAACCTCAACTTGAGGCTTTATAAAAATATGTTTAAATGACTGGGAAGAAGTCAGTGTGTCTTTTGAGCACGAGGGTACAATCAAATTACTGCGTCAAAAAAAGATCAGAACCAACAAATGGAAGAGATTTGAGATTAAGAAGTACAAAATGCCTCAACAGTAGCTTCCAATTAGAAGTGCTAAAAAAGGACTTAGGAAAAAACTGCACTTACATCAAAAAGATAGTATTATAACATAGTGTTCCTCTCACCTAAGGATCTGCTTTGTCACAACCATTGCTTGGAATGCTAGTTTGTCAATCAGATTTTTGGGGGTAAACGAGCTGAGATTAAAAAACAGCATGAGATTTGACTAGCTACCATAAGCATTGCATTTACAGGTTCAAGTTCTCTTTTTTGTACAGTACTTGCCTTATTTTTTTAAAGAAGAAAACCAGGGATGTATTACTTCCATCTCAGAGAGTAAATCTTAAAACCTTGTTCAGTGTTTAGCACACAATATAACAGGCATACAAAAGCCTACCAGAATGTAAAAAGTTTTGGTGAAATGAGGCATAGCAATTCAGTAGTCTGAAGCCTAGACTACTGAAACTCTCAGGCTCTCTCAGGCTGCTTTTTCATTTTACTGAAGTTCAAGGGATTCTATCTTTTGAATTAGAGGTCAGCTTTATCTAATACCAACAGGAAACAAGGAACATTATGATGTAGGTCATGCAAATCCACCACTTTGAAATGATTATATTAACTTCTAAATGTTAACTTTTTACACCTGCAAATGACCCAAAACAAGGTTCCAGTCTTAACTTGGTTTACGGCATGAGCAGCTCTCCCCTGGGTGACTTTAGTCTGACTTCTTACAAAAAACCATAGTAATGGAAACATCATTTCTAGTTGAAAATTATAAAATAAAGTTACGCAAAGCTGTATCTTTTCCAAGCATACCTAAATACCAAAGAGATTGGCAATGAGAACTGCTTGAGCATGGGAATGAATCAAGAGGTCAGTCTCTTAATTTCAGCGCTGTCTCAAAAGTTAACTGTTGCTGAAGGGTTTTACTGACATCAAGCTCAAGACAGACGGATTCTCAGTTAAGTGCTATCACAGGATGTTCTGCAGAATTCTGAAATACTCCAAACCTCCATCTGGCTCCTCCTAAGGGTACAGCTGACAAGATATCACACCATTGAGCCAGGAGGCTTGTGTTACTGCTTCATTCCCCACAACTGAAGGAAGAGACTGTCAGTTATCTCCCTCTAGTTGCTGAATCAACATATGTATCTACATAGAGAGAGCAAGGAACAGTAATAATTGTTCGGAAGACTACAGCTACTATTTGCAAGATAGCAACCAGAGCCCAGAGACAGGAATCACACTGCCTGTTATAAGGCCAGGTAATGCAATACTGGACAAAGAACTGTCATCCTAGCACAAAGGAGTCAAAGATGACAAAGTACGTAAATCTCTTCAGCTCCACAATAAACAATTATCAACAAGACTGACATCTGCAACACAGAAAGCAAAGAAACAGATTTCAAGGAGACACTTTATTCCAATGTGTCAGGAAAATTAATTCACAAACACCAGAGGTTTATGTCCAAAAAGGAGACAAGAGGAATCCTGTAATTTTATTCAAATAAAGGGAGAGGCCATGGGCATTTTCCATGGGGGTCTCTCAAATTGTTGGGGGATGCAACTCCCTTTTTATCCTAATTCCTGGCTGCAACACCCTCTTCCTTTCCCCACTGGCTGAGGTACTCAGAAGGTACAGCCTTCTCTAATTGCCTAGTCTATGCCCTCCTTTAATATGCACCCCCCTTTTTGTTATATAAAACAAAAAAACCTATTCATAATTCTATTAAGTCTTTGTTCTTTTTCTCTTGGTTCAGGAATGTAACATGGCATTGGCTGAGCAACAGTCTGTGTTGATTAGTAGCATCTTCTAGAACTGAGAGTTTTCTTCTGTTACTTCCCTATCTCTAAGCTCCTAGCCCTATCTACAAGCAGGTTTGCACGGTCTGTTTGTAAAGACACATTCACCTTATTCCTTTCAAATGCAACACAAAGTCAAAGAAAAAGTAGTTGCAACTCAGAGTAACATTAACTTGAGCCCAACTCATACAGTGATGAGCTGGAGCTTCGAAAAAGCTCTGCCCTTGAAGTCAGACATGGCTGTTACCCATCATCCTTATTTCAGAATGCTATTCTCACATGTGAACTGGTGCTTCTGTTCTAGTTTAACTCCACCTAAGACAGCACCTGTGCCCGCATACTCTGCTTCCCACCATGCTGCACAGACCTTTAGTATCAAGCAGCAGGAAAATCTAAGACACTAGAGGAAGTTAAAGAATGTTAGGCTCCTGATTCAAATGAAGCTGGGAAGGACACTTAGGCAATTTTATAAGGTTGAAACTTTAAATGTAACTACCCACTAAGAATGTTTACAAAGTCCCACGAACTTTAAAACTTCATCTAGAATTTCAACTTAAACCATATTAACATCAATGTCCATTTTACATGTCCTTACATTATAATCTTCTACACATATTAACACAGCAAATTAAGACATACATGTTTATCCTGATACTAAGCTTTCAGATGTTTACAAAACATGTTGAACTAATAAGTAAGGCATGCTATGAGGCAGCTGGAAGTTCTTCTGTAATGAGTATTTCCAACTCTGTTTAACCAAATCTTCCAATCCCACCTCCTTTAAAAGGAAATAAGTAACACAATGAGGTACTCTTTCCAACAAATGGGCCAGGCTCAAAAGCAGGACTGGAGGAGAACATCTCATTCTAAGTCCCACTCCCACAAAAAGCTAGTACTAAGAGTAAACAAGTAATTCAAAAGTTACCCATACACACACCACTACTTCCTAACCACCGCGAAATGCGTCATGCTCCCATTTAAATAAACTCAAATCCCTGAGTATCAGACCTATAGGTATAAATATGCAAAAGAGATTGAAACAAGCAGTCCTTAATGTAACTTAAACCTCTGAGTGGAAAGTTTGTTAAAGAGTTCCAGATGATCTAACAAATCTTCTGAAACACAAAAGATGAGTCAATAGTTCTGACAAACTGATCTGGTGGGAAAAGTTGAAGTCTTCCAATGTAGCATCCAGTTTAAACACATAACCAAGATATTTAACAGAGAACTGGAGGTCTAAAGGAGAGTTGTACATCTGAATTTTGGTGAGGCTGCTGACTAATGCATTATATGCAGAGAAAAAAGTGAAGTTACACATCACAAATCTTTCCCAGTCAGGCAGAAAAAAACCCTTCAAGCAGTAGTGGGTCCAAACTAGACTAGCAGCCAGCAGGAGCAGGTCTAAGTAACATATACAGGATGCTAAATAACTGGTTAGAGAGTAAAGAGTGTTCTGAAAGCTACAACAAGTGTACAGTGATTACATTTCAAGAATTGAAAGTGACACTATGAAATATGCTAATATAGAAGTATACTCTGCTCTAGCCAACATCAGTGAGGCTCCATCTGGAGTTGTTCAGCTTGAACAGCACACATAATATATTAGCCATCTAGAGAGTCTGAAAGCAAAGTGTGCTCAAATACCTAGAAAACACGACCTACAACAAAAGACTGGAACAACTGATTATTATTCTCATGAAAGGTAACCTGATAAAGGTCCTAAAGTACTTACGCTGCAAAAAGAAAATGCCTGTGAAGATTAGGAAGGAGATAAACCAGTAAAGTAGCAAAAAAACCAAAAACAGAAGCACAAAAAACAAGCAACCAAGCCCACTGAAATAAAGAAAACTTTTGATGCTACACAACATGAAGTTTGTAAAGGAACACCCTGGCCAAAATGACAAACCTCCCCAACCTTTAGAAAGGTTTGATATTTAGTAATTAAAAAAAACAAACTCCTAAACTAACCTAAGATGATCACATGATCAAGGATTTTACTGGCTTCATTATTCTAAGATTAACAAATATTTTTAGTAAGGCAATAATCCAAGTCTTCCTTCAAATTCTTGTTAGCCAATATGACACACATGCAGAAGGACTTAATGAAAAGTTCTCATTTCAGGAACTTATTTGCAACATTCCATTCCATCCATTGGGTTCACCCAGACTTTACTACAGTGAGAAGATTTCAGAATACATTGCTTTTACAAGTCTCATTCCCAGTCCTCTTCCTAAAAACCTGTTTCTTCACCTGTGTTTAAGACTATCCTCCAATTGCTTTGCAAATCAAGAAACCAACCCAGTTACAAATGAAGGAAATAATGAAAACACAAAATAGAAATTAACTCTGAAGATATCTAGAACGGAAAATTTCATTTTTAATGCTGTTAGTAGAACTTAAAATACATTATGAAACAGAGCACCAGGGCTTTCAGCTAACACATACTAACCTAAAGCAGAGCACCCTCAGATATTTTTTCATCCTCAGGTCAGCTGTATTTGTCTTTAACTTGAATATTACAACTTGTTGAAATAAATATCCACTTTCTTATCAAATATATTTCTCATTTCCTTCTATTTGTATCCTTAGTTACTTTTTTCAGTAAAGGTTCTTCTCTTCATCAGAGCAACAGCCAGCTCACAGCAGGTGACCATTCTACTCTATGACTTATTTTTTTGTACTCTGATCCACAAGCAGATATTCATCTTTTGTCATGTGTTTTGTAAAAAGCTTTTAACTCTTCAAAGTTGTACATTTAATGGCCCATGAAATCTCTGGTAACCTCAGTTTGTCCTTAGCTGAATCACTGTGGCATCCTCAAATCACTCCTTACAAAAAAGTCTTATTCTCAGCAACAAGTAAGATTTAGGAGAAACAACAGCCTTCAGCTTTCAGAAAAGTAACTCCTTCTGAGCATGTTCAATAATAAGTTGAGTTACAACTTTATGCTTCGACATAACTTTAACATTGCTTGCTTAAAATTTATTTTAAAAGCTCGATTTCCTCATTTATTTGCAGGGCTGTGAGTTCAAAGTGATGACAGAAATTCCATTCAGGAGATACACAGGAACGCCTAATTACGTAGTTTTAGTCAGCTAGTGCTTCAGCTTTTCTGGCTTCTATATATAAACTGTCTTTCATCATACAGATAATGCCACACATTACACAAAAATTGACACTTTCTAGACACCAGTTTATTCTTAAAAGGTTTCAACTCTTTGAGGCTAAGAAATTTCAAAGCTGGCACTACTACACTTAACATTCAAAGAGGATGCCAATACAACTTTATGACAGAGGACATGCTTCCCAACAGTGCACCGCCTAGTTCAGACCTTGTACAGGCAGCTGCCTTCAAACCAGACCTCTGGAAAAGTTCACAGAACGGACCATCACATATGCAAGGCCTTCTCTGCAATTATGCAAATACTATATATTATAATTCATACACACAAATTTTAATACTCTCCTCCACAAAGGATGCCTTATGGGCATCACTGAACATCCATCTACACTTCAGCTTGCTTAACTATTCAATCACTCAGTTTCTTAAGGTACTTCAAAACTCTGTAACTCATCTTAATTCCGACTTACTATCAGCAACTAGTAGTTATGTATATTAGGGCACCTCATACTCCAGGAAATGCAATAGACAAGATCCTACTATCCTCCAGCACCACCTACAACTATAGCTTCCACCACATGAATTCTTCCAGAAAAACTTCCCAGATCACAGTGACTGCTAAACAGTCTAGTCAGATAAATACCCTGCCACTTCCTTCCAAATGCCACACCTCTCCACTCCTTATTTGGAGAAGCAACTTAATGCTATTGAATGCTATCGCAATATCCACCTTTTTTTTTTATGAGAAAAGAAATTGGGGATTGGGCACCAAATACCACAGAGGTCTGAGGAGCTACTGCCCATCACTTCTGCTTAATTTCAAAACGTGGAAGTTACCAATGACGTAGCAGCATATTCTGTTCCACCTAGACACAAACTTGCAAAAATGTGGGTTGGCATTCCAGATGCCAACCCAGCCCAAAAAACAGCTTTCCTTCCAAATTAAATGGTTGTTGTTTCAATGCTACCATATAATAAACTTGCCATTTCACAGACTAACAGAAATAAAACAAGGCAACTCAATCAGAACTGAAAAATACAATACAAAGTGTTCACTTTAGGATTCTTGTCACTGTTGTTTGCTCTCTTTCATTATAAAGTAGTAAGTCACTTTTCTGCTACACAGTAGTATTTACATAAGCTGTCATCCTAACCATGAGGGTAGCTATAACATGCATCTTGCTAGATTACCCAAAAAGCTCATGTCTATCCCAGAGTCTAAACTATGAGCATTATTAAGATATTCTTGACTTAATCACTCTGACTTCATTTGTCAGACTGAAGCATTCAGACTCAAGTCCTAGGAATCACTATTCATCAGTACCAGCCTGTAGAGGGGAGGGAAAAAAACAACCAACCAAACTTCCACAGTAATCCTGAGATATCTTTAAAGTGCTCAACAGGTCATGTCAAACATGGATGTAAGCTATACTGATCATTTCCAACCAAGTCACCTAGCAATTACCCACAAACACAAGTGAACTTCAGGTTTCTTCACAATGCATTTATCATTGGCAAAGGCAAACAAGCTCTAACACTGATGTAGAGAATAATGATTTCATGTAGGGAAAGAGGCAAGGGGCCTCAAGAGGCCACTCAGTGCTGCTGCTCAGACTAGGTCCAATTATATCAGACGGTTTGGAGATTTGTCCAGTCAAGTTTGGAATATTACCACAGAACACTGATTCCTCAAATATTTTGGACACCTGTTCCCTCACAGGGAAGCTTTACTTCCTTACATTGGCTCAGGATTTCCCACACTCCAGCTTGTTCCTATTTCCTTGGGGGGTGCATTTTTGAAGAAAACATTGATCTACATTCTTGCTATGTTCTCATCAGGCAGCAAATAAGGGTTCCTTTCCCACAGCTTTGCCTTCTCCAGGTTGATCAGGTCCAGCTCTTGCAGCCTCTCCTCACCCACCTGTGCTCCACTCAACACAGTGACCACTGCTGGGCTTGCTCTGGTAGCTCAGAGTCCCCTGGTACCATGAGCCCCAAACTGGACACAGTTCCAAAGAGAGGTAAAGGATCTCTCCCCTCAATCTGCTGTGATGCTTACCAGAGCCCAATATAAGGTCACCTTTACTTGCTGTGAGGACAAACCGCTGATACTGCTCAACTTGTTGGTCACCAGGGCCCTATACCTGTGCGTGCCAAGCTGCCTTCCAGCCCCTTGGACCACAGCCTACACTGTTGAATGGAGTTACCTCAGTCCAGATGTGGGATTTAAAAATCACAGAATTGTTCAGGCTAGAAAAGACCTTTAAGATCTTTGGACTGAGTCCAACCATTAAGGTAAGACTGTCAAGTCCACCGCTAAACGAAGTCCCTAAGTGCCACATCTACACATGCTGAATGATGGCACTCAGTTACGATCTGCTCCATAACCTTCCCTGGCACTGAGGTCAGGCTGACAGGCCTGTAGCCCTCTTGATCCTCCTTCCAGCCCTTCTGGTAGCTGGACATCATGTTTGCTAACTTCCAGTGAACTAGAACCAGGACTGCTGGTAAATTATTCAAAATAGCTCAGTGAGCACTTTTGACAGCCTTCTCAGTAGTCTTGGGTGGATGCCATATGGTCCAATAGATTTATGTGCATGTAAGTGGCCCACCAGGTTACTGACTACTTATCCTTGGATTATGGGGGCTTCATCCTGCTCCCTATCCCTGTCTTCTGTACCTAGAGAACTAGTCTTAACATTAAATACTCAGGCAAAGAATTCATTATGTACCTCATCCTTTGTCACTGTCTCATCCCACATTCAATAAAGGATGAAGATTTTCCTTAGCCCTCTTTTTGTTCCTCATGTATTCTTAAAAGCAATTTTTTTCTTTCTTTTATAGCAGTAGCCAGATTGAGTTCCAGCTGGGCTATTCCACAACATTGCTGGAATCCCAGTGAGATCTGAAGACTGCAGTTGTGCTCATTTACGCTGCCTTCATAATGGAAGGAATAAAACCAACTTCTATCATATCCCCCTCGGACACTTGTTGATTGCTCCTTCCATCTTTGCTTCTCTTCAGATTAGAGAAAAATCAGAGGCCATCTCAACATACATAGTTTAAAACCTTCCCCACAAGTTAGCAATGCTCTTGGAAAACAATCCCCCACCTTACTTCACCAGACAGACCCTGCCTCTGATTCAGTAGTCCTTGTTCCTCAGGGAAAGTTCAATGACTAGGGAAGTCTAATTAATTAATACCTGATCTTTCAAGCATTTCACAGTATTTACACCAGGCAGCACAGGAAAGCTACAATGGTCAGCCAGAATCTACATATTAATTATAAGATTGCACAGCACACATGCTGAAATGACAGTCAGCCCAGGTGGCTAGGAGAAGCAATGAAGATATAAATCAAGAATTAGCATATTTCTGTGCTTGTATTTACAGGCTTGCATGGTGCCATATCAGTACTTAATTATTTTGTTATTCAATAGCTTAATTTTCCATAACTATATACTTTCTGTTCTTCTCATACTACACTACACTTCTCGTACTCCACCTCTTCATTCATTACCAAGGCAAAATTAAGTCAATGCAGAGAACCAATTAACTGCCAATTTCTGAATTTCACAATTACTGTTTATGTTCAGACATAAGGTTTAATAAAAACTTGATCACATTCAAGCTACATGTCCTAGAACTGTGTTATATTTTTCCTATTCAAAGGTAGGGGTCGAAAGGAGAAGGATTTCTGAACTGCAGGCAATGAAGCCAAAGTACACAGGTTGCTTTCCTTTGTCTTGGTTCATTCAGTATCCACAAAATGCAGTCTAACAAATCAACAAAAAAAACCCCAAATAACTGACATACACTACCAGAAAAGCCGGCTGGTTTTGACAAGCCAAAACTATCAACATTGAAAGGTGTGCCATACTGAAAAGCAAGGTCTATGAAATTCCTAACCTAACCAAGACAGAAGTTTTAAGCACAAACCTCCTGACTCAAAACAAACAAAAAAAATATCCCGACAAAATCAACAATCCAGGGCATTTCAGCCATTTTGAGGAGAACAAGGCAAATAAATATACTGAGAAAAAAATACTGTTGTATTAACATTTGTGTCTTTAGTAGAATATTACTTTTACATAGGAACAATAAAGCAAAAATTCAAGTCACACAGAACTGAACATCACTTCAAATGGAGAAAGGGACATGGTAGAAGCAGACAGACTGCCCACTGCATTTAGTGGTATGAGTGTACATGGTACACAGAACAACCAAAAGCTACCAAAAACTTCAGCACAAGCAAAATTTCTGAATTACTTTAAATAAACACTGTTATCAGGATTTCTGGGGAGTTTCTGTTTTTCAGTGAAATTAGTAAGTAGTACCTGAA
This sequence comes from Vireo altiloquus, assembly GCA_013396875.1. NCBI lineage: Eukaryota > Metazoa > Chordata > Aves > Passeriformes > Vireonidae > Vireo > Vireo altiloquus. Next base: position 407,508 of record VZRF01010371.1, on the reverse strand, counting down.
ATTCTAAGCATTCACTAACAGTTGTAAACATGCAGCATTCCCTAACCCCAGCAATGTACTTCCTACACTGAAATCAGAAAACCATTAAAAACTGGTCAGGAACACTGACGTGTGATGTTCTTCTAGAGGAAGGAACAAGACCTTCAGTCCCTAGGAAAGCCCTGACTGCCTTAAATAGACCACTCCTTCACTTTTTATATGTTGTCTTTCCACATACCACCTACTCAGGGAGAACTGAGGTCTGGGGGAAGAGAAGGGAGGTTGTACTTTGCACTATGTAAAAAGGGAGGTTGTACTTTGCACTATGTAATGTCGCAAAGTCTCAAACAGCTTCAGAAAGGCAGCTAAATGTTAACTTCACATTTTCAATTACATGTAAAGTTTTAGTGTTATCTGCCAATACTGAACAACTGTGGTCATACAATGAAATATAAAATAAACTTATTTTGTCAGGAGCAGCAAATCTCAGCTGTCCATAACAAAATCTGATGAGTTACCAGCTACATTACAAAGTTATGGGATGCCTGATGCCCCCTGCATTGCTGACACTGCTGGCTTTTTTTTAGCTCTCAAAGCCAGCTTGCTGCAGGCCATTCCAGAAAGTTAACCCTTTTTCGTCCAGGAACTGCACCATGACAGCACAACTATGGAAAGCTGTTTAACAGCTGCTCAATTTACTGCATTTTCAGTATGTCTCACACTGTCACCCAGCTCTGTACTGCACGGGATTGGTTTTACCAGCTACTTATTGAAGTAAAAGATGTAGGCAGATCTTTATTTAACAAATTCCTTAACAGTTAAGACTTACATTAGGAAGTGACAACACAATCAAATTTAAAGTTTTTAGCAGTCAAATTGATTGATAGGAAAAACTTGTTTCAGACTTTACTTTGACATTTTAATCTAAATAGAAAACTTCCAACTACTTCTACTTTTCTTCTGGGGCTAGCAACTATAGCATACTAGCTCCTGCCTGCCCATGCACAGTATGGGGCTCATTTAGACTGAAAGGGACTTCTGGAGGTTATCCAATCCCATCCCCAACTGAAAGCAGAGCCAACTTTGAAGTCAGATCAAATTGCTCAGGGGTCATACCATAGTCAGGTTCTAAATATTTTCAGGGACAGAGATTCCACAACCGGTTTCAGTACTTCATTCTCTGTGTGGGAAAACATACTGCTAACACACTATAGTGATTTCTCTTGTTGTAGCTTGTGTCTGCTGCCTCTTATCCTTTCCCTGTGCATAGTGAAGGAGAGTCTGTCTTCATTTTCCATCTCACTGCCTATTAAACAGAGCCAGCAGCAATTAGGATCCCCCCTTCAGACATTTCTCAAAGCTGAACAAACTCACTTCTCCAGCCCTCTTCATACATCATGTGCTGACTCCCTACCTTAGTGGCCTTTCACAGGCACATCAGCACCTGCCTCATATTTGGGAGCACAAAACTGTGCATAGTACTTCTGATGCAGTCTCACAAGCTCTATATAGTAGAGAATAATTGCTTCTTTCAACTGGCTGACCACGCCCAGTGTGCTCTTCACCTTTTGCACCACAAAGGCAGATACTGTCCCACAAGGACCCTTATGTTCTTTCCTGTAAAGGTACTTGTCACCAGCCTGCACCACATCTCTGCTTCTGCATGGGGTCATTCCCCGCCAGAGAGACTTGGCTTGGCACTTGCTTTTGAAATTCACAAGATTTCAACAGTTATTTCTAACCTGCAGACATCCCACTCAATTAGCCCCAGTCTCCAGCAGATGAATTGACCCCCACAGTCATTCACAGTATTCATAAACTTACTTTAAGTGCCTTACAACCTGGAAGAGAGGTCAGAATGCAGACGAACTGCCCCTGCACTGGTGCCACTAGTGACAAGCCTCCAGGTGGACTCTATAGTTTATCAGAACCTTCTGGGTTCAGCAGGACACACAAATTTTCACCCATCTAATAATCCACTTCCCAAAACATATCTCACCAGTTTGGCTACAAGGAAATTTTGGGAAATCCTATTTAAAGACCTTTATGGTTAATAACACTCACTGTTCTTCCTTTGTCCAGTGTCTTGTCCTACTTACTTATAGCAATCAATTCAGGACCTCTTTTCACAGTAGTCTCAGATTGTGGAGATACCACCATAACTGCTTTTCCTCATTTCACTTCAGTTTTCACCTATTTGTAGCCACATCAATTTATTATACCTAAGCCACATCTCTCTGAGAAACAAAAAAACACAGCTATAGAGTAGCTCTGGAAATTCATCACAAAAAAGGACTTTCACTAACAGTTCTATAGAGTCACATAGTCCTCACCTCTTTCTGTAAGATAGAATACTCTCTTTGGAATCGTTTAAAGATCTTCCATGAAGCTTACACAAATCTGTCTCTCCACAACAGTTTACATTCTGATTTATCAGGAGGTAGCAAAAGTTATTAAATGTTCAGGTGAAAACACTGATACACCAACTGTGATAATCTGGTTATAGTAAAAAACCTTACTATTTCACAACTGTTGAACTTAACACTTGTGTTATACATAGAGAATCACAGAATGGCTTGGGTTGGGAAGGACCTTAAAGATTGGAACTAGACCATATAAGCCAAATGCAGAAGTCTGAACTACCTCTGATACCTCAAACTGCTCAAATAGCTACACAGAATTCAGTATGCTTCTTCCTACACACCTACACTTTCCCAGATAAATGGCTATATCACACTTGCTAGTTACAAGAGGTAGATTATTTTATGCTACCTCGGCTACCAATATCACATTGAAACTTTCAGCAGGATGCATTCAACTTTCCCAAAAAGTGAATAATGGTATGGTCACATCCATCAATTTCTCAGCTGATTGCTTTAGAACTACAGGGTCTTTTTAAATGATACAGTGTTTTAATGAAGTCATAATAACATTACTTCTGTTTCAGAAAAGTTTATCTGTTGAAATCAAAAGTGCATTGAAGCATTTCAAACACAGAAACAGCAGCACTGGTGAAGTTGATTTCTATAATGTAATTATCAATCTTTATAAATATAGTTAAAAATTATATTAAGCTTAACAGTTCTTGACTTCACTTCTCCAACCCTTAGCAATAAACCTTAGCAGAGTTAGTTATTCATTGTGGCAAGGGCCAAAGATGATGTTGGAGAAATTAAAGGAATTTTAGGAAAGAAATTACCCCCAAGTTATATATGAGTATGAAGTCTTGCTCCCTGACTTACTCTGTTGCTATGAAGAAGTTACTTGCTATTTGATGTAATTTAACTTATACTTTTCCAAAGTGACTATTTTTCTAACAATTTATGTACACCAAAAAGAAATTAATTTACCCATCTTGAACATGATCTCAACTTCTTTATATTTTTTCTCCAGCATCTCTTCATCCAATAGGCTGGTTTTAGGTATGCTTGTCCCAGCAATAATTAGTTTTCAGCTTAACCACATGCAGCATGGGTGGTATTTAAAGTAAAAAAAGCAACAGAAGTGGGCAAAGAATGCCCACACAATACCGGAGTAAGAAAAAGTTAAATCCAACACTAATCTGTAATCTTCTAACTGAGGGGCTCATAAAAATAACAAATCCAAAAGTAACCAATAAATTCATCAAGCTAGCTCAGTTGTTTTTTTCAACTCATCTGTACAAATATCAGCTATGGAGACCTTTTTACCTATTCACCTTTTGCAGGAGATTGCCATTTCAATGCCTCCAAATTTTGTACATGCCACTGCATTACCCTGATAGCACTAACACCTGCCAAGTATTGAAAACAAGTCACTTTCACAAAACATTCTGCTCTGTACAAGCTAATCCCAGGACTAGTTTAAAAGCTATCATGTTATACAAACCTTGACTAATGGAAAAGGAGAAAACAATGAATCCCTGTAGACATATAAAGTTATCTTAAATGCCAGATAATGAAAATCTGATGTGGGAGGGGGGTCAGGGAAGGGAATTGGGAAAGAGCTGTCTACTGCTGCAGGTAATCTTAGTATCCCTGTCAACTCAAGGCGAGTTGCACTTGACTAGCCTTCATACTGAGAATAAGATGGATGTTATTTTACACTATTAAAAAATTTAAATTGCCTTTACTCCTGTACACTACTTGAAAAACAACTAAAAAGAAGCAAAAATACTGAACAGAAGAATGCAGTTATGATAAAAGAGGACTGTCTGGAAGCTTGTTACTTCTTTTCATTATCTGAACTAAAAGTGACCTTCTTGATAACATGCTAAATTTTACTTACCTTTACCTTCCCACACACATGGGAAAAGCAAGATAAAAGGATAGGAGACATCAACAGAAGCTTTAAGACTTTAAAGTTTTTGTCATTCCTGCTGCTAATTTTCTTCTACTGTTAATTCATGGACAGAAAGACCAATTTTTGGGGTCATATTTTAAACAGTCCAAAGTCTGAAAGTTAATTACCTCAAAAATAACTCCCAAAGTATTCATGTATTGGATAATACAAAAAAGTTGGTTTGGTGTTTTCACCATGACTTGGAAGTTGTGCTACACACCTTGAAGCTCTTCATCACGAACTTATGTACTAATTTGTGTAATAAAGCAACCACAGGACAGCTTTTCTGGAATCAATGTAAATACTGGCCATGAGCCCCCTCAGAAGCCTCATCCATACTAACCTCCACCTCCTTTTAATGCACTGTTTTACACCTTCACCATCTAGGACATCCAGGGGAGTAAGACAAGCTTTCACCCAACAGTTTTATCATCTCTCCTCACAACAAAGACAGAAACACAATAATTGTGTTTGACACAGTTTTTACTGCACACGTCACTCTTTATTTGCTTCTCATATATTTCCTTGCATTTTTTCTGTATTCAGCTATTCCCACCTTTTCTTTCTTAGCTCTTCTTGTGACTTCTTCCCATACTCAGATGACACTCTTTTCTAGGCAGTCTTTCTGCTTTCTAACCCGGAAATGATCCCTTTAACAAGAAAGCTTGATCAACCTATTTCATGCCTAATTCATCATCTTCATCCTCTCAGTAAAAATACATTACTGCATTTCCGATACCTGTGAACTTCGAGGCATTGAATATAACTGCCCTTCAAATAAGTGCTGTTCAAAAATGTTGTTTTAGACAGGCTAATCCTACCAAAATCAAACCATAGAAATGCAGAAGAGTTTTGGCTAAAGGTACCTTTAAAGACCTCCACCTCTAATGATAACAAAACACAACAACACATGGCATAATAAAGTAATAATAACTAAGTAATTGCACCTATACCTATTTTTCACTTAGCAAATCTAAGTCACTCAGTTCCAACTATTAGGTGCTTAGAAAATTCCTGACAGAAACTTCTGCATTACAATACACATACCAATCAGAACAGAAGTCATCAGGATAATAAAACCAACCAAACAAACAACAAAAGTTCCAATAATCCTCATGCAATACAACATACTCATTCAAAGCTGGAAACAAGAAGGACGATCACAAACAGTGCTAGAGTAAAGTAATCTGTCATCACACAGCCACCTTTAAGAGGCAGTTTACGGGGGCTCCAGAGCAAGCAGACAACACACACAATCTCAGCATTCTCACTTCTTTGCAGACATATCCAACCAGCCTGCAGCCGTGCCTTCTGATAAAGAGCTGTTTGGACAAAGCTGAATTCAACCACAGAACAGCAGAGCAGGCCACCTCCACAACAGGCTGCTGTAACGCCAGATGCAAAGTTTATTACTCTTCAACAGATAACCAAATCAACGCTAAAAAAGGACAACATTTACCAATAGCACTGCAGGTAGCTGGCACTTAGCAAGATTATCTTCTGTGTACCAGATTTTATATTTATCTTACCCTAATTTCATTCACTCTGTAGTTTGTTTCTACAAACTGAAATTCAGACTTTTGATTCTAGAGTTTCCAGCTTCTTTTTCCTTTGAGCTGCACAAATGCTACATTCACTAGCCCCACACACTGCTTTCTGAAGCAACACTCCCAACTCCTTTTCCCTTCTCCCATTAGATGCACTTTACATCTCATTGTGCCTACCTTAAAAGCTCTACTACCAGCACGGAAGGGTAATCAGCCGGTACAGGTGCTCTATAACGGCAACATATTTTTGCTTCTCCTGCTACAGAATAGTCCTTTGTTTCTCAATATCACCCTGCCAGCAATACTACATAAAAGGGATCAGAGAGAAAGCAACCTAGATTTGACCATATTTCTAAACAGGACACTTGACTCTCTAATCTCACAAAAAGAAAATCCTGCTAGAGCCACCTTTTGTTCACTATCAAACAATATTCATATTCCATGACATAAAATGAAGTTGTTTAAGAAGGTAAGAGAGAAACACTGTTTAAATCAAGTAACTGTTCAACTTTTATGTAGCACAAGTGGCTAAACCATCAGAATTCTTTTATGATACTCCAAGCGTTCAGATTCTAACTCAAATAACATTGTACTTGATTTCCATATATATGGGAGTTCTTGCACGCCAGAAGCATCATGGTGTAACAGTAACATTGAAAATGACAGACCTACCACAATAAAACAGAGTTAAGAATTCTTTCAAAAGATCACACCTTATATTCCAATGAGTTATCCTCAATTACAGGCTGGACAAACTACATACAGCTTTAAAAATTTTTTTTCTAATTATCAAACAATCCAGATTTAAACTCTCCTATCTGTTCCTACCAGTGCAGCTGCTCTGTTTCTTCACACATCAGTTTCATACACTGCCCAGTCACTGGTTCACCACTATTTCATTCCACCTTTTCAAATACCTTATATAGCATTCCTATTCCTTCTTTCACTGTTGTTATATTGCTTCACCAAACACCTGTTCAAATGTGCATTTATTTCCATATCATTTTAAAAAAATAAATGCTTATTTAGACACGGATTTCTAAACTACTTTCATTACATTTAACATACAACAAGGAAAAAACACATTCTGTTGTCTTTCTGAACACTCTATTACACCTTCTCATTTCCAAGTTAGTAACCTGCTTTGCCTGACATTTTAATTTCCCATGACTTAACCCAAAAAATAAGTAAAAAGGTTTAGAGTCACATTGTTCTCATCTATAATTACTTGGGAATTTTCCTTTTTTGTTTTTAATTTTTGTATTTGACACACTGCACACTTATATTACCTATACCTTTATAATTAAATACCTCCAGCTCTAATACCAGTCTGGAGTTCTGAATTCCAGGCTGCTTTAAGAAAAAAAAAAATCATTGGGATCTTAGAAGACATATGTACTCTTCTTTTTCTAGCCTTATTGAGAAGCTTAACACAACCAGCACCTCAAATTGAAAAAAATGGTCATTTCTTCAACGAAATACCTGAAAAATGCATCTTGTACATCTTTCTATTCACCTCACTTTATGGTTTTGGTTATTTTAAATTCATACTTACATTCAAAAAAACTTTGCAAAAAACTTTTCACTGTGTGCAAACTAACGAGATACTGGAATCATGAGGACTTTGTTGCTTAGTAGCACACAGGTCCTCAGAGCATAGCTGGAAAGTATCTGCTGCAATGCAAAATATAAGTTACTTCATAGATTAAAGGTTATAATGATGCTTCTTATGGATGCCATACATCTCTCCTAGTTCAAGGTTAAACTAGTTTGATCGTCAGTATAGTATGCGCTTCACTGCATCGTGCACTGTTTGAGAAGTGGAAGAAGTACCTGTACATACAACCTGAACCCAAGCCTTGCTTTCATAAAAGGAGCAGCATTTATTAAAGCAGGTCTATTTTTAATAAAAAATAGAAAAGTTGATGTCATTTCAGATTCCTGATATATTTTCTCTTACCCCCTTCAGTTTTTTGGCGTGAGTGTTAAGACGTTTTTAGGAATATTTCTCTGAGGAATTACAGCTCAAATATATCATTGTTTCAAACTGTCAATTGAAACGACTGGATAAAAATTTATTTAGTCTTGTAGTGACTTTATTTTACTAGGGTTTGGGTTTTTTGTGCTAGCATTTTCAAATCTTCCTTTTGCTAGCATTATCAGAATTGGCTGAGTAGTAGGACAAAAGGCAACCAAAATCAAGTTTTGGACTCCATCAACATGAAAACATGTTTAAAACATATTTAAGAGCACTCTTAAAAGCCACAGCAATAATATTTTTCTTTCATAGTTGCATGTTAGTTACAGAGACAATGAAAACAACTGTGGGAAATTTCAAGGTGAAAAGAAAACCGAAACCTAAGATACTGGCAAAAAAATCCCTTCCCCTGCTGATTACTGTCAAGTCCAAAAGTCATTAGCAGTTAAATTTTAAGTTTTCCCTTTTATCCAGAGATTATACTTCAAAACTCTGTGCTCGAAGAACAAAATTATTTAAACACAACATTGCCACTTCTGGCAGATATTCTGAAGTGTTATCAAGTCAAGTTCACTTATGCAAAAAAAAAATCTGGGAAGACGAATATCCAAATTACACCCATCAAGACTAAAATGGTTGAGTCGCTGTATAACACTAGGCATGGATGCTCCTAACTTCACTGTTACTATTATCTTCACATTTAGATGTAAAAATAGCTTGTCAAGGTTATGTCAAGTCTGCAGCTTTGCTTTTTTAATTGCAAAAGAGCAGAAATAACCCTGAACAAAGGGAGGGGAGAAAACTGCTAGTGCAAAAAGTTTGCCAACTATATGAAAACTAAGTATTCAAGCCTTAAAGTTTGTAATGCGATGCCTTCTCAATATTTACAAACTTAGTAACAATCATCTTTTTTGAAAGCTACATCATTGCCAGAGGGGGGAGACTATTACATGCACGAGCACAATCCTACAGCAGCAGTGCCTCAACTCCCTCCCTGAGAAAGCATTTCTCAGATACTACACAAGTGTTTTACGGTGGCATGGTTTGCTCGTTCCTGGGTATTTTTATCACATGAACCTCCAGAGACTATCTCCTCTAACTTGTTCCTCCTTCATTAAAAAGGGAAGGGACACAGCGTCTCTTACAATAAAATATCCTTGCCAACTATTCATTACTGCATTGGGAATACAACGGCAGGATGAGGGTTTTCGATTTGCTCTTGTCCAAGTCTACTTTTATCCCCTCTCATCTTCCACTGCTGTAAAAAAATGACACAACGCACACTTCACCGCATGCAGTACGACGCAAATAAATAAATAAATAAATTCCTGCTCAGTTTCCAACTGCTACGTCGCTTGTTTGTTCCCCACAGGAAGATGAACGGGAAGGGGGGGGGNNNNGGGGGGGGGGTGTCGGTGATGGCATTTTCCTGCGAGTGGTCACGCCAAGCACGGCGGGGCCCCGCACCGCAGTGCCCCCGGCAGCAGCTGCTCAGGATGCGGGTGATGGAGAGCAAGCAACAATCCCACCTCAGCAGCATCGACGAGAGACCCAACACCGAAACTAGCACGGGTTCCACTCCCAGTGAGAGGGAACAACCACACGAGCCCACAGTGCCAGAGGAAAAGCGCGTACTATTCCTCCCCCCAGACGCACCCGAGTAACACCAAGATCCTGCTGTCCTTCCCACAGGATGGGAAAGGAGAAGGGGGGGAAGTACCCGTGAATTCCCGCAAACAAGCGAAATCTCGCCGCTCAGGACCGGAATTACAACGGATAACCTGCCGTCCGCCGGGAGAAGCCCCAGCCACGGCGAATAAACTTGCCCTGCCACCCCACCCGAGCCGCGGCCACCCCAGCACGACCGCCAGGGGAACTTGGCCTCCCGGGACAGCGGCTCTCCCGGCGGCGGCCGCAGCGGGTGTTCCCAGGGGAAAGCGCCCGCGGGTCTCCGCGGTGAGAGCTCGGGCTCGGACTCTGTCTCGCATCCCTCCCTTCTCCGCCATCCCGGCCACGTCCCGCCCGGTTCCCCCAGCGGAGGGCGGCCGGCAGCCCCCACCACCCCTCCCCGCCGTCGGGCGCCACACAAAGTTTCCCTCAACTCGGCCGCGTCCCCCTGCGCTGCCGGGGCTCGGGTTTCTCTCCTCCTCTTCCTCCATCCGCCCCCTCGCCCGTCCGCCAAGGCGAAAAGTTCCACTTACTGCAGCAGAAACGAGAGAAAACCAGCCCCAGCAGCCCCAGCCCCGGCCCGGGAGGCACCGCCGAACGCAGCAGCCGCCGCCGCCGCTGCCACCACCGGGGGGAGGCACCGCCACCAGCCGCTAGGAAAAGTTCCCGGCGGGAGGGAGGAGGTGACGAAGGGGGGAACCCAGGAGCAGCCTCCGCAGCGGCTCGAGCCCCTGCCATGCTCCGGGCTCGGCTCGCAGTCACCGCCGCTACGACGCCCGGTCAGTCCCGCCCGGTCCCGCTGCCCGCGCCGCCGGCGCCTCCCCACACGATGCCTGTGTCACTGAGCGGGGCGGGGCGCGCCGCTCCCGCCCTCTCAGAGCGGGCCGCACCACCCGCCGCAGGCAGGGGGGTCCGGGGAAAGGCAGGACGCGTGTGCTGTGCACCTCTACTGCGACCCCCACCACCTCTCCCCCGCCCCGAGGCGAGTCGCGTCGCCCTCTCCTTTCCCAGCCCGCTCTGTAGGACTCGCAGACACACCCCACACATCGGGGGGTTCCCGCTGGTATCAAGGGCGTCGCGGGGGCTGGTGGGAGGGGGCGCCACTGTGTCCTCCCCCGGGGGGCTGTTGGTACGTCCCGTCCCGCCCCGCCCCTCCCCTCCCGCCGCCGCTCCGAGCGCGGTCGGGGGGGCTCGGCCGGACTCGGCGCCCGCGTCCCGCCCCCGCCGCTGCCCCTCTGGGTCCTGCCATCCCCTCTCCCTGCCGCCGCCGGGCCGGGGTGGCCTGGGCGGCCACTGCCTCGTGGGTTGGAGATCGGCCAGCAGCGCTTGTCGCGGGCGGGGAGCTCC